>CM062293.1:440286783-440389435 GCA_031216915.1 Pictodentalium vernedei
AAATACATCATCAGGAGGCTTTATATGTGAGAATATTATTGGGCTTAATCTGGGGAAATGTCACACGTTAGTAGGGGGTGGGTGTCTTGTTCGAAATGTAGAAAATGTGCAGACATTTTCCTGACAAGCGGACGACTCGGCTTGCGGACGAAACGTCCGTATACCCTTTTTTCAAGCAAACTTTTCCTTACTTTTACAACACCTTAACATTCGTCTAATTCAACAACTGAGTTTCTGTTCATCTTGATATTTCACGAGGTACGCGTTAATGCATATCTGTATACAATCGCACCAATATAACAACAATTATCAGTTATATTATCGGTTATATGTACGTTTTTTTCGATTGAGGTTATCACTGGCAGACAAGCTGCAACGAAATCAGGACTGAGAGTTCGATCCGAAATGACGAGATCATCAGCTGAGCATATTGACAAACCTCCAGAAGGACTGAACTCGAGTAATAATAGTACCACTTTGGCCGGACGCTGATTTGACGCGGTTCTCGGTTGAGAAGGCCTGGTTACCCCTGAAGTGTAGATATGTAGGCCAATGTATCACGCAAAGCTTTGAGGCGAAACAAAAAACATTTGATTCCCAGAGGGGGACAGGCCAATTGCAATTGCATGGGCAATTCGACACCGGAAGTTACGTGGTTTTTTCACTGAAATTTACTGTCCACTTCAAAAATCACAATGACGGCTATAGAGAATTCTGTTCTGGAACACATTTATCTGACTGGGTATGTGGAACCCTTTGCGGGCCTACGGCCCGCTTGGGGTTCCTATGATGGTGACCCACTTTCAAAATTTTTGGCCGCGCCCACATTTTTCGTGCAAACAAATGAATGTATGAACTTCAGGAATGCATTAGGGGATCACAAAAATGTGATTTTCTGCAAGTCTGAAAAAATGCACTCAATGACTCCTGGGTGACCTCAGTGAATTTGACTCATATTTTGGCCCTCCATCAGGTGTCGACTCATTCGGTGTTGGTCCCAGCTCCATAGGTCATACCACGCCTGACATACGGGCGTGATCTACATCCAAAAAACACCTATGGACACTCCTAATGCCCCAAGGTTCTGAAAACCATAGATGGCCGAAAACTTGTGACTGTCTATCAGTATGTCAAAAATCAGCTAGATAGAAAAATTAGTTATCGCGCGGAGAAGGAAGACAGGAGAATAAGAAGAAGAAAACTAGAGAAACATAAATTCAAGTCTGTGTGAAAATGGTGAACGCATTAGAACTAAATTTTATAGAAAAAGAATCTATGGAGACTTTTTTAAGGGCTAAAATATCTAAAGAATTCAGAAATAGGTTTCCGTAAACAGCATTTAAAGATTTTTATACAGATTCAGATAAAAGTTTCAAGAAACTGGAAATAATTTCTGTGCAAAGCTGTAAATGTGTACTATAAAGGAATCAGCAATGGATATTTTCGACTATTTTTCTTGTACAAATGCATATATGAACCTCGGGAATGCATTAGCGGGTTTTTATATCAAAATGTATGTATGGACTTTGGGAATAAATTAGGGGGGCAAAAAATGTGATAATTAAACTGTATCAGGAAATTGGAGGCTGTGAAAACCCTGTGGCCAACTCGGCCATACTCAAGGGATCTAGTGACCTGAAAAACATAAGTGACCGAAAAATTGTGACTGTCTTACAGTATGTCAAAATTTAGCAAAATTCGACGATTCGTGTGCGAGTTATCGTGTGGACAAGGAAGTAACGAGAAGACAGAATGAAGAAGAAGAAGAAGAAGAAGAAGAAGAAGAAGAAACCGTACAAAAACAATAGTCTGTGTGTTTCACAGAGACCAATAATAAGAAATCGGAAATAGGTTTTCGTTAACAGAATTTAAAGATATTCTTTCAGGAATCAGATACATTTTTGCAAGAAACCAGAAAAGTCATATATGTATACAACATTCAAAGGGTTCAATGCACTAAGGGGTGCAAAATGTGATTTCCACCAATTCTGAAAAATGCACTCAGTGACCCCTGGGTGACCTCAGTGATCTTCACCCATGTTTATACCTCCATAGAGTTTCGACTAGTTTGGTTTTGGTCCCAGATCTACACGTCATACCATGCTCCAGATATGAGCGTGACCGACTTCAAAATTCTTGGCCACATCCACTTTTTTGATTTTTGAGTGTAAAACTGCATGTACGAACTTCGGGAATGCATTGGGGGTGGGGGGGGGGGGGGGGGGGGGAGAGTCAAAAAATGTGATTTCCAGCAATTTTGAAAAATGCGCTCAGTGATCCCTGGGTGACCTCAGTGACCAATATTTTGAATCTTCATCGCGTGTCGACTCCTTTTGTGCTGGTCCCAGGTCCATAGGTCATACCAGGCCCGAGATATGGGCGTGATCCATTTTCATGACACCCCTTCGGACACCCGTAATGCCTCAGGAATCTGAGGAACATAAATGGCCAAGAATTTGTGACTGTCTATCAATCAGTCAAAAATCAGCGGGAAAGGACAATTCGATTTCGAGTTATCGTGCTGACAAGGAAGCTCATAGAAGACTGAAGACAGGAGAATAAGAAGAAAAAAAGAAAAAAAAGAAAAGAAAAAGAAACCGTATAAAAAAACAATAGTCTGTGTGTTTCACGCAAACTTAAAAAAGGAAAAAGAGACCATACAAAAACAATTGTCTGTGTGTTTCTCACAGACTAACTAGAGATACAGAATGTACTGCATCTAGTAAATTCAAGTCTGTTTGGAAATGGTGAAAGCATCAGAAATGAACTATATAGAACTAGAGAAACAGAATATCCAGTGAATTCAAGTCTGTGTGAAAATGGCTAAAGCATCAGAAATAAACAAAATAGAAAGAGAATTTCCCGAAGGCTTATTTTTAGGGGTAAAATATTTCCAAAGAGGAAATACGTTTTCGTTAACTGTATTTAAAGTTATTCATACAGGAATCAGATCAATTTGTCCAATAAACCAGAAAAAGGATATATAATTCAAAGGGTTCGATCAAGGAATTAGAAATGGACACTTTTGGCTCAGCCACTTAGTTGAACGATTTTTAGAGCAGTAATGTGAGTTTGGAAAGATTATCATTATTCTTACATTGCATGAAATAAAATCATTGTAACCCACTTTGCGGTCTTGTGAGGGTTAAAAGCACTGAACTCAATAATTTACACATTCCCTTGTTAAGCAAATTGTTTCTCTTAACTTGGATTGAGGATGAAACTGACATCTTATTAAAATAGCAGGTAACATTTAATGTTTGATAGCTAACTCCACTTTTATAACGTGATATTGTTTACATTGTCCTCTACGCCCCAGTGTGAATAAATATAACATAGCAATTGCTTCGGGATAATTTACTGTAACAAGACAGTAGAGGCTGTGAAAAATCTGTGGCCCACTTGGCAATACCCAAGGGCCCTGGCGATCTGAAAAAAATAGAATGCCGAGAACGTGTAACTGTCTATCGGTATGCCAAAAATCAGCGTTATAGGACAATTCGTGTTCGAGTTATAGTGCGGGCAAGAAAGTACTTAGAAGACAGAAGACAGAAGAAGAAGAAGAAGAAAAAGAAGAAGAAGAAGAAGAAGAAGAAGAAAAGAAGAAGAAGAAGAAGAAGAAAAAGAAGAAGAAGGAAGAAGGAGAAGAAGAAGAAGAAGAAGAAGAAGAAGAAGAAGAAGAAGAAGGAGAAGAAGAAGAAAAAGAAGAAGAAGGAAGAAGGAGAAGAAGAAGAAGAAGAAGAAGAAGAAGAAGTAGTAGTAGAAGAAGAAGAATAAGAAGAAGAAGAAGAAGAAGAAGAAAAGAAGAAGAAGGAAGAAGAAGAAGAAGAAGAAGAAGAAGAAGAAGAAGAAGAAGAAGAAGAAGTAGTAGTAGAAGAAGAAGAATAAGAAGAAGAAGAATAAGAAGAAGAAGAAGAAGAAGAAGAAGAAGAAGAAGAAGAAGAAAAGAAGAAGAAGTAGTAGTAGAAGAAGAAGAAGAAGAAGAAGAAAAGAAGAAGAAGAAGTAGAAGAAGAAGGAGAAGAAGGAGAAGAAGAAGAAGAAGAAGAAGAAGAAGTAGTAGTAGTAGAAGAAGAAGAAGAAGAAGAAGAAGAAAAGAAGAAGAAGAAGAAGAAGAAGAAGAAGAAGAAGAAGAAGAAGAAGAAGAAGAAGAAGAAGAGAAGAAGAAGAAGAAGAAGAAGAAAAGAAGAAGAAGAAGAAGAAGGATGGGGAGAAGAAAAAGAAGAGAGAAAAATGAAAAAGAAACCATACAAAAACAATAGCCTGTGTGTGTCACACAGACTAATAAAGTGCCATAGTTGCCGCTTGAGTATTGGTAGGAAAAATACTGATAGATATTCTTATCTGTGAACTAGTTGCTTCTAATTAACTAGCCACAAAAGCCAAATTTTCCTATTGTTACTTTTATTAAAAACCTTTTAGCCAACGCAGACGATATCAAAATTTATTATTTTAACTATAATTTTTTTAACTTTTTCCAAAAATTTCAACAAAACCATATCATGTAACCCCTCGTTGGAACGAGCTCGATGAGCTCGTTCCAACGCGGGGTCACATGATATGGATTTGTTGAAATTTTCAGAAAATAATAATATTTTTTCAACTGCTCAGTTTGCATATTACGTGGACGGATGCGGGCGATTCGTTGGGTAAAGGGTTAACGAAAACAAAAGTATGTTGTTTTCATTTATTCAATAGTAACATTATAAAAGGAAACTTGACTTTATATTCTACCGATATCATAGGGCTTTTCTCAACAATTACTTCGTTCTCAATTGCACCTTCTTCGTTCGTTCAATAATTTCCAAGGAAATAACTTTATAAAAAGTCGATTTTCATGACGATATAAGGCAGGGATGGTGTTGGGGGCACGTCACGTGTCATAACCACATGCGACCAAATGTGCGAATAACCGTCAGTTTCTCACAATTGACATGTAGATCACGTGGGTTTCAATTTCAGACCTTCTGTTTGCATTTGTGTACTTATGTTGGAATCTGGGAAATACAGGAAAAAATGGGTAAACAAAGACTTTAGTAAAAAGTAATATCGTCTGCCTATTTTTTGTAAGCTTTATTATACTACAAAATTACTCAAGTCGAATTTTAATATCATGAAATTACCCGTTTCAGTGGCGTGATATGTTCCACAATGGGGACGACATCTTGGGGTATATCTCATACTGTTGACAGAAGACGGTTATGTAATACACTGATGGGAAGGGATCTTAGAATTTAACAGTGGATTTCATAAAAGCAAATAAATATTCAGCGAGATGGTTGAAAGTCTTGATATAACAGAGAATATTTTAGATCAATGAGATCAGCAATGGTAGTAGAACAGTTAAGAGTTATCAAGGTGCTGGCCAATAGAACTGCCTGCTTAATTCCACCAGTTAAGTTAATTAAATGTGTTGGGCAAACACATAATGTGGCATTCAGCTTAGCATTAAATCGAAATACGGCTGTAGCTTGAAAGCCAGTCTGTTTCTGTCTGCAAGGCTATTTTGGCATTTTGACTATTTTTCCAGCCATTTAACCAGCTGAAAAAATACAACACGAATTGTTTTAAAAACTAGAGAAACAGAATTTACTGCACCCAGTAAATTCAAGTCTGTGTGAAAAGGGTTAAAGTTTCAAGAAAAAACTATATAGAAAGAGAATTTATGGAGCCTTATTTTCGGGAGTAAAATATTTTTAAACAAATCAGAAATGGATTTTCGTTTACAGTAATTAAAGATATTCAAACAGGAATCAGAACAATTTTTCTAAGAAAGCGGAAGAGGCATATATCGGCACAGATTTAAAGGGTTCGATCAATGAATCAGAAATTGACAGTACTGGCTCTGCCTGCCACTTATTTGAATGACGACATACATTTATAGCCTTCAGAATTGCATTAGTTGTTATAAAATGCAATTCCTAACAGTTCTAAAAATACGCACTTTATGATCTCTGATGACCACATTGAGGTGGACCATAGTTTGAACCTCCAGCAAGTTTAACTCATTCGATGTAGGTCCCACATCTATTGGTCATACTAAGCCCTGACGTATGAGCATAAACCACTTTAAAAATATCGCTTCCACCAACTTCGGATCTGCAATATTTGTAGATGATAGCAAATATCCATATTAGCTAAAAATGTTAAGGTACATAGCACCTCCGGAAAATATCTTGCGAGTGAAAGAATTCAGTAATGTTGGAATATAGACGTAAAAGGGCCTTAAAGGCTCCCAAGAGCCTACATGGTGGCTTATTGGCATATATACCAAAAACACGAAGATAGGATTGATTGTATTTGTGTTATCGCGTTTACCAACAGTTCACAGAAGACACAAATATTACAACTACACCGCCAGGGCATGCCTTCGATGAATGTTATTTATTTATTGAGTTTAACGACACTTTTGACAGCCACTGTCACCTTGTGTCGGACAGTTTTACGGGTGGAGAAAGGCGGAGTACCCTGAGAGAACCTCTGAGCAACAGCGAGCAACTGTCAGGCCCCCCAACATACCGACTCCACACAAGCAGGGTTACCATTCCTTGAAGACAAGTACGCCATCCATTTGCAGTACGCGTTAGAGCATAATGCCACCATTCCCCCACGTAGGCAAAGGGGTGAAGTATCTTGCCCAAGGACACAACACGGTTGCCACAGCTGCGATTTGAACCGAGGACCTCTCGGTTTGCAGCCTACTACTGCCAACTATTACTACTACTCTATCTAATGAGTCACGACGCCCCTTCTATGAATGTAACTGGAATACTTTGGAGGCTTATTTTCGGGGATAAAATAGTTTTAAGGAAATCAGAAATAGGTTTTCGTTGACAGTATTTAAAGATATTCATTAAGAAATCGGATCAATTTTTCCAAGAAACCAGAAAAGGCATATATGTGCACAGCATTCAAAGGGTTCAAGCAAGGGAATGAATTAGAGGTCCAAAAATGTGATTTCCAACAATTCTGAAAAATGCACTCAATGATCGCTGGGTGACCTCGGTGACCTGGACCCTTATTGTGAACCTCTATCGAATGTCGACTCATTTGGTGTTGGTCCCAGGTCCATTTGTCATACCATGCTTGAGATATGAGCGTGTCCTACTTTCAACATTTTTGGCCACGTCCACTTTTTACGGAAAAATGCATGTATGGACCTTGGGAATGCATTAGGGGTTAAAAAATGTGATTTCAGGAAATTCTGAAAAATGTACTCAATGACACCTGGGTGACTTCAGTGACTTTGACCCATCTTTTGAACCTCCATCGAACCTCCATCGAGTGTCGACTCATTTGGTGTTAGTCCCAAGTCCATTCGTCATTCCATGAGATATGAGCTTTTCGCCACGCCCACTTTTTATGTAAAAATGCATGTATGGTCTTTAGGAATGCATTAGGGTGTCCTAAAATGTGATTTCCAGCAATTATGAAAAATGCACTCAATGACCCGTAGGTGACCTCGGTGACATTTACCCACATTTTGAACCTCCATCGACTGTCGACTCAATTGGTGTTGGTCCCAGGCCCATAGGTCGTACCGCGCCTGAGACATGGGCGTGATCCACTTTCAAAACATGGACACCACTCACACAGACAAATAAGAGCGGGGGACGCGTGTATATAGAAGAAATCCCACTAGTCCCAGATTGTGAGTTCGCTCACTTAACAAAGTTTCAGCTCATGCCCCTAAAAAGATGCCCTCACCTCCGCCCGGATGACCTATGTATAATAAAAAAAAGACACCTCTGATCCATTCGCCACATCGTCCCCTGAGTTCCAATGTGTTCTATGTGCCAGTAGGCACATAGAACACACTGGAACTCAAGAGACGGCATGACACTAAATTTCATCCTACGTGTCCGTGCAAACATCTCGGATATTCACAGTCAAATATATCACACAGTAATCATATTTTTTCATAAGCTTCAACACCCCCCCCCCCCCCCCCCCCCCCCCGAACTAAACTCAAAGGGTATCATCTTCATAGAATTTTCCAAAATCGCGCTTAGTTGTTGCTATTTCTTTTGGCTGAAATTTTGTAAAAACATAAACAGTATGGCTGGCGTATTTTCTTTCAGCTCTTTTCTTGCATCAAATAACCGGCGGTGAATGTGTACTATTTCCACCATTTTTAAAAAACAATGAAGTCCTTATTTTTTACATCAACCTGTTCTACCCTTGCAATTCTAAAAGCTATAACAACAGCATTCCGAGTTTCTGACTACTGTAGAATGTTGACCTTCAGATGGACTTTATATAAAAAATATCAATGCATATTGGCATTGGTGTCGGTATGTTGTCAACATCAAACACCTACAGTTGAAGCTAGAATTAAGTCTTGTCACAATTGGCGCAGAAAAAGCTCGTTAGTTAATGAGCTTATCACTGCGGCAGAAATAAGTAGTCTGAAACAAACAAGATCGTTTTCGCTGCGCAATGCAAAATATACTATTCAAAACAAGTAGGGGATATTTGATAAAAGTGATATTTCTGAAGAAATAGATTTATATTTCCATCAAAAAGACAGTTGAGGCACTGCTCTGTGGCATAGAGTGAATGATTTCAGCGATAACAAGCACACATTCTACGCACTGAGCTGTAGAAGACATGGACGGTCAGTCGGAGAATTTACCACATTCAGTCCAAGACCTCAATACCTTGTAAATCCTCCTCGGTTCGTGAGACAAGCGCGGAGCCGACGTGTCATTCTCCTCACCAAACGTCCAATATCAGCTTGACTGATGTTATTCCATTCTTCCTGCTGTGCACTGGCGAGTTCCTGGACATTGGTGGGGGGCTGTTGGCGTTGACGTAGGCGCCTGCCAAGCATATCCCAGGCATGCTCAATTGGTGAAAGGTCCGGACTTAGTGCTGGCCAAGGCAGTGTTGGGATATTCTGCTCCTGACGGAACTCTGTAGCGACAAGGGACTGTGTGCTCTTGCATTGTCATCTCGGAAAATGAACCGACGGCCGTAAGGTCGCGCAAATCACTCCACAGGAGCTGCTAACATGTTGTCACGGTAGTACTGCCCTGTGACTCGCCCTTGGATGACATGTTATGCTGTTCTGCTTGTCATGGTTATGCCTCCCCACACCATAACCGATCCACCACCAAAACGATCGTGCTGCCTAACGGTTACGACATGGTATCGTTCGTTCCGCTGCCACACTCTGTTTCGCCTGTCGTGGAAGTCGTGAGTTAACCTCGGTTCGTCGGAAAACATAACGTTGCACCATCGACGATTGTCCCAGCGCTGTCGTGCTCCACACCAATTACGCCATGCTGCGGTATTGTGTTCAGACAAACGTGGAATTATTCGAGGTAGTCGAGAGTACAAATTCCAGCTGTGTAGGCGATTTCGGATAGTCTGGCCACTGAATCGCACATATGTCGCTCGGTCCAGCTGCTGCCCAATTTCTGAGGAACGTTGATGGCGGATACATAATGCTATGGTTGGGATGAAACGATCCTGGTTAGCAGTTATCGCCCTTGGACGAGTTAACTGACGTCTGTCATCAACATTGCCTGCCTGACGGTAGCGTAACCACAACCTGCTAATCACCGATTGAGTAACGTCGAAAATTTGACCCACTGCAGTCTGTCTGTTGCAAGCTTCCAACGTGCCAACGGCACGTAAACGTTCGTCACGTGTCAGTCTTCACATACGTCAAAAGTTACGTTTCGACCAGAAACTATCGATGAACGAGTTTATACCAAGAAAAGAATGATGAAGCCTCCGAAAAAGCCCGTCCAGCACAAATGAAAATTTCAAAACGTACCCCACAGACATTAACGCATCTCTCGTGCGAAAAACCTGCACGAAGTTTATCCAATACCATTTTCCAAAAAAAAAATATTGAGATTATACTATATGGAGGGTTGATTACTACTACGCCGCTGTGGGATAGAGTTTTCACCGATTAATTGTTTACAATTTCTGAGGACAAAACAAAAGAAACACTTGTAAACTTTCATCACGTGGACCACCGGTAGTAACCCGGTGGTCCATGTGATGAAAGTTCACAGGTGTTTCTTGTGCTATTATGAAGAATAGAAAATACTTTTCGAGTGGAGAACATATGGCGCTGCGACATCATTACAAAAACCTGTGCACGCCGTTTTTCTACAGGAACTGAATTACGTTGATGGGGCTGTTTGGGTTTGATAGGGATATAAAGTGCTCTTGCCTAGCGCGCTATTACTTCAAAATAGTACATAAAACATAAAACAGTAACATGACGTCTAGTTTCAACTCTATAAATATACCGATACCGAACTTGAAAGTTTTGATACTGCCCGACTCTAGTCTAAATCTTAAAACTCGTGAAAATACCTGCAATGTGGTAGACTGGGGTGTTCAGCCTCAAAAACAGTACAGGCACGAGGTTCGTATCATGACTAAAATCCAATATAGAATGTTTGCACAATAACCATATCACAGACCTTACAGTATGGCCGCCGTGAACAGGTCACTTACCACGGGGTGCGCAGTATTTCCACGGACGCAATAATATTAAATTACAAACACTAATTATAGGAATAATCATCAAAGATTTAATTAATGAAGCACCGGTTACAACAGTTAAAATATTACTCATGACCTGGTAAACGCATACGTGGACATCACTACCCACGTGTGGATTACGACCTGTCCACGGCGGTTGTACCGTGTATGATGGGCAATACAGAGGAAGGAGAACATTGAAGTCTTTCCTCGTGTGTGTCTGTTTGAGAAGTTGCTTCAAAATGTTGAAATGTCCTTGTACAATGAAGAAATGCAACAATTAGGTAATATATTTTCTACATTTTTGATTACGCTTAGAATTTTGTGGACTGTGTCCACAAAGTTCGACAGGGAGAAAATGAAAAAGAACTGAACGGAGGTGCATCGCGGAAGGAAAAAAGTGTTCAGCCCTGTGTCTGCGATTTTTACAACCCTGAACCCCCATCCTGTGTAGACGAGAAAAAACGGAATTATTACATTATTTAACCCTTTACCAAACGTAACGGCCAAAACCGGCCAGCGCTATTCTCAAAAATCGCCAATTAATTTTCAAAATATTTTCATTTTTTGTCTCAAAAACATAGGTTATGACCCCTCGTTGGAACGAGCTCGTCAAGCTCGTTCAAACGAGGGGTCATAACCTATGTTTTTGAGACGAAAAAAGAAAAAAATTCGTTATTCAAGATTTATTTTTGCAAGTGTCGTCTGCTTTTCATGTTAGGTAAAGGGTTAACTTGAACCATTTCAATTTGAATCATCGTTATGGACACATTCAACACGTCTTTGTTTCCTTCCAAAACACACCTAACAGATGAAAAGAAACAACCTGTTGCAGTTTACAGCTGTTTATGGATTGTAAAGAAACATTAAATCTGGCCTACATCCGGACACACCCATTTCAATAATATCTATTTCATTATTCAGCTTGTCTACTAACCTTGCACAAAGGTTGTGGTGAACGCGTAAACAGATTCGGGCTTTTACGATAGGCGAGTGTAGTTAACCAATGATCAAACAGCTTTATTTCTTCCTAGTTAACTCGTGTATTCCCGTGGCCAAAGTGTATTCGAGTAACACAAAAACAAAACCGCAATTCACTCGAACCATCTAGATAAATTATATCAGATAATAAAAGATTGGCGCAGTTTGAAAGTATTGTAATATTTTTACATGAACGCCTTGAGTTTAAAATCTATTGTGTAGACATCATCAACCATATTGGGGTTAAAAATCTTTTCAACGCTGATTTATTGAGTCAAATTTCATATCAGTTGTCAGGCGTCAAGCGCAATTTTATCTCGGGATCTGATGACTATGCTCAGTATGCATTTTGAATACACCTGGCATAAAGAAATAACTGACGAGACATTCATGGGTGGATCGGCATTAACCCTTTGAACACTGGTGGTATCTTCCATGCAAGGTAACTGCAGAAATTGGAAGAGTCCCTATCCATTATTTGGGGGTAGAGCAATAAATATTTTCAACGTGCAGCCTTCAGGCTGCACGTTGAAAATATTAATTGTTCTACCAAACACCTTCACTTCGTTGCCATCCTACATAATGAAATTACGACGTATCGTGTGCCTGGACCGGAAAGGCGGCTTCTTGTGTTGAAAGTGTTAAACGACATTGTGCACATACGATTCGAAAAAGTAGGCAATATTTGATAAAAATGAGATATATTAAGAATTTTTTTTATATTTTCCTCCAAAAGACAGTTGAGGCATTGCACTGTGACATCTGGTGAAGGATTTCAGCGACAGTTGGGTACCTGACACACAAATTCCACGCACTGAGCTGTAGAAGATATGGACCGACAGTCAGAGAATTCACCATATTCTATACAAGACCTTAATACCTTGTAAATCCTCCACGGTTCTCGATACAAGCGGCATACGCCTCACCAAACGTCCAATATCAGGTTGACTGATGTTATTCCATTCTTCCTGCAGTGCAGCGGCGAGGAGTACCTGGACATTGGTAGGGGGTTGTTGGCGTTGTCGTAGACGCCTGCCATGCATATTCCAGCCGTGCTTAATTGGTGAAAGGTATGGACTTAGTGCTGGCCAAGGCAATGTAGTGATGTTCTGCTCCTGTAGCGACACGGGCCCTGTGTGCTCTTGCATTGTCATCTCGAAAAAAGAATCGACAGCCACGTGAGCTACTAACATGTTGTCAAGGTAGTATTGCCCTGTGACACATACTTGGATGACATGAAATGCTGATCTGTTTGTCATGGTGATGCATCCCCACACCATAACCGATCCTCCACAAAAACGATCGTGTTGCCTAACGGTTACGTATTGGTATCGTTCGTTCCGACGCCGTCGCACTCTGTTTTGCCTATCTGGGAAGTCGAGAGTCAACCTCAGTTCATCAGACAACTTGACGTTGCTCCACCGACGATTGTCCCAGCGCTCTCGTGCTCCACACCAATTACGCCTTACTGCGATGTGACATTCAGTAATCGTGGAATTATTCGAGGTCGTCGAGCGTACAAATTCCAGCTGTGTAGGCGATTTCGGATAGTCTGACCACTGACTCGCACATCTGTCGGTCGGTGCATCTGCGGTCAAATTATTTCTGAGGCTCTTTGATAGCGGTTACGTAATGCTGTGATTCGGATGAAACGATCCAGGTTAGCAGTTGTTGCCCTTGGACGACCTGGCCAACGTGAGTCATCAACATTGCCTGTCTGACGGTAGCGTGACCACAACCTGCTAATCACCAAATGAGTAACGTTTAGAATTTGACCCACTGCAGTCTGTATGTTGCCAGCTTTCAACATGCCAGCTGCACGTAAATGTTCGTCCCGTGTCAGTCTTCACATACCTCAAAAGTTACGTTTCGACCAGAATCTATTGATGAACAAGTTTATACCAAGAAAAGAACGATGAGACCTCTGATAAAGTCCGTCCAGTACAAATGAAAATTTCAAAACGTACCCCCAGACATTAACGCGAAAAACCTGCACGAAGTTTTCGAAGGTCGGTGACAATCACGATCCACACTTTACCTGGTAACATACTGGTGTGTCCGAAAAAAATCAACATCAGTTTAGATATTCCCTCCTTTTTTTGAATAGTATATATATAAGTTGAGTAAAAAAATATCATTGTTGAATTTTTAAATTGTCGTATCAATTGAAAAATGCTTATTCTGAGGTTATCACCGCAATCGAAAAAGCTGTTTTTTCTTTGCATCTAATTTTATAAAAAGAGGTGAAGGTCAGATATCCCCCAGCCTGATGTTGTCTTGAGTTCATTTAAAACGCAGTGGGCATATTTTCTCACTGTATTCTTTGCTTGCCGATTTGAGGCTACAATTGAATTTAATTGATGAACTCCTAAAATTTGAATTTGCCCGGCTAACTATACGTCCATTGAGTTCCCAGTGTGTTCTATGTGCCAACAGGGACATAAAACACTTTGGAACTCAGGGGATGAACAGATACGATCAGGGCTGGGGCGTGGGGTTGGGGGGGGGGGGTCTAAAATTTTCCTTTCGTGTTAAATAATTCTGCGTTAACGAGTTAAATGACGTTTGTTACGACCCGTAATGTAATAAATGCCCATAATGTAATACCTACCCACAATGTAATTCAAAAACGACCCATAATGTAATACGAACCCATAATGTAATAAAAAACGACCCATAATGTAATAAATGTAATAACGTGTAATAAATGTTAGGTACCCATAATGTAATAAAAATTTTAAAAAATTAGATACAAATTACACTTTTCCAGGCCCGTAATGTAATAAAATTCTAAGCTTGATTTTTGTTTTTTCTCTTTACTCCAGCAGTGCGTTCGGTTACTTATGACACATCCTGCGCCTTCATCAATGCTGCCAATGGCCCCTATGCCGTACACAGCCAACATGTGTGGGTGTGTTGGGATTACGATAGAGAGTATTCCGGGACCTGGGGCGGGTATACTCTGCTATGAGTGACAGGCATTATCCCTCTTCCATTTGTACCACCCACGCAAACGACTTCCTCGATAGCCTCTACTGCCCTGCCACAATCATATATGTCTACCTTACAAGACATTCAATAATTTTGATTCTAGGATGGTCATTTATAACTGCAATCATCATATTCGACCGGCTGTTCACTTGCATAAAAGCAATGCGGGTAGCAGATTCCTATACTGTTAATAAGTGCAAGCAATTCTGGCCAAAGTTGCTGAGGCAGAGGGTGTAGTGGGGTGCAGTGGGGTTTGGGTGCACAATAACCGGATAGTCGGGGGTGGGGGGGGGGCGTATAGTGTGGGATACAAGGAAAAGATAGAACAGAAGCAAGACGTTGAGTCAACCGGCGCAGAGGAATATCGGGAGGCGATATGGTGAGTGTACTGGTATTGGAATGGGGGATATCCTATAGCTCGATGGGATTTGGATTAGGCTACTTTGCTCCAAATTAAGCGTACAATCTATCCTCTGTCTCTCCAATTTCCACTACCTAAACAAATTAGTAATATCCCTGTACTGTACTACTATAAGTTCATGTCGCACCCTCCGCACCTTGAAACCAATGAGCCCGAGCCCAGGACCACACTTAATAACGACCACATCATATTCCCGGTCCTGTGATCACATGTGTCAAGTAATATTATCAAATGCTTTCCAGTCAAATAGTTTGCACTTCGCACATGCAAGAAAGACCTTACATTTTCAATAAAAATTGTATCAGTTTCAATAGTGACAGCCCTGAGTGAAATGGTTTCAACTCCTCTCAGTGTTATTTTTCTAAAACCTCAACACACCACAGATTGAACACCCTCAATTGATATGAACCGAAGCAAGTTAAACGCCTTGTAGACTGCTATCATCCACGCAGGCCACCTTTGCGAGAAGATTGGTTAAGAGTATGTCATGTTCACCTGTGGCTGTGACCAGCAACTGAGTCGAGTTAATGTGCACATCACTTGGTTGTACAAAGCAGCCTCTTTGTATTGAGCTCAGGGGATTGCATTCTCAAATAAATTTCACCAGTGGTGTGGCATCACTCAAAGTATGCACAGGACGAATGCAGATCTATAATAGAGAGTAGTGTTAGTGGTTCTTGAGATTATGTTGATTGGAAAAGCATTCCACAGCATTTTCTGAGCTGTGGGGACTACCACTTAAACCACCTACATTTCCTGACAGTTCCTGGCGGTTGGCAGGAACTTCCTGCCAACCGCATACTCTATCACATCGACTATTCACGTGTTCATCCCCGCTATTGTGCCATCTTCTCCTAGGCTACACTCAAACAACATACGCAGCTAAACACCAGGTGTAACATGGGCATATCCGTTTGACCGTGAGGCGTGACCTTGACAATCAATCCGGTGACCTTGAACCTGTGTATGGGCCGATTTTTATGAAACTTGGTGTGTGGTTCGGGCGCCCAACAATTTTGCCACACCCGATGCCCGTCATGTGTGACCTTGATTGATATTCACACCGTTGACCTTGAACCTATATCTCGGCTCATGTTGGACCGATTTGCGTAAAACTTGTGGTATGTGGGGGTAGTTCGGGGCTCTCTCTCTCTCTCTCTCTCTCTCTCTCTCTCTATATATATATATATATATATATATATATATATAACTTCGTCAAATTGCCGTCATGCTCGGAAGTTTACTTCCTTCTAAGCGGCTTTCATTTTTGACTAACACTTATTCCGTTACGTTAAGTGCCGTACCAATGTGTATCGCGTCATGGGAACGTAAAATTTAGCGTCACGCTGATCCTAATTGTTGAATGGGAATTATAAAATTGATCGTGATACGCGTACGTCTTACAGATCGATTTATTATTTGGCAAGTGGCTGCCTAGCTCCTAATCACGAACCCGTCTATAAAATCGCCGATGCATGTCTTCCTTGGGTGGCAACAAGTAAAGATATGTTCCGCATTACACGTTGTTCACTGTTTTTAATTGTAAATTATGGACAAACAAGACCGTATCATATCTTCCTAAGGTGGTAACGAGTGGAGATATATTCCGCGTTATCGCGCGCATTTTGAATTGAATGATGGTCATTCAAAATGCGCGCGATAACGCGGAATATATCTTTACTTGTTGCCACCCAAGGAAGACATGCATCGGCGATTTTATAGACGGGTTCGTGATTAGGAGCTAGGCAGCCACTTGCCAAATAATAAATCGATCTGTAAGACGTACGCGTATCACGATCAATTTTATAATTCCCATTCAACAATTAGGATCAGCGTGACGCTAAATTTTACGTTCCCATGACGCGATACACATTGGTACGGCACTTAACGTAACGGAATAAGTATTAGTCAAAAATCAAAGCCGCTTAGAAGGAAGTAAACTTCCGAGCATGACGGCAATTTGACGAAGTTCTATAAAATATTTGATGAAGTGTATATATATATATATATATATGGGCCGTGAGCTGCGAAAAGGGACCTTAGGGGTCAAAAATTCGAAATTGAGTTAGAGTTACATCTCTACTCTCCTGAAATCGAGGATTTCAAGAAAGTTTACTTTAGGTTCAACTGACATTTATAAATGGGTCAACGCGACGTGTAAAGTGGGATGTCCAAGAGCCCCATAACTTGAATCGACCGTTTGACGTTTCAACGTAATACTTATACGATGCCTATGAGCGACGTTATCTCTCGTGAAAATGTGAACGATTAACAAGTTATTTCTTTTTCGAAAAAATGCAATATTTAAGAGTGAAGGAAGATAACAAACTACCATCTGAGCTTTAATTCACTATGGATATGGTTTAATTCATGGTATGAGCGGAGCAAACTGCAAAGAATGTTTTGAAAAAGATTTGTTTTCCCGAGCTGTCAGGTTTTTGATTTTTGTTTTTTTCTTGTTCATTTTTGGGTTTTTTTGTTTGTTTTTTGTTGGGGGTGGGGGGGGGGGGTGGGGGGGCGAGGGTGATGCTTTTTGCATGTTTTCGGCTGCTTTCCATGCATCGGAAAATTGAATAAAGAAAATCCGTTAACACACGACCCTCCTCACCAATATAACTAGTAGGCTGAAAACAAACAATAGCAACAACAAAAAAAAACAAAAAGAAAAAAGTAGAAGAAGAAACGGGACCAACAGAAATTTTACAGTGCCATCTCCAATAATGGCAACAATATGAACCAACGTACACAACGTCGCAAAGGCATCAGAGCATGGATGACAATTTTTTCTCGAGAGAACTAACAGGGAATCTAGCCTACTATACATTCATATGTTCGTATATTTTGCCACCCCCAAGCAAAAATCCTGGCTACGCCAGTCAGTATTTATCGCCCCCCCCCCCCCCACCCCCCCTCATCCACATGCGCATAGGCCTATTCTCGGACCACTGTAAAAATTATTGAACAAATACAGGCTTTGTTTTTGTTTGTTTTTTTTCTAAATATTAATGTGTTGCCCATTAATTTTAAATTGTTATTTTCTCTTATTTTTTGTCCCCTAACAAGCTTTGGATTTATTGATATTCACAAGACAACGACATGATTTCTGAGTGTCATTTATGTAAAGCACGTATTTCGGTTTGGAATTTAAACACCAAAATGCTTACTAAATCTTGTATTCAATTTCTAAGCGCCTCTAAAGTGCAAGGATTACGTACAAAAATGTTTTTTCTCGTCAGTTTGTGTCCAATTCCGGAACGTGTAAAGATGTTCAGTTGCTTCAAAACACAACTTAGTGTGGAATTTCTAAATGCATTTAGTTGTGGTGAAGCGTAACTCTAAAATGCGTCTCGATTTTAAACATAACATTGAAACACGTTTGGGTTTGAACATGTAGGCCCTATATAATTCGTGGAGCGGGCCATCAAACTGAACAATTTCAATTTTAAAACGTCTTGAAATCAAATGTAAATTCAGCTAAGACCTATGTGAGTTTCCTTCGAAAGTTGCCTGATTGTTATTAGTCTCAATCTTTGCCGGGAGGGGCTATCAACCTCAGTGTGTTTGGCCGCATGTTGGGGTATGTGTGTTGGTGATATCAAACTCATCAATATCAATCTCAAAACTTCTTCTCGTGGGGCGCCCAGGATATAAAAGTCTGCATGTCCACTGATGTAGATTGTTCTCCACCTGTCTCCATTGGTAAAATAGGACTTGGTAACCAATGCCGTTGGGTGCCATCCCCCAGTAAGTGGAAAACATAGGCATAAATGATTGGCAAGACTTGACTCTATAGTTATGTTGAGTCATGATATAGCCTTGATGCTGGCACCAATAAATAAATACATAAATCGCAAATTGTATTTAAATCAAAGTTAGGTTCAGCTAATGGCCCGTATAGCCTTCTATACAAGAAACCTAAAAAGGTGACTGATATACACTGTCACAAGTTTTACTCCTTTTGTCGGGAGAGGCTGTTATAGGCCACAAATAGGTCATACATCCCTTTATTCGATGCGAAAAACAGAAACAAATATTCCCAGATCAGTCAGGTAAGCTGAGGTAACCTTAGGGCCGTATTTAAGAATGGGCAAACTGGGCGGAAGCACAGGGCCCCACATTTGGCAGGGGATTTTGTCATATTGTTCGAAATACCCATTTTCCTGTTGAAATGTTCCACATTTTTGGAGCTCCGAGTGTTTTCAGAAACTTCCTGAGAGCCTCCAGAAATCCAAACTTACCTGGGATAACACCCCCTCCCCTTCCCTCCCACAAGACCCAAATTTTCGGCCAGGCCACTTCGGGATCTGGATGTTCTGAGTGTAAGAAAAAATTGAGCTTCTGCTCGAGGCTGGCCAGCCCCCCCCCCCCCCCCCCATATTTCTGAATCCGTTTCCTGGTAACCTGACGTCTCTGGACAGGTTGTCTTTTTGGGGGGGGGGGGTGGGGGGGGGGTGGGGTGGGGTCACTGTAGAAACAATGTGTGAGAATGAGCAATCGCGTATCTCATCTTGGTGACAACATTTCTTCTCTTAATTTCCCCGTATCAACCAATAAATTACATGTAGTAGGAAAAAAATTGGAGGCGTTATGATTTTTCAGTACGCGTATTTTGTCGGATGCTGTAAACACGAATCCGGAAGTGGATCGATAGGTCAGAATCAACAACTGCACGCATACATGCACAGAGAGGCGCCTGTAATATTTTGTTGCCTGCGTAAAACGTTGGCTGACAAACGCCATCATTTTCTTTGAAATGAAATGGCGTGAAAAGAAATCTTGAAGACAACATAATTTTAAGCACATCACAAAAACTGATTTATTTATTTGAGCTTCCATTAACAAGTTATCTTGAAGTACATTGTACTGCACGGTTGTCTTCCCAATTCTAAATTTTGTTGCCATTCAGTACTTTTCGACACCACCATTAACACGTTTTGCAGAATCACAATTCACATGTTCAGTCGAAACTCGAAGTTTACGGGACCGACCGATAACTTCGACTTATTCCGGTCTTAGAGTTATGCACTTCAGATGTATTTGATGTATTTGGAAGCCTTGAACACAAGAACACAGAAACTTGTAGGCCTAATCTGGACAAAGGAACCACCTCCACACCTCCCAGAAAATATAGAACAGCGACGGTCTATATTTCCTGGGAGGGGTGGAGGGGGATTGCTAGGACTGATATAGCCAACTTCGAATTATCTCATATTTTCGAATCATCCGATTTCGAGTTATCGATTGCCGACTGTATTTTTTAGTTTTTCAAGACAACTCCCATTGCCAACCACCTCTCGCTCCTGCCAGGAGAAAAGGGATCAGCGAACAAGACACGCAATAAAAAAACCAAACAAGCAAACAAAAACAATACTGTGCAAAATAAGTTATTGTTTTTGTTTTTGTCTCTCGGTATTCCCGGGGGTGGAGGGAGGGAGGGGGTGGATCAGTTGTAAAAAATAAATAAATAAAAAACGATTTGTTGGGGGAGGTGGGCGGATAAAAATTGCAAGACACAGGGTCCCGGGGAGACTTTTGAGCATTTTCATGCATGTCATCAGTGGTCACTTAAGAACATGACGGCTTCATTTGATTGAAAGATATTTTTTTAAAGGTTGTCATACATCAAAATTGAAAAAAAAAATTGCCCCCATCCCCCACCCCCAAAAAAAGGACAATTTTTTTTTATGCTCACATTGTTTTTCTGGCAGAACATTGCTTTTCGGACCTAGTGTATTATCTTTACAGCCCCCCCAAACCCCCCGCCCCCACCCCCACCGCTCACGGATATTCCTTTCTGTGTTTTTGTGTATGCGTGTTTGTGATATTGTGCTGCAGTGAAATTACATCATATAATTATTTCAGGCTTACATGCAGTCATGAGGATTAGTGGGAGGTCAGCTGCAAAAAAAAAAAAAAAAAAAATACACGAGGCCGAAAAAGCAACATTCCGCCCCTGCACTACCTAAAAACAAAATTTGAGACATGTGTGTGTGTGTGTGGTGTGTGTTTGTGTGTGTGTGTGTGTGGTGTGTGTGTGCAAAAATCCAATTTTGACGAGAAATATGAAAACAGAAGAAGTAACTTTCAAAGCAAATAAAACCTGTATCTTTTACATATCATGTTCTTAAGTGACCACCAAAGATATAACAATGCTCAAAGGTCTTTTATCAGCGAAATAAATGTGGAAAAAGTAGATTTGAAAAAAAATGGTTCGGCTACGGAAGGGGGGGGGGGCGCACCCCGCGGGGCCTAGTGTCTTGCAAATGTTTTTCTGACCCCACCAGGGCTTAATCCAAGGGCTAAATTTTGGGTCTCGTGTATTTTTGTTTACAGCTGACGCCCCCCCCCCCCCCCCCCGCCTCCTATGAGGACTGGAAAAAAACTGAAGGTTTTTTTTTTTAACTTTCTACTTCTTTGAAACGCAAATCCTTTCTTAAAATAAGTTTAGGAAAATGGTATACATTATTGGTCCCAGCAACTATTACCAGAACCGAGAAATGTTTCTCGAACAGCTTTGAAGGAAAGTTTTGAAAGATATTTGAATTTTGTCATTTTTAGAAAAAAATTAAATAAATATAATTGAGTTGCATCACGATCACAAAATTAATAAGGCTCCAATTGAAAGAAAAACTGGCACAATTGTGAGTTACCTAAGTTGACCAGTAGCAGGGGCGGCGCTAGAAAATCTTGCATGGAGGGGGGGTGGGCCAAGTAGGGGACATGATATGCTCTCAATGGGGGAGAGGGTGGGGTGGGGGGGGGAGTGCATATCAATAATTTTTAAGGCAGGAGCAATCCCTGAAGATTTATTGGAGGGTTTTATTTTTATTTTTATTTATTTATTTATTTGTTTATTATTATTTTTGGGGGGAGGGGGTGGGGTGAGGTGATTCAATTTTCTCAAGCTCCCAGACCTCTCCTCCCAGCTAAAAAAAACAGACAAAAAATTTGTGCTTTCGGACTATTCTGGTGGCTTTTAAAGGTTTATACAGTTTTTGAACGTTGAAAATAATGAGGTAGGGCCTACGACCCATATTTTGAGGACAAGATTCACAAACTGTGTAGGCTAACTGCATTCCAGCTTGTAATTATTTACTGAATAAGTTAATCGGCTGGGTGTGTATGGGAATAACAAAAAAAAGCAGTCAAGGTTTGTGTGAGAGAGGGTGTGTGAATGTGTTTGTGATGAATGGGAGAAAGGGAATGGCTGGCAAAAGCTAGGCTATGTTTGGGGACGGGGTAAATGCCCTTCACCTCACCCCACCCATAGCATCGACACTACATGGTCACATGTTACTGCGCTTGACATGAGGTGTTGTGGCTTTTGAGGTTGTAAAGAATGTAGGCTGTGGACAAGCTGTATCCAGGGATGTAGAAAACAAATCACATTCAATTTCACAGTCCAACTATGCTGCTAGAAAATAGAACACCGCAAGGCTTTGTCAGTATGATCTCTGTGTACTGTAATGACTAGTAGTGACGTAGAGTAGAGCTTGAATACAGAACAGACAACTTTAGTCATTTTTACGCCACAGCGGAACTTTAAATAAAATCAGAAAAAAAACAATAGTCAACAACAACAAAGACTGGGTTTCAGAAGGTATTACTGCATGAACATGATGAATTCATGTTAGAACACAGGCGCCTGGAAACTCATTATATATAGCCAAATGCTTCAAAATAGCCCTCATATATGCCATCCCCCTAATATATATAATAACAATAGAAAGGCTGGAAACTTCAAACGCTCAAAATTTCATACCACGAAATTAAGTTACTCTCGTATCAAAGTTTTGAATCGAAAGCGGGGACACATACGTGTGTCTTCTGATGCTGAAATGGCTATTCTTTCAGGAATCCGGTGCCCTTTGTAAAATTAATTTGCATTAATAGCTTTTTCTAAGACGTTTTATTTGGATTTTCATGCTAAAATTTGTTTACAGCCACACCATTGTTGGGAGTTCTCGGCAGTGAATATCAGTCAGGGATATCGAGTGTTTGACTTGCACTCTTTCTCTGGCGTCAGGTTTTTAGTCTTTGTGAAAAAAATAAACGATCGTATATTTTTTCAAAAAACTGTGTTTAATATTAATATAATATTTTTTTTACATTAATGATGCAATTGAAAATTTTAGAGAGACGTTGCTAATATTCGATATCCCTGACTGATATTCACTGCCGAGAACTCCCAACAATGGCGTGGCTGTAAACAGATTTTAGCATGAAAATCCAAATAAAACGTCTTAGAAAAAGCTATTAATGCAAATTAATTTTACAAAGGGCACCGGATTCTGAAAGAACAGTCATTTTAGCATCAGAAGACACACGTATGTGTCCCCGCTTTCGATTCAAAACTTTGATACGAGAGTAACTTAATTTCGTGGTATGAAATTTTGAGCGTTTGAAGTTTCCAGCCTTTCTATTGTTATTATATATATTAGGGGGATGGCATATATGAGGGCTATTTTGAAGCATTTGTCTATATATAATGAGTTTCCAGGCGCCTGTGTTTAGAACAAGTGACGGAAACGAAGATGATCTTGAAACCCGAGTTCTCGGCAACTTTCTTTTCGATGTCACACAGTGATTTAAAAATAGAAACACTCGTTGATGTAAACAAATCAGCGAGTGCGAAACGTCATTTAAACAGGTCACACCAAACAGAGTGAAGCAAAAAATCAGTCGTTTCACATCTGCTGACAGCCCATCGAACTCTCTTGGAAAACAATGAAATCGGCGTGTTTTTGTCAATATATCTTTGTGTGTGTTAATTTTCATCAGAAAATGCTGTGTGCCTCGAAGTTTTATGACATTAATGTCATCGATTAATAGGAAACATGTGAAGTCATAAAGAAACAACCAAACAATTGGATTCGCCTGAAACTGGTTTGCTACACAGTAGACAACACATCTTTTTGAAAGTGAATGCGTGCTGCACTGTCGCCGCGGCTATTTCGTTGCAAAGAAATGTCTAACTCATCAGAATTCAAGAGAATGTTTTGAGAGTTTGATTCTATCTCTGACATTAAACATTTATTTAGTTATGGTAACCAGTTTTAATTTATTAAATACACTAAATCAGTGCGTTCCTCGTATCCTCGTATGGAAAGGAAAAAAATAAAAAGCCGCGTGTGTTTATAAAACTTATTTGATCACGCCCACAATTTTTACGTCGTTCGTTTTTGACGTCTTTCTCTGTTTTCATTGGATATCCTGTAAGGTCCCTTTTCTCAGCTCACGGCCCATATATATATATATATATATATATATATATATATTGTTGGATTGGATATTAGGGAGACATTGCTTGCGCAATAAATATTCATTAGGGAGACATCTGATTTAGGGAGACACATGCGCGTCGCCCTAATGTTTTCGCCATCGCTCAAGCTCGCTACATTGGTCTTAGACCAACAAAATGTTGTCTGTTAAATGTGATTACGGGTGTGAACAAAATAAGATATTGACCTCGAGTGGGAGTTTTGCAGGAAAGATGGCACAATGAATTTTAAAAAACACCCAAAATATATGCCATGTACAAAAATTGTACATTGGGGACACTTCGTTCTAAAGTCAATTTTCTCTTTAAAAATAGAATATGTTTTGATTATATTTGTTACCGTATGTGTGAAATGGGTAAAGACAGCTAATTGAGAAGATATTGGCCTGTATATTAACCCATTCTAACACAATCGAATGATTTCATTATCAGCGTCCATATTTTTAAATTAGTGTCGATATACACTTTTGGCATGAAAACTTATACATTAGGTATACGTGTGTCTCGAACGCTTACGTGCTGAAGTGACATCGAGATTTGTAGTTTGTAAAATATTTACCCTTTCAGGATAATCATTCCATATTTTGCATTGTATTTATTCGTTTCTAAAGAATGCACTGTGAAGATAGTGATCTGTACCGTAGCAAACTTTACAACATGGAAGATGGAATAAACTACCAGCACATTAATACATTGGTACATTTATTTATTTATTTTTTTTTTTTTTTGGGGGGGGGGGGGGGGGTTAGGACACTTTCAACAGCCAGGTTAAAAGATCAAGCAGATTTACGGTTGGAGGAAGCCGGAGTACCCTGAGAGAACCACCGAGCAGCGGTGAGCATGTGCCAAACTCTCCAACGTACCAACCCAGCGGTTAGCAGTGGCTGAAGGCATGCGCACCATCGACGTGCAGTACGCATTAATACACGGCGCCACCGTGCCCCCAAGAAGGCAATGGGAATTTAAGTGCCTTGCCCAAGGACTAGGGATGCGGATCAGACCGCAAACAACCGGTACGGTCTGCGTCCCAGGGCTGGACCGCGTACCGGACCGAACTGCTGGACCGCTTTGGACCGGTTCACTCATGGTGGTCCGGTAATGGACCGGTCCGTGGATTTTAAGACATACATGTGTGCCAAGCTTTAGCACTGGGTTTATTTGGTACGGAAATCCGAAGCTCCAATCACCAGTTAATACACAGTGTCGCATATGTCTGGTCGGCCGCGGTATGCATATTGCTAATGCTAATGACAATGGCTGATGTCAGACAAGACAGCGAATTACTAGGTCAACTAACCTTTGTATGCAGTTCAATGTACTGAACATGGGTCGCAAATTGCGATATATCCTATAGTTGCCAATATATAACCCCCCCCCCCACTCCCCCCCCCCCCCCCCCACCCCCGTCACTACATCTAATTCCGGTACGCATACCTGGATGTTGGAAATTGACCAATCTATCTGGAGTATGTCAGGTGCCAACGCTAAGAACAAAGCGTTATTAGTACTGAAAGGCTTGGAGCATTGCACTGTCTGCCTTTATTCTTAACCCAGTCAAATACTACATGATTGGGTTAAGAACTTAGAGATGGGTGCTGCAAATGTTCCAATTCTTTCGACACTAATAACGTTTAGTCTGTAGTCCACGTTTCCGCTATCCTCCACAGTCCACAAGCTATATGACATAATAGCGTGTAGAGGATAGTGGAGACGTGAACTACAGACTCTACAATGAGTCACAGTCAGGGGCTACACAGCATTATCCGAGCCGCTGCGCAGTGGCAAGGTGGGTGCACGAGAGGGGGATATCCCCCTATTGGTGGTGAGGGTCCGCATGTATCCTCTGGTACATTTTGAAAAAAAATTGTGGGCCAAAATTCGTTTTCTCAGCGATTCTGAGGCTGGTGTTACCGACTCCCCAGGTAAGGGCTGCTGGACATTGCAGATTCGAATTCTCTGCTTCTTTCGTTATCAGACTCGCTTCTAAATTTATAAATTTTGTCCACCTCTTCTTTTGCGTTTCGTTTTGGACTGACTTTGGGTGGGCGGGCGGGCGGGCGCTTACAGTCGACGCCATTCTCTGGAAAGTGATAACTCACCAGACAGATTACTTCCATTTTCCATATTTAACAGAAGGTTGTCAGAGAGAAAGAGAGAGAGAGAGAGAGGGGGGGGGGGGAGGTGGTTATGTGGGAGGGCTGTGGGTAGATATTGGTGATGATATACAGCTGTACTTGATTTATGTGTACCATCCATTACGGTAGGAAACGTATTATTTATTGATTTTTATATCATCATGCAACTCTCTTTTCCCATGAAAATGCATGGGAAAAAAGACGAATAGATAAATTGTAAAATAGAGAAGAATTTTACCTGTACTCACGGTCGGAACTCTGGATTCAAATCCGATATGCAATACCAATGGCTTTATGTATTCTTAACCTTTTCTACCATTGTCTATTATTAACAGAAGTTTATTAGTAGAAGTGTATCAATGGAATCACTGATATTTAATACAGGGAACCCAGTAGCTCATTGGTTAGCGCGTTAAACTTTGGATCTCTTAGTCGTAGGTTCGAGCCTGACGCGTAGCATCTGCGTTGTGTTCTTGGACAAGGCCGTTAATCGCAATTTCCACATAAGAGCACGGGGGCGTAGTGTGGTAACGCATACTGCATGTTCATATCCCACCTCCATAAGTTCGTTTAAACAATGTTTTCCCGACTTACGCTGAGTTAGCAAGTTGGGGAGTCCGAACGTTACGCCCCGTAGCTCGTTGGTTCTCTCCGGGTACTCCGGCTTCCTCCACCCATAAAACTGTCCCACACGAGGTCATGCTGTCTGTAGAAGTGTCGTTAAACCCCGATAAATAAATAAATAAATAAATAAATAAATAAATAAATAAATAAATAAATAAATAAATAAATAAATAAATATTCCACTTTGTATGGTATTATGTCCTACTTCGAGGCAGTGTTTTGCTCCTGTTAACAACTCCCCGTCCTCACCCCCACCCGCTCTCCCTACATCTGGGTCTTTCCAGGAACCATAACATTTCCTATTTTTTTCAAGTCTTATTGTAGCGGTGGTTTGTTTTCCACATCAGTTTATATCCGATATGTATATATCATTCGGATTGTGACGGCGAAAGATATAGATTTGGAAAGCCAAATTAATGATGAATTACGATTTTTTGTGAGGAAACTAGTGCCAAAAATAAAAATAATTTTCAATGAAATATCCATTTTATTCTGATTTGAGAGATACTATTTTAGAACATGTCTCTGGAGAGAATATCAGACTCCATTGACAACAGAATGTGTTGGTTAATTGACGACTACCCCAGACAATGTTCAACACACCCAGCCATTGCCCGAAGAAAAGAAAACGCAACTTTTATCAAGATATAATATAACTAAATGCGGACGGACGGACGGACGGAAAATATCATCGAGCTCGTTCCAATGTCGGGTCATAACATGAGCTATTTTTTTAGCCAACCGTGAAAATGTTTAGTAAAACGAGATCATATTGGATAAATGCTGCTTCTATTTAGGATAAGTAAAGGTTCATGGGAATTCTGCTATAATTTTGAACTCTTTTTAAAACAAAAATTGAATAAAGCCCAAAATATTTAAAACGGCTAAGACATATTTTGTCCAGTTTAAAAATGCACTTTAACTGCAACTGCGGCAATGTTTATGAGCACAGATACACGTATTTCCGAAAATAAACTTACACATTCGTGTAAAATTCCTTTGTTACTTTTATATACTCTTGACTAAACCACAAACTGAATGGTCAAATTATATATTGTTTCAAGCATTATCAATTTGAAAGGAACTTATGGAATCGATAGTTAAATGGGTTAATGACAATGAGAGGTGTTGTGTTTTTCAGGTGTTTTAGAGTGTATTTGCAGCGTCAGTGTTTAGTAAATTAATTAAACATTTTTTCTTCAAGATAATCAGTAAATGATAATTAATTAAAATTGTTATTTTAATAAATGTATCCGTTTCCGAGAAGAGCATTACTCTTAAGTTGCACACTTCCCAAGATTATGTTACACATTTTTAGATGGGTACAAATATTCCTTCGTATTCCCCCCTCCCCAAAAGAAAACTTTTATAGCCCATTTAATCATTAATAAAACACCTGACAGAGGAATAAACATACACCTGTAAGACA
Source organism: Pictodentalium vernedei (assembly GCA_031216915.1). Lineage (NCBI taxonomy): Eukaryota > Metazoa > Mollusca > Scaphopoda > Dentaliida > Dentaliidae > Pictodentalium > Pictodentalium vernedei. The sequence goes on from CM062293.1 coordinate 440,315,152, forward strand.
GAACAGTCTACTCCTATCTTTATGTGTCAGTTGGTCCACATTTTGTTTGCAAACAGATAGGCGAGCCTCCCATTTGTAAATTATACGCACTAGTCGGAGTGTGTGTGTGTGTAGGGGGGGGGGGTGGTGGGGGGGGGGGGGTGGGGGGGGGGGACTAAACGCAAATTGTTTTTTGGTGATGTGTATGATGGCGCTCTCCTCTGCCTAACGCCATAGGCCTACGTGGAGAACTGCGACCCATTTTATTACTTTTTCGGAACATCGGGCGGGCGGGGAGTGCTTACAGTCGACGGGGGCCTCGGCAACATGATGGCTTACCAGACAGATCACGTTTATCTGCCATATTTAACAGCGGGCTATCGGAGATACAGAGAGAGAGGGAGGGTGCATAGAGAGAGATATATATAGAGAGAGATAGACAGAGCGAGAGATAGAGGGGTGGGCGGCAATATACTAATTATCGGAGAGAGAGAGGTGGGACGACAATACACTAAATATCCGATACTATGCACAACAAATGCCTGATGTCATGTTATTTACATATCGGCTGAATGAGTAAAACAAGATGTTGCAATTTAGGGCCTCCATTTTCGGCTGATATGAATTTGTCTAACTGTATGCATGCAGTTTAGATTGACTCGTGGTTTTGATAAACCCCTAGCACATGTAACATTATTTGACCCATTCTTTTGCAAATCGTAGACAGAGATGAGGGGTGGGGTGGGGGTGGGGGGGTCTTTGTCGCTCATTTGACCATCAAACTGACGGAGTCGTGGACTATTTCTCTTGCATTGGATACAGAAAATACATGCAGCATATGAAAAAAAGATGAAATTGTTTTGGGACATGAATGAATCGAACTGCTGGAGGAAAATGAAGGCGAGAGAGAGTGGGGAAGAGAAAATGAGAGAGAGAAGATTCTAGTGTATCTGTCTGTAATTACGAAATTTTGTTTACGTAGATGGGTGTATGTGTGCGGGAGGGGGAGGGGGAGGGGTTTATGGGGTGTGAGTGTCGGGTACTGGTGGTGATAAATTTTCTATATTTGTACTGTCTATTACGGCTATGTAATGTATTATATATTCAATTTTATATCATTATGTAACTCTGACCCCATGGAATTGGAAAAAGATGAACAAATAAATAGTGAACAAGTGAAGCCACTGTCCAGCTGTACAGCTGTGGACGGACACAAGACGAAAGTGCCTAAATTTCACGCGCACATATGCTCTCTCAGGTAGATCCAAAACGCTAAAATGTATGCTCTCTCTATTGTCTAAGAAAATTGGAAGTTTGTAACTGCAAAACGTAGAGTTTTATATTCTTTGGTTTGTTCTCTCAATCCCCGCCTCACCCGAATCACGCCACCGCTATAATGAGTGTCTCACTCTACTATCCTTCTAGTTATTGCTTTAGGGGGATGCCTTGTCGTGTTACTTTATTAGACTACAGGAAGACAAAATATAAAAATATACTTTATTTTCTACATCGTCCACCCAGGTAAGGAAGTGAATAAATCTGAATAAACAGGAAGATGGAGAGAGAGAGATAGATAGAGAAGAATGTTGAGAGAGAGAGAGAGAGAGAGAGAGAGAGAGTTGCGATTTTAAAAATAAGTGGCATTTCTGCATACTAGACCAGGAGATACAGTGAATTACAATTGTCTTATCTCCAATAACTGTAAAGGATGTGTTAATAAAATTTTACTTACTTGTTTACATTAGCCTAAGTTTTGTATAAATGACTGTGGAATTTTCATAAATAGAAAGTCGTTTTTGGAGAGAATTAAAGAAACCCGTTTACGTCACCACAACCTCTTAAACGATTGTTTTTTATAACTGTAGTTTAAAACGGATGTTAAGTGGACATATGACTTGTATATTTTGTCTTCTTATCGGACAAAAATAGATAAAGTCAAAACGGAACATTCGTCGCAAATCCAATATGAAGAAGACTAAACATATTATGGCAGTCACTTTTTTTGATGTCACAATAGCCCAAGCAGGCCTTTGAATCAATTATTTGTACTGGACTGGAAAGAGACGAAAGTGCCTAACTTTCACGCGTTAGATATTCTGTATCAGATAGATCGAAAACTCTAAATTGTATGCTCTGTCTATTGTCTCAGAAAACTGAAAGGTTGAAACTACAAAACGTAGATTTTATATGTTTGGTTCGTTCTCCCCACCTCTGCCCACTCCAACTGCGCCACCGCTTAAATGAGTGTCCCACTCTACTATTCTTCCAGTTACCACGTTGGGGTGGTGGGTGGGGGTGGTGGGTCCTTATTGTGATACTTTATTAGACTACAGGAAGACCAAATTTAAAAATATATTTTATTTCTACCTCATTCACCTAAGGAACTGAATAAATCGCATAGGAAGATGAGAGAGAGAGAGAGAGAGAGAGAGAGAGGGAGAGAGGGAGAGAGAGAATGAGGAGCGAGGGGCCGGTAATGTATTAATTATCCAACACGATATATACATGTCTGCTGTCATGTTATTTATGTATCGGCTAAACAAGTGAAACTACAAGGTTGCTACAAGGTGTTGTAACCCAAGGAATTAATGTTCGACGGATATGAATTTAACTGCATGGGGCCAGTGGCGTATCTACGGAACATAGCGCCTCTGGCAAGCACTGAATTGCGCCCCTGTGACATCGGTCCGTATATACCGAGGCATATCCTTCTAGTTAGCACGTTGGGGGAGTGAATTCCTCATTTTGATGCGATTATGAAAATAAGTGGCATTTCTGCACACTGGACCAGGGCATATTGTGAATTGCAATTGTTTTCTCTCCAATGACTGTAAAGAATCTGTTAATACAATTTTACTTACTTAAAGCCTATTTTCGCATAAATGCTTGTTGAATTTTCATGAAATGAAAGTCGTTTCCGAGTAGAATAGAAGACAACCGTTTACGTCAACACTACCTCTCAAACGATTGTTTTTTTTTTATAGCTGTAGTTTAAAACGCTTGTTATGTTGACATATGCCTTGTATATATTGTCTTCTTATTATACAAAAATAGATGAAATCAAAACGGAACATTCGTCCCAGTTACTATATTAAGCAGACAAAACATATTTTGGCAGTCACTTTGGACATATTGATTGAATGTCACAATAACTCAAGCACGCCTTTGTGGCAATTTTTTGTACTGGACAGAAACAAGACGAAAGTGCCTAAATTTCACGCCCTAGATATGCTGTGTCTGGTAGATCGAAAACTCTAAAATGTTTGCTCTGTCAAATATCTCTGAAAATTGAAACTACAAAACGTAGATTTTATATGTTTGGTTCGTTCGCCACACCACCGCCCACCCCAACTGCGCACCCCAATAGTGAGTGTCCAACTCGAATATCCTTCCAGTTAACGCGTTAGGGATGGGGTGAGGGGGTTCTGGTCCTTATTGTGATACTTTATTCGACTGCGGGAAGACAAAATATAAAAATATATTTTTATTTCTATCTCATCCACTTAGGGAACTGAATAAATCGCAATGGAGGATTGGAGGGAGAGAGAGATAGAGAGAATGAGGAGCGACGGGTGCGGGTGGGATAATATATTAATTATCCGGCACTATATACACATGTCTGTGGTCATGTTATTTATGCATCGGCTAAATGAGTGACACTACAAGGGGTTGTTACTCAGGGAATTCAGGGAATTAATGTTCGACCGATATGAATTTAATTGCATGGGGCCAGTGGCGTATCTACGGAACATAGCGCCTCTGGCAAGCACTGAATTGCGCCCCAGGGACAACTTTCCATATATACCGAAGGCATATCCTTCTAGATAGCACGTTGGGGAGGGGATTCCTTATTGTGATGCGATGATAAAAATAAGGGGCATTTCTGAAAACTGGAACCAAGGCAAACTGTGAATTGCAATTGTATTCTCTCCAATATCTGTAGAGCATGTGTTGATAACATTTCACTCGTTTATGTAAGCCTATTTTTCGTATAAGTTCTTGTTGGATTTTCATGAAAAGAAAGTCGTTTGGGGGTAGACTAGAAGAAAACCGTTTACGTAAACACCACCTCTTAAACGATTGCTTTTTATAGCTGTAGTTTAAATTGGATGTTTATGGACATATGCCTTGTATATTTTGTCTTCTTATTATACAAACATAGATGAAGTGAAAACGGAACATTCTTCCCAGTTCCTATATTAAGCAGACAAAACATATTATGGCAGTCACTTGGACAAATTGGCTGAATGTCACAATAACTCAAGCACGCATTTGCACTAATTATTCGTACTGGACGGAAACAAGACGAAAGTGCCTAAATTTCACGCCATAGATATGCTCTGTCAGGTAGATCAAAAACTTTAAAATGTATGCTCTCTCTTATTGTCTCAGAAAATTGAAAGTTTGTTACTACAAAACGTATAGTTTTATATTCTTTGGTTTGTTCTCTCCACCCCTGCCTCATCTGAAACACGCCACTGCTATAATGAGTGCCTCATACTACTATCCTTCTAGTTATCGCTTTTGGGGGTGCTTTATCATGCAACTTTATTAGACTACAGGAAGACAAAATATAAAAATATATTTTATTTTCTACGTCGTCCACCTAGGTAGGGAAGTGAATGAATCTGAATAAATAGGATAATGGAGAGAGAGAGAGAGAGAGAGAGAGAGAGAGAGAGAGAGAGAGAGAGAGGTACGATTATAAAAATAAGTTGCATTTTTGCATACTAGACCAGGAGATATGGTGAATTGCAATTGTCTCATCTCCATTAACTGTAAAGGATGTGTTAATAAAATTTTACTTACTTGTTTACATTAGCCTAAGTTTTGAATAAATGACTGTAGAATTTCCAAAAATAGAAAGTCGTTTGAGGAGAGAATTGAAGAAAACCGTTTATATCACCACAACCTCTTAAACAATTGTTTTTATAACTGTAGTTTAAAACGGATGTTAAGTGGACATATGCCTTGTATATTTTGTCTTCTTATTATACAGAAATAGATGAAGTCAAGACGGAACGTTCGACGCAGATCCTATATTAAGAAGACAAAACAAATTATGGCAGTGACTTGGATATATTTCTTTAATGTCACAATAGCCCAAGCAGGCCCGTGAACCAATTATTTGTACTGTACAGGAACAAGACGAAAGCGCCTAACTTTCACGCCGTAGATATTCTGTATCAGGTCGATCGAAAACTCTAAAATGTATGCTCTGTCTACTGTCTCAGAAAATTGAAAGTTTGAAACTACAAAATGTACATTTTATACGTTTGGTTCGTACTCCGCACCACCGCCAATTCCAACTGCGCCACGGATATAATGAATGCCCCACTCTCCTATCCTTCCAGTTATCACGTTTTTCGGGGGTGGAGGGGTGGGGTGGTGGGTCCTTATTGTGATATCTTATTCGACTATAGGAAGACAAAATATTAAAATAAATTTCATTTCTCCCTTATCCACCTAGGGAACAGAATAAATCGCGCAGGAAGATGAGAGAGAGAGAGAGAGAGAGAGAGAGAGAGAATCAGGAGTAGATGTGCTCTGTCAGGTAGATCAAAATCTCTAAAATGTGTGCTCTTTCTATTGTCTCAGAAAATTGAAAGTCTGTAACTGCAAAACGTACAGTTTTATATTCTTTGGTTTGTTCTCTCCACTCCCGCCTCATCCGAATCACGCCACCGCAAAAATGAGTGTCTCATTCCACAATCGTTCAAGTTACCGCTTTAGGGGGATGCTTTATCGTGATACTTTTTTAGACTACACGAGGACAAAATATAAAAATATATTTGATTTTCTACGTCGTCCACCTAGGTAGGGGAGTGAATAAATCTTAATAAACAGGAAGATGGGGGGGGGGGGGGAGAATGAGGAGCGAGGGGGCCGATAATGTATTAATTATCCAACACTATATATACATGTCTGCTGTCATGTTATTTATGTATCGGCTAAACGAGTGAAACTACAAGGTTTCTACAAGGTGTTGTAACCCAGGGAATTAATGTTCGACGGATATGAATTTAACTGCATGGGGCCAGTGGCGTATCTATGGAACATAGCGCCTCTGGCAAGCACTGAATTGCGCCCCTGTGACATCGGTCCGTATATACCGAGGCATATCCTTCTAATTAGCACGTTGGGGGAGTGAATTCCTCATTTTGATGCGATTATGAAAATAAGTGGCATTTCTGCACACTGGACCAGGGCATATTGTGAATTGCAATTGTTTTCTCTCCAATGACTGTAAAGAATCTGTTAATACAATTTTACTTATTTGCAAGCCTATTTTTCGGATAAATGCTTGTTGAATTTTCATGAAAAGAAAGTCGTTTCCGAGTAGAATAGAAGACAACCGTTTACGTCAACACTACCTCTCAAACGATTGTTTTTTATAGCTGTAGTTTAAAACGCTTGTTAAGTTGACATATGCCTTGTATATTTTGTCTTCTTATTATACAAAAATAGATGAAATCAAAATGGAACATTCGTCCCAGTTACTATATTAAGCAGACAAAACATATTTTGGCAGTCACTTGGACATATTGATTGAATGTCACAATAACTCAAGCACGCCTTTGTGGCAATTTTTTTATACTGGACAGAAACAAGACGAAAGTGCCTAAATTTCACGCCCTAGATATGCTGTGTCTGGTAGATCGAAAACTCTAAAATGTTTGCTCTGTCCAATATCTCAGAAAAGTGAAACTACAAAACGTAGATTTTATATGTTTGGTTCGTTCTCCACACCACCGCAAACTGCGCACCCCAATAGTGAGTGTCCAACTCGAATATCCTTCCAGTTAACGCGTTAGGGATGGGGAGAGGGGGTTCTGGTCCTTATTGTGATACTTTATTAGACTGCGGGAAGACAAAATATAAAAATATATTTTATTTCTATCTCATCCACTTAGGGAACTGAATAAATCGCAATGGGGGATTGGAGGGAGAGAGAGATAGACAGAATGAGGAGCGACGGGGGCTGGTGGGGTAATAAATTAATTATCCGGCACTATATATACACATGCCTGTGCTCATGTTATTTATGCATCGGCTAAACGAGTGACACTACAAGGTGTTGTTACTCAGGGAACTCAGGGAATTAATGTTCGACCGATATGAATTTAATTGCATGGGGCCAGTGGCGTATCTACGGAACATAGCGCCTCTGGCAAGCACTGAACTGCGCCCCTGGGACAACGTTCCATATATACCGAAGGCATATCCTTCTAGTTAGCACGTTGGGGGAGGGGATTCCTTATTGTGATGCGATTATAAAAATAACTGGCATTTCTGAATACTGGAACCAGGGCATACTGTGAATTGCAATTGTATTCTCTCCAATAACTGTAGAGCATGTGTTGATACATTTTACTCGTTTACGTAAGCCTATTTTTCGTATAAATGCTTGAAGAAGATGAAGAATCTTTCTTTATTATGCTTGTTGGATTTTCATGAAAAGAAAGTCGTTTGGGGGTAGACTAGAAGAAAACGTAAACACCACCTCTTAAACGATTGCTTTTTATAGATGTAGTTTAAAATGGATGTTAAGTGGATATATGCCTTGTATATTTTGTCTTCTTATTATACAAACATAGATGAAGTGAAAAGGGGACATTCTTCACAGTTCCTATATTAAGCAGACAAAACATATTATGGCAGTCACTTGGACAAATTGGCTGAATGTCACAATAACTCAAGCATGCATTTGCACTAATTATTTGTACTGGACTGAAACAAGACGAAAGTGCCTAAATTTCACGCCGTAGATATGCTCTGTCAGGTAGATCAAAAACTTTAAAATGTATGCTCTCTCTATTATCTCAGAAAATTAAAAGTTTGTTACTACAAAACGTATAGTTTTATATTCTTTGGTTTGTTCTCTCCACCCCTGCCTCATCTGAAACACGCCACTGCTATAATGAATGTCTCATACTACTATCCTTCTAGTTATCGCTTTTGGGGGTGCTTTATCATGCTACTTTATTAGACTACAGGAAGACAAAATATAAAAATATATTTTATTTTCTACGTCGTCCACCTAGGTAGGGAAGTGAATGAATCTGAATAAATAGGATAATGGAGAGAGAGAGAGAGAGAGAGAGAGAGAGAGAGAGAGAGAGAGAGGGGAGAGAGAGAGAGAGAGGTGCGAGAGAGAGAGGTGCGATTATAAAAATAAGTTGCATTTTTGCATACTAGACCAGGGGATACGGTGAATTGCAATTGTCCCATCCCCATTAACTGTAAATGATGTGTTAATAAAATTTTACTTACTTGTTTACATTAGCCTAAGTTTTGAATAAATGATTGTAGAATTTCCATAAATAGATAGTGGTTTGTGGAGAGAATTGAAGAAAACCGTTTACATCACCACAACCTCTTCAACGATTGTTTTTATAACTGTAGTTTAAAACGGATGTTAAGTGGACATATGCCTTGCATATTTTGTCTTCTTATTATACAAAAATAGATAAAGTCAAACGGAACGTTCGACGCAAATCCTATATTAAGAAGACCAAACATATTATGGCAGTCACTTGGACATATTTTTTTAATGCCACAATAGCCCAAGCAGGCCATTGAACCAATTATTTGTACTGTATGGGAACAAGATGAAAATGCCTAACTTTCACGCCGTAGATATTCTGTATCAGGTAGATCGAAAACTCTAAAATATATGCTCCGTCTATTGTCTCATAAAATTGAAAGTTTAAAACTACAAAACGTACATTTTATATGTTTGGTTCGTTCTCCACACCACCGCCCACTCCAACTGCGCCACGGCTATAATGAGTGGCCCACTCCAGTTACCACGTTAGGGCGTGGCTGGTGGGTCCTTATTGTGATACTTTATTAGACTACAGGAAGACAAAAATACTTTATTAGACTACAGGAAGACAAAAATAAAAAAAATATATTTTATTTCTATCTCATCCACTTAGGGAACTAAATAAATCGCACAGAGAGGTGGGATGGAGAGAGAGATAGAGAGAATGAGGAGCGACGGGAGCGGGTGGGGTAATATATTAATTATCCGGCACCATATACTCGTGTCTGCGGTCATGTTATTTATGCATCGGCGAAATGAGTGACACTATAAGGTGTTGTTACTCAGGGAATTAATGTTCGACCGATATGAATTTACTTGCATGGGGCCAGTGCCGTATCTACGGAACATAGCGCCTCTGGCAAGCACTGAATTGCGCCCCAAGGACAACGTTCCATATATACCGAAGGCATATCCTCCTAGTTAGCACGTTGGGGGAGGGGATTCCTTATTGTGATGCGATTATAAAAATAGGTGGCATTTCTGAAAACTGGAACCAGGGCATACTATGAATTGCAATTGTATTCTCTCCAATAACTGTAGAGTATGTGTTGATAAAATTTTACTCCTTTACGTAAGCCTATTTTTCGTGTAAGTGCTTGTTGGATTTTCATGACAAGAAAGTCGTTTGGGGGTAGACCAGAAGATAACCGTTTACGTATACACCACCTCTTAAACGATTGTTTTTTATAGCTGTAGTTTAAAATGGATGTTAAGTGGACATATGCCTTGTATATTTTGGCTTCTTATTATACAAACATAGATGAAGTGAAAACGGAACATTCTTCCCAGTTCCTATATTAAGCAGACAAGACATATTATGGCAGGCACTTGGACAAATTGGTTGAATGTCACAATAACTCAAGCACGCATTTGTACTAATTATTTGTACTAGACGGAAACAAGACGAAAGTGCCTAAATTTCACGCCGTATATATGCTCTGTCAGGTAGACCAAAAACTTTAAAATGTATGCTCTCTCTATTGTCTCAGAAAATTGAAAGTTTGTTACTACAAAACGTACAGTTTTATAATCTTTGGTTTGTTCTCTCCACCCCTGCCTCATCCGAAACACGCCACTGCTATAATGAGTGTCTCATACTACTATCCTTCTAGTTATCGCTTTTGGGGGTGCTTTATCATGCTACTTTATTAGACTACAGGAAGACAAAATATAAAAATATATTTTATTTCCTACGTCGTCCACCTAGGTAAGGAAGTGAATCAATCTGAATAAATAGGATAATGGAGAGAGAGAGAGAGAGAGAGAGAGAGAGAGGTGCGATTATACAAATAAGCTGCATTTTTGCATACTAGACCAGGAGATACGGTGAATTGCAATTGTCTCATCTCAAACAACTGTAAAGGATGTGTTAATAAAATTTTACTTTCTTGTTTACATTAGCCTAAATTTTGTATAAATGACTGTAGAATTTCCACAAATAGATAGTCTTTTGTGGAGAGAATTGAAGAAAACCGTTTATATCACCACAACCTCTTAAACGATTGTTTTTTATAACTGTAGTTTAAAACGGATGTTAAGTGGACATATGCCTTGTATATTTTGTCTTCTTATTTTACAAAAATAGATAAAGCCAAAACAGAATGTTCGACGCAAATCCTATATTAAGAAGACAAAACATTTTATGGCAGTCACTTGGACATATTTTTTTAATGTCACAATAGCCCAAGCAGGCCATTGAACCAATTATTTGTACTGTATGGGAACAAGACGAAAGTGCCTAAGTTTCACGCCGCAGATATTCTGTAATCAGGTAGATCGAAAACTCTAAGATGTATCCTCTGTCTATTTTCTCAGAAAATTGAAAGTTTGAAACTACAAAACGTACATTTTATATGTTTGGTTCGTTCTCCACACCACCGCCCACCCCAACAGCGCCACGACTATAATGAGTGTCCCACTCTACTATCCTTCCAGTTACCACGTTAGGGGGGCGGGGTGGGGTGGGGGGGGGGGGGTGCTGGATCCTTATTGTGATACTTGATTAGACTACAGGAAGACAAAATATAAAAATGTTTTTTTATTTCTACCTCATCCACCTCGGGAACTAAATAAATCGCACAGGAATATGAGAGACAGAGAGAGAAAAAAAATCTGGGCATGGGGGGGGGGGGGGGGCGGGGGGGGGGGGGTAATGTATTAATTATCCGACATAAAATACACATGTCTGTTGTCATGTTATTTATGCATCGGCTAAACGAGTGACACTATAGTGCTGTAAATCAGGGAATTAATATTCGACCGATATGAATTTAACTGCATGGGGCCAGTGGCGTATCTACGGGACATAGCGCCTCTGTTAAGCACTGAATTGCGCCCATGGGACAACGTTCCATATATACCGAAGGCATATCCTATTTTTCGTATAAATTCTTGTTGGATTTCCATGAAAAGAAAGTCGGTTGTGGGTAGACTAGAAGAAAACCGTTTACGTAAACACCACCTTTTAAACGATTGTTTTTTATAGCTGTAGTTTAAAACGGATGTTAAGTGGACATATGCCCCGTATATTTTGTCTTCTTATTATACAAAAAATAGATGAAGAGAAAACAGAACATACGTCCCAGTTCCAATATTGAGCAGACAAAACATATCATGGCAGTCACTTGGACATATTGGTTGAATGTCGCAATAACTCAAGCACGGCTTTGTACCAATTATTTGTACTGGATGGAAACAAGACGAAAGTGCCTGAATTTCACTCCGTAGATATGCTCTGTCAGGTAGATCAAAAACTCTAAAATGTATGCACTTTCTATTGTCTCAGAAAATTGACAGTTTGTAACTGCAAAACGTACAGTTTTATATTATTTGGTTTGTTCTCTCCACCCCCGCCTCATCCGAATATCGCCACCGCTATAATGAGTGTCTCATTCTACTATCCTTCTAGTCTTCCAGTTATCGGTTTTTGGGGGTGCTTTATCGTGATACTTTATTAGACTACAGGAAGACAAAATATAAAAATATGTTTTATTTTCTATGTCTTCCACCTAGGTAAGGAAGTGAATAAATCTGAATAAACAGGCAGATGGGGGGAGGGGGCGGAGAGATAGAGTGAGAGAGATAGAAGAGAGAGAGAGATGTGCGATTACAAAAATAAGTTGCAATTTTGCATACTAGTCCAGGAGATACGGTGAACTCCAATTGTCTCATCTCCAATAACTGTAAAGGATGTGTTAATAAAATTTTACTTGTTGGCAAAAGCCTAAGTTTTGTATAAATGATTGTAGAATTTCCAAAAATAGAATGTCGTTTGAGGAGAGAATTGACGAAAACCGTTTACATCACCACAACCTCTTAAACAATTGTTTTTATAACTGTAGTTTTAAACGGATGTTAAGTGGACATATGCCTTGTATATTTTGTCTTCTTATTATACAGAAATAGATAAAGTCAAGACGGAACGTTCGACGCAAATCCTGTAATAAGAAAACAAAACATATTATGGCAGTGACTTGGACATATTTCTTTAATGTCACAATAGCCCAAGCAGGCCTTTGAACCAATTATTTGTACTGTACAGGAACAAGACGAAAGCGCCTAACTTTCACGCCGTAGATATTCTGCATCAGGTCGATCGAAAACTCTGAAATGTATGCTCTGTCTACTGTCTCAGAAAATTGAAAGTTTGAAACTACAAAAATTACATTTTGTACGTTTGGTTCGTACTCCGCACCACCGCCAATCCCAACTGCGCCACGGCTTGTTTTTTATTTCTACCTCATCCACCTCGGGAACTAAATAAATCTCACAGGAATATGAGAGACAGAGAGAGAAAAAAAATCAGGACGTGGGGGGGGGGGGGGGGGGGTGAGGGAGTGGGGGTAATGTATTAATTATCCGACACTCTATACACATGTCTGCTGTCATGTCATTTATGCATCGGCTAAACGAGTGACACTATAGCACTATAGTGGTGTAAGTCAGGGAATTAATATTCGACCGATATGAATTTAACTGCATGGGGCCAGTGGCGTATCTACGGAACATAGCGCCTCTGGTAAGCACTGAATTGCGCCCATGGGACAACGTTCCATATATACCGAAGGCATATCCTATTTTTCGTATAAATGCTTGTTGGATTTCCAAGAAAAGAAAGTCGTTTGGGGGTAGACTAGAAGAAAAGCGTTTACGTAAACACCACCTCTTAAACGATTGTTTTTGAAAGCTGTAGTTTAAAACGGATGTTAAGTGGACATATGCCTTGTATATTTTGTCTTCTTATTTTACAAAAATTGATAAAGTCAAAACGGAACGTTCGACGCAAATCCTATATTAAGAAGACAAAACATATTATGGCAGTCACTTGGACATATTTTTTTAATGTCACAGTAGCCCAAGCAGGCCATTGAACCAATTATTTGTACTGTACGGGAACAAGACGAAAGTGCCTAACTTTCACGCCCTAGATATTCGGTATCAGGCAGATCGAAAACTCTAAAATGTATGCTCTGTCTATTTTCTCAGAAAATTGAAAGTTTGAAACTACAGAACGTACATTTTATATGTTTGGTTCGTTCTCCACACCACCGCCCACCCCAACAGCGCCACGACTATAATGAGTGCCCCACTCTACTATCCTTCCAGTTACCACGTTAATGTGGTGGTGGTGGTGGGGAGGGGGGGGGGGGTGCTGGGTCCTTATTGTGATACGTGATTAGACTACAGGAAGACGAAATATAAAAATGTTTTTTATTGCTAACTCATCCACCTCGGGAACTAAATAAATCTTACCGAAATATGAGAGACAGAGAGAGAAAAAAAAACAGGACGGGGGGGGGGGGGGGGTGTAATGTATTAATTATCCGACACTATATACACATGTCTGCTGTCATTTATGCATCGGCTAAACGATTGACACTATAGTGCTGTAAGTCAGGGAATTAATATTCGACCGATATGAAATTAACTGCATGGGGTCAGTGGCGTATCTACGGAACATAACGCCCCTGGCAAGCACTGAATTGCGCCCGTGGGACAACGTTCCATAGAGACCGAAGGCATATCCTATTTTTCGTATAAACGCTTGTAGGATTTTCATGAAAAGAAAGTCGTTTGGGGGTAGACTAGAAGAAAACCGTTTACGGAAACACCACCTCTTAAACGATTGTTTTTATAGCTGTAGTTTAAAACGGATGTTAAGTGGACATATGCCCCGTATATTTTGTCTTCTTATTATACAAAAAATAGATGAAGAGAAAACAGAACATACGTCCCAGTTCCAATATTGAGCAGACAAAACATATCATGGCAGTCACTTGGACATATTGGTTGAATGTCGCAATAACTCAAGCACGGCTTTGTACCAATTATTTGTACTGGATGGAAACAAGACGAAAGTGCCTGAATTTCACTCCGTAGATATGCTCTGTCAGGTAGATCAAAAACTCTAAAATGTATGCACTTTCTATTGTCTCAGAAAATTGACAGTTTGTAACTGCAAAACGTACAGTTTTATATTATTTGGTTTGTTCTCTCCACCCCCGCCTCATCCGAATATCGCCACCGCTATAATGAGTGTCTCATTCTACTATCCTTCTAGTCTTCCAGTTATCGGTTTTTGGGGGTGCTTTATCGTGATACTTTATTAGACTACAGGAAGACAAAATATAAAAATATGTTTTATTTTCTATGTCTTCCACCTAGGTAAGGAAGTGAATAAATCTGAATAAACAGGCAGATGGGGGGAGGGGGCGGAGAGATAGAGTGAGAGAGATAGAAGAGAGAGAGAGATGTGCGATTACAAAAATAAGTTGCAATTTTGCATACTAGTCCAGGAGATACGGTGAACTCCAATTGTCTCATCTCCAATAACTGTAAAGGATGTGTTAATAAAATTTTACTTGTTGGCAAAAGCCTAAGTTTTGTATAAATGATTGTAGAATTTCCAAAAATAGAATGTCGTTTGAGGAGAGAATTGACGAAAACCGTTTACATCACCACAACCTCTTAAACAATTGTTTTTATAACTGTAGTTTAAAACGGATGTTAAGTGGACATATGCCTTGTATATTTTGTCTTCTTATTATACAGAAATAGATAAAGTCAAGACGGAACGTTCGACGCAAATCCTGTAATAAGAAAACAAAACATATTATGGCAGTGACTTGGACATATTTCTTTAATGTCACAATAGCCCAAGCAGGCCTTTGAACCAATTATTTGTACTGTACAGGAACAAGACGAAAGCGCCTAACTTTCACGCCGTAGATATTCTGCATCAGGTCGATCGAAAACTCTGAAATGTATGCTCTGTCTACTGTCTCAGAAAATTGAAAGTTTGAAACTACAAAAATTACATTTTGTACGTTTGGTTCGTACTCCGCACCACCGCCAATCCCAACTGCGCCACGGCTTGTTTTTTATTTCTACCTCATCCACCTCGGGAACTAAATAAATCTCACAGGAATATGAGAGACAGAGAGAGAAAAAAAATCAGGACGTGGGGGGGGGGGGGGGTGAGGGGGTGGGGGTAATGTATTAATTATCCGACACTCTATACACATGTCTGCTGTCATGTCATTTATGCATCGGCTAAACGAGTGACACTATAGCACTATAGTGGTGTAAGTCAGGGAATTAATATTCGACCGATATGAATTTAACTGCATGGGGCCAGTGGCGTATCTACGGAACATAGCGCCTCTGGTAAGCACTGAATTGCGCCCATGGGACAACGTTCCATATATACCGAAGGCATATCCTATTTTTCGTATAAATGCTTGTTGGATTTCCAAGAAAAGAAAGTCGTTTGGGGGTAGACTAGAAGAAAAGCGTTTACGTAAACACCACCTCTTAAACGATTGTTTTTGAAAGCTGTAGTTTAAAACGGATGTTAAGTGGACATATGCCTTGTATATTTTGTCTTCTTATTTTACAAAAATTGATAAAGTCAAAACGGAACGTTCGACGCAAATCCTATATTAAGAAGACAAAACATATTATGGCAGTCACTTGGACATATTTTTTTAATGTCACAGTAGCCCAAGCAGGCCATTGAACCAATTATTTGTACTGTACGGGAACAAGACGAAAGTGCCTAACTTTCACGCCCTAGATATTCGGTATCAGGCAGATCGAAAACTCTAAAATGTATGCTCTATTTTCTCAGAAAATTGAAAGTTTGAAACTACAGAACGTACATTTTATATGTTTGGTTCGTTCTCCACACCACCGCCCACCCCAACAGCGCCACGACTATAATGAGTGCCCCACTCTACTATCCTTCCAGTTACCACGTTAATGTGGTGGTGGTGGTGGGGAGGGGGGGGGGGGGGTGCTGGGTCCTTATTGTGATACGTGATTAGACTACAGGAAGACGAAATATAAAAATGTTTTTTATTGCTAACTCATCCACCTCGGGAACTAAATAAATCTTACCGAAATATGAGAGACAGAGAGAGAAAAAAAAACAGGACGGGGGGGGGGGGGGGGGGGGTGTAATGTATTAATTATCCGACACTATATACACATGTCTGCTGTCATTTATGCATCGGCTAAACGATTGACACTATAGTGCTGTAAGTCAGGGAATTAATATTCGACCGATATGAAATTAACTGCATGGGGTCAGTGGCGTATCTACGGAACATAACGCCCCTGGCAAGCACTGAATTGCGCCCGTGGGACAACGTTCCATAGAGACCGAAGGCATATCCTATTTTTCGTATAAACGCTTGTAGGATTTTCATGAAAAGAAAGTCGTTTGGGGGTAGACTAGAAGAAAACCGTTTACGGAAACACCACCTCTTAAACGATTGTTTTTATAGCTGTAGTTTAAAACGGATGTTAAGTGGACATATGCCTTTTATATTTTGTCTCCTTATTATACAAAAAATAGACGAAGTGAAAACGGGACAGACGTCCCAGTTCCTATACTAAGAAGACAAAAAATATTATGGCAGTCACTTGGATATATTGGTTGAATGTAACAATAACTCAAGCACGCCTTTGTACCAGTTATTTGTACTGGACGGAAACAAGACGAAAGTGCCTAAATTTCACGCCTTAGATATGCTCTGTCAGGTAGATCAAAACCTCTAAAATGTATGCTCTCTCTACTGTCTCAGAAAATTGAACATTTGTAACAGGAAAACGTACAGTTTTATATTCTTTGGTATGTTCTCTCCACCCCCGCCTCAACCGAATCACGCCCCGCTATAATGAGTACCTCATTCTACTATCCTTCTAGTTAGCGTTTTAGGGGGATGCTTTATCGTGATACTTTATTAGACTACAGGAAGACAAAATATAAAAATATATTTTATTTTCTACGTCGTCCACCTTGGTAAGGAAGTGAATAAATCTGAATAAACAGAAAGATGGGGGGGGGGGGGGGGGGGAGTTTATTAAAATAAGTTGCATTTTTGCATACTAGACCAGGAAATACGGTGAGAGAGAGAAGGGGGTGCGATTATAAAAATAAGTTGCATTTTTGCATACTAGACCAGGAGATACGGCGAATTGCAATTGTCTCATCTTCATTAACTGTAAACGATGTGTCAATAAAATTTTACTTACTTGTTTACATAAGTCTAAGTTTTGTATAAATGATTGTAGAACTTCCATAAATAGAAAGTTGTTTGTGTAGAGAATTGAAGAAAACCGTTTACATCACCACAACCTCTTAAACGATTGTTTTTATAACTGTAGTTTAAAACGGATGTTAAGTGGACATATGCCTTGTATATTTTGTCTTCTTATTATACAAAAATAGATAAAGTCAAAACGGAAAGTTCGACGCAAATCCTATATTAAGAAGACAAAACATATTATGGCAGTCACTTGGACATATTTTTTTAATGTCACAATAGCCCAAGCAGGCCATTGAGCCAATTATTTGTACTGTACGGGAACAAGACGAAAGTGCCTAACTTTCACACCGCAGATATTCTGTATCGGGTAGATCGAAAACTCTAAAATGTATGCTCTATTTTCTCAGATAATTGAAAGTTTGAAACTACAGAACGTACATTTTATATGTTTGGTTCGTTCTCCACACCACCGCCCATCCCAACAGCGTCACGGCTATAATGAGTGCCGCACTCTACTCTCCTTCACGTTACCACGTTAGGGCGTGGGGTGGGGTTCCTTATTGTAATACTTTATTAGATTACAGGAAGAGAAAAAATAAAAGGGAACTGAATAAATCGCACAGGAAGTTGAGAGAGAGAGAGAATCAGGCCCGGGGGGGGGGGGGGGGGTAATGTATTAATTATCCGACACTATATGCACATGTCTGCCGTCATGCTTTTTATGCATCGACTAAACGAGTGACACTATAGTTTTGTCACTCAGGGAATTAATGTTCGACCGATATGAATTTAACTGCATGGGGCCAGTGGCGTATCTACGGAACCTATCACCTCTGGCAAGCACTGAAGTGCACCCATGGGATAACGTTCCATATATACCGAAGGCATATCCTTCTAGGTCGCACGCTGGGGGAGGGGATTCCTTATTGTGATGCGATTATAAAAATAATTGGCATTTCTGAATACTGGACCAGGTCGTACTTTTAACTGCAATTGTATTCTCTCCAATAACTGTAAAGCAAGTGTTAATAAAATTGTACTTCCTTGTTTACATAAAACTATTTTTCGTATAAATGTTTGTTGAATTTTCATGAAACGAAAGTTGTTTGGGGGTAGAATAGAAGAAAATCGTTTACGTCAACACCACCTCTTAAAGGATTGCTTTTTATGGCTGTAGTTCAAAACGGATGTTAAGTGGACATATGCCTTGTATATTTTGTCTTCTTATTATACAAAAATAGATGAAGTGAAAACGGAACATTCGTCCCAGTTCCTATATTAAGCAGACAAAACATATTATGGCAGTCACTTGGACATATTGGTTGAATGTCACAATAACCCAAGCACGACTTTGTACCAATTATTTGTACTATACTGAAATAATACGAGAGTGCCTAAATTTCACTCCGTAGATATGCTCTGTCAGGTAGATCCAAAACTCTAAAATGTATGCTCTCTCTATTGTCTCAGAAAATTGAAAGTTTGTAACTACAAAACGTACAGTTTTATATTCTTTGGTTTGTTCTCTATACCCCCGCCTCTTCAGAATCATGCCCCCGCTATAATGAGTGTCTCACTCTATTATCCTTCTAGTTATCGCCTTATGGGCTGCTTTATCGTGGTACTTTATTATACTACAGGAATAAGCCTACGTTTTGTATTAATGATTGTAGAATTTCCATAAATAGAAAGTCGTTTGTGGAGAGAATAGAAGAGAACATTTGCGGCATCACAACCTCTTAAACGATTGTTTTTATAACTGTAGTTTAAAATGGATATTAAGTGGACATATGCCTTGTATATTTTGTCTTCTTATTATACAAAAATATATAAAATCAAAACGGAACATTCGTTCCAAATCCTATATTAAGAAGACAAAACATATTATGGCAGTCCCTTGGACATATTGTTTTAATGTCACAATAGCCCAAGTAGGCCTTTGAACCAATTATTTGTACTGTCCGGGAAAATTCGAAAGTACCTAACTTTCACGCCGTAGATATGCTGTGTCAGTTAGATCGAAAACTCTAAAATGTATGCTCTGTCTATTATCTCAGAAAATTGAAAGTTTGAAACTACAAAACGTAGATTTTGTATGTTTGGCTCGTTCTCCGCACCACTGCCCACCCAAATGCCCTATAATGAGTGTCTTACTCTACTGTCCTTCTAGTTACCACGTTAGGTGTGGGGGGTGGGGGGGTGGGGGGGGGGGGTGTCCTTATTGTGATACTTTTTAGACTACAAGAAGACAAAATATAAAAAAAATCTATTTATTTTAGCTCATCCACCTAGGAAAATGAATAAATCGCACAGGAAGATGGGGGCGAGAGAGAGAGAGAGAGAGGAGGGATAAGGATGGACGGAGTGGAGGGGGTGGTATTTTACTAATTAACCGTCACTATATACACATGGCTGCTGTCATGTTATTTATGCATCCTTCTAGTTAGCACGTCGGGGGAGGGGATTCCTTATTGTGTTGCGAATATAAAAATGAGTAGCATTTCTGCATACTGGATCAGGGCATACTGTGAACTGCAACTGTATTCTCTCCAATAACTGTAAAGCATGTGTTAATAAAATTTTACTTACTTGTTTACATAAGCCTATTTTTCGTATAAATGCTTGTTGAAAGTTTATGAAAAGAAAGTCATGTGGGGGTGTAATAGAAGAGAACCGTTTACGTCAAAACCACCTCTTGAACGATTGTTTTTTGTAGCTGTAGTTTAAAACGGGTGTTAAGTGGATATATTTCTTGTATATTTCGTCATCTTATTATACAAAAATAGATGAAGTTAAAACAGAACATTTGTCTGAGTTCCTATATTAAGCCGACAAAACATATTATGGCAGTCACTTGGACATATTGGTTAAATGTCAAAATAACTCAAGCACACCTTTGTACCAATTATTTGTACTGGACGGAAACAGAACGAACGTGCCCAAATTGCACGCCCTAGATATGCTTTGTCAGGTAGATCCAAAACTCTAAAATGTATGCTCTCTCTGTTGTCTCAAAAAATTGAAAGTTTGTAACTGTAAAACGGAGTGTTTTATATTCTTTGGTTTGTTCTCTCCACCCCGCCTCATCCGAGTCACGCCACCACTATAACGAGTGTCTCACTCTACTATCCTTCTAGTTATCGCTTTAAAGGGATGCTTTATCATGGTACATTATTAGACTACATGAAGACAAAATATAAAAATATATTTTATTTTCTACGTCTTCCACCAAGGTAAGGAAGTGAATAAATCTGAGAGAGAGAGAGATAGAGAGAGAGTGTACTAATTATCCGACAATATATACGCATGTCTGCTGTTATGATATTATTTATGCATCGACTAAATGAGCGAGACTACAAGTTGTTGGAGCTCAGGGTATTAATGTTCGACCGATATAAATTTAACTGCAATGGTGTATCTATGGAACATACCAGTTGTGGCAAGTACTGAAATTGGGTTCCTCCGCTACGGTACATATATACTGAAGGCATATCCTTCTAGTTAGCACGTTGGAGGGGAATATTACTTATTGTGATACTTTCTTAGACTATTAAAAGACAAAATATAAACAAATAGTTTATTTTCTACCTCTTCTACCTAGGGAACTGAATAAATCGCACAGGAAGGGGGGGGGGGGGGGTCGTGATAGAGAGAGCGAGAGAGAGAGGGAGAGAGCACCTTCTAAATATAACACGCCTTTGTACCAATTATAAAAAAAACTGGACGGAAACAATAAGAAAGTGCCTAAATAAATTGCACGCCGTAGATATGCTGCGCCAGGTAGATCCAAAACTCTAAAATGTATGCTCTCTCTATTGTCTCAGAAAATTGAAATTTTGTAACTGCAAAACGTAGAGTTTTATATTGTTTGGTTTATTCTCCCCGCCACCACCTCACCCCAACCGCGCCGCCTCTACAATGAGTGTGTCGTTCTAAGATCCTTCAAGTCTTCACGTTATGGGGATTCCTTATTGTGATACTTCATTAATAAATCGCACAGGAAGAAGAGGGTCCCACAGAGAGAGAGAGAGAGAGAGAGAGAGAGAGAGAGATTTTTAAAATTTTTATGTTTAATTTCAATTAAAATGCAAATAAACTAGAGTGATGTCACGCATGCAGCCCGACTGTCCCAGCAATGGCAATGCTTAGACACAAAACCCACTTTAAGGACCCAACTTATATGAATATGTAAATGTCTCCCTAATAAATATGCAATTAATGTCTACCTAATGGTCGTATTGCAGTAAAAAGCATTAGGGCGACGCCATTAAGGAGACATGGGCGATATAGTTTGCACAAATACTTTTTTCACCATGAATATTGGATTTTAGGACATTAATTTATTAAATTAATTCCATCATCAGACAAAAGATTCTCTGTGAAGCCCAGGAAAAAATGTCTTCCCATTGGACTATTTTGAAACATGTCGCCCTTAGTGTCGATCCAGTGTAATATATATATATATATATATATATATATATATATATATATATATATATATATATATATATATATATATATATATATATATATATATATATATATATATATATAACCCTGTTTCATACATTAGGGGGACTTGGTGAAAAAACCTCACTTAGGGGGACTTTGCTTTCTATGCACACTGCAGACAAGCCTTTCATCATTATTAACCCTTTCAACACGGTTATGTTATAATTGGGTGAAAATGCATGGTATGGCGGAAAAGTCCAGATATATTACCTATGTCTCCCTAATACCGTCCCCCTAATGTTTTCTTTCCCCAAAACATACATTACGGAGACTCCTATATTGATATCATATAAGTCTCCTTATTTAAGTATTAGGGAGACCCGTGTCAATATAAACCTATGTTCCCAATACCTAAACTGTTGTTCCTGAACATATTTAATTTATTAAAAATGTCTTACCTCCCCATCACCCCATCTAGTTAACTCTTGTACCGGCCGAATTATCGTTAATCAGTTTGACATCTCTATCGTTTGAATCGAATTTGATAGCTATCATTTTAACTTGATAATATGAAAATTGATAATTATCCCAAAAGGAAACCCCCGAAACATCAGCTTGGGTACGTGTCCGTATTTTCATTTTCAAACGATCTTATAATCACAGATCGAGTATACCAACGCTGGTCACATTGACACAAGCATCACATCCTGTTAGCACAAACATTTGCAGACTGACGTACAAAATTACTGACGCCCGAAAACGAAATCACAATTGAGTGGTGAAAGGGGTCTGGTCCCAATATCTTATCTGGTCGCCATCGGAAATCTAATTTCCCTTTCATCCCATCAGCGATGGTAATCGTGTTGGGTACGATTGAGCGTTTTGAGGTCCCTGGACCTGTCTGGCTGGGCCACCGGGCAAAGTCAGCCCATTCCAAGGACGGTTGAGGAGAGAGTGAGCGGAACGCAGGAAATTGTAATTCTGTCTGACAGTGACGGGGTTTAGATGACACCTTGGAGACACAGTCAGCGCTGAAGCTGGCCTAGAGGGGCCAAGGAGGGCGGGTCGTAGTTGCCCTTAACTTATAGGTTAGTGGTGCTTGAGTCATGTTGGGGACGTGAAGCCTTTGATCGGTTGCAGGCGGTATTGAGGGAGTCATGGCGGGATTGAGACCCTGAATGTACCTATGGCGAGAAGGGTTTGAGGATGGTTTCCCCTAACAACCACCCCCCCCCCTCCCGGTCCCCTTGATATCTTTAAGCACACGCATGCGAGCTACTGCTCTGCTGGTTAATTTATGGCAGAAAGGTTTGAGGGTCAGTTTTCTACCAACTGTTATGCTCTGAAATCGTGCTTCCTCGCAACTCATGATCCTCTTTCCGAAGAGTTTCCCTGTTATAGGAATTGGCTATTCACGTTTGTGAGGCGTCCCGGCCTTGAGAGCTGACCCTCCCTGACAATTTCCCGGTTCAATCTGACCTTAATTGATCTGTAAAATTAACCTCAGGAGCTTATTTGAGAAACCAAGTTGGAGGAGTTTGATGTTTTATCCATCACGGGCTTTCCCCTCATGGAGGTACATGACGTAAACGATTAAGAGTAAGGGGCCGAGTACAGGTCCATTAGGCGCCCCGGCCTTGAGCTGAACCTCCCTAACGATTTCCCGGTTCAAGCTGACCTTAATTGATCTGTAAAATTAACCTCAGGAGCTTATTTGAGAAACCAAGTTGGAGGAGTTTGATGTTTTATCCATCATGAGGTTTTGTCAATTTGTTTATTGAGGGGTATAGTATTTTGTCCGTATGGGGTTTTGTCCGGGCTCTTTTCATTGCGTTTTGTTCGTTTGGGGGTTTGTCCTATGAGATTTTGTCCGCGCACCGTACACATGCATTTGTACTCTTTGTCGCCCTGACATTATCCACGTATACTTACGGAAAAAAGAAATGCAAGTTCAATTTTGGTAATTTAATTTTTTTCATCCATAGACCAAATGCTGTACAATTTGACACAGCTACCTGAGTGTCCTCGGTTAGAATTCGGTCAACCATGACAACAGGAGACGGTATATGTTTTCAACAGATTTTTTCCACAAAGCGTGCATCCCTGGCACTCGCTAAGGGCTTGAAAACCATACCAAATCGAGGCTTTGAACAGAACAGGTCGATTGTACAACATTTCATTTCAACTCGATTGAAAGACAAAAGGCCACGAATATCCGAAATTCATAGGGATAGGACCATTGCTCTAATTATGCAGGACCAATTGCAACGTATCGTCGCCCACCAAATTGGTGTTCTTGAGTCAAAAATACTTTTTTTAGTCTGGCGTCTGGGGGCCACAGGAAGTTTACCTGAGCGTCCCCAGACGAAATGTCGCACGCTAAGTCGCCATGTCAAGATTGAGGCATACGTCTCTCACACCGTAACCGATTTCTGACAGCGACGGAAACGCCGCGCCAGGTTGTAGGCACTCATGGTCGCTGAATGTGTCCAGGAACAGTTAGGAATCGGTTGGTGGAGTTCAATTTGAGGCCACGGCGACCCTACATTGGTCCACAACTTACCCCCAGACGACGGCAATGCAGAGACGTGGCATGAAGCTTCCAACTGTGATGGGTAGGGTAGTGGATTTCTAACTGGGGAAGGAACGGGAGGGGGCTCCCCCATCCAGATCCCTCCCCCTAGTTGAAACCTCACTACTGAGAAAAGATTATAAAACGAAGACATGAAAGGGGGCATGAAATTGATTTTTAGTAACTGAAATGCCAACATATTTTTGATAGAATTATCAGGTTATTATTATTTGGTATTATTCTGAAATTAAATATGTGCTAAACAAATGCTCAAGCTGAGAACTTTGAGCAATTCACACTGTCCTAACATTAAATCAAATGTTATGTAGGAATGATCAATTTTTGATTTTCTTGAAGTGCATTTGGAGGATTTTGTTTTATTACTGGGATGGAAAGGAGACACAAACACACACATCCCCCTGTCGCCACGTCCCTGCGTCACCGTCGATTGCAATTGATGCGGACAAATTCGTTTTACATGGTCCACTGGAGACACGTGTATTACTCACTTACGAGTCTCTGTTCACGCTTCACAGGTCAGGTGGACGACAATTTTGCTATCGACGTCAAGGTGACCGATATCCTGATGCGTGCGTTAGAAGTGCGTCAACGTCCCAAACAACGTCACTCAGCTAACGCAGGCCCTTTCTGTCGGAGTGGAATAACATCCCACAACTTGATGGGGTCAATGGAAAGGAGAATTAGAGTAGCGACTGAAACACGGGGTGGGCTCACCCGCTATTGATTTTGATCAGGAATTGCCATAGGGTACCCACGATTGAACGTGACCCATGCAAACGCCCTCTGTGTTAAGACAACAAAATACGTCAAAATTTAATCAGTAATGAAGAAATAAAATCAAAATCCAAACAATGAAATAATCATCCATAACACATTGGAAATATTGCCACAGACAAAAACGTTTTTTTTTTCCACTAGTACAGTTCGGTGAAATGATCACAATGTGAGCTCCAGGCGGCTGTAAAATTCGCACAAAAGGCTTTACAACAGTATTCGCGCAAAAGGCTTTACAACAGTAGCCTCTACGGCATCGGCAATTCCACGACTACGACTTACTTCTGACCAGACAATCTGCAACCTCTTCCGTGATGCACGTGTCCTAGCCAGACGTTCTTCCAGAGCTGTGGATTTGACGCTGCAACATCATCAAAGGCGACTTCAACATTCAGACTAAGTTTTATGCCTTAAAGTATTCTTCCAATGAATCGTCGATCCTCGCTATATATTGATGGAAGGTGTTCAACATGGTTCATTCATAAAACAAGTTGAAAGCATGCCTTTGTTCTGAAAATAAAACTAGTAAGGCAGATGGGACGCCTCGCACATCATCCATAAATGAGGAACATGAGTCGACCCGACATGGCGATTTTCCCCAAAATGATTTTCAGAAAGAGGACTCCAGCACAAACACGTCTCTTGTGCCTTCAGATTGCAACTATACTGTTGTTTTGATAGTTGTCATACAGACAGTACTCCACCGCGTGTTTCTGCAAATACCAATGACAGGGTGGGCGTACTGAATGCGGGGAGGGGGGGGGGGGGCATAGGTGGACAAATAAGCCAGGAAGTCTCATTCACGAAATCAAAATATTTTTTGTTAGAATAATTGGAAAATTCCAACTCTTCAATTTCTGATGGGGCTTCTGGTGGTGCAGTTATGTCCTAGGCATTCTGGTGCATTCGAGGGTACAAGTCCACTCCCCCAATGCTTGATGAACCATTGAATGTGGTTTTTTCATGATTCGCCATTTTCCAACACGTTGAATGACAGATTTGAATTGCTGTAATAGAACACAATACGCTATGAGTGTGAGTAGTTAAGATGCAGTTGCAGTGATCGCCATTAA
The DNA here is from genome assembly GCA_031216915.1 of Pictodentalium vernedei. Classification (NCBI taxonomy): domain Eukaryota; kingdom Metazoa; phylum Mollusca; class Scaphopoda; order Dentaliida; family Dentaliidae; genus Pictodentalium; species Pictodentalium vernedei. The sequence continues at coordinate 440,341,405 of CM062293.1, forward strand.
GGAATTAGCAACGAAACGAGTTGAAATGAGTTATCACTTTTATGTATCTCCGTGCTGTGACATTAGGGGCTGTTTTGATGAAATGCGTGACAAATATGTTCCTATTGGTTATCACTAAAAAGTGTACTCCGACCCCGACCCCGACTCCGAAATTACCGACTCCAAAAATATTTCTTTTTATAACTCTTTTATTAATAGATCATTTACATTGAAATTCAACAAAAATGTACAGAATTATGTGTAGTATACATAAAATCATATAAATGTTACAAAAAAATTATGATGTTCATTAAATTGACTTTTATTGGGTTTTGCCTCACTAAAAAGTGTACTCGGCGATTTCAACGAAATTTCATTCTCTCATTCATATAATACATTCTTCCAGCTAATTTGTTGCCGTATTAAGAATATATTCGTATTTTACCATGTCTAAAGCAAGTTTTATAATCAATTTTGAAATTAATCGTGCTTAAAATGGAAATTTACTCGAAGATGAGAATCGCCGACTCCGGCTTCATTTGCGGTTGATTGTAAAATTCAAACTTGCAATTGGCGGATCAATAGTCAAAGGTTTTCCCGGATTGTGGTAAGTGACGCGGATAAGGAAATTGTTTTACGGCAATGGAGTTTAACACCTGTCAGTAGCAGGAAAGGGCGTAATTTGTTTTTTAACTGGTAGAGTGCTGGAAGCCCATATTTGGGCTTTACTCTGAAGTGTCAGTACCAGCACTTAAAGGCTTCATATTTTGTGGATGTTGTTCATACCACCTTTGAAGTGAAATTATTTAGTCTGTTAGGATTTGCCTTGTTACAATTTATGGGAGAGTGCCTATTGGCACTCTCCCATAAATTGTAACAAGGCAAACATATGTGAACAAATTTTGATGACCAAAAATAATTCAGCACTCTACCAGTTAATAAGAAGTTGGACCCTAGGGTTGTAAAGTAATATCCAGTGCTATATATCTCTGAAGGCATATAGCATCGGGAATTATATTTTATTATTAACTTTCATCATTCGCGTGATTACCCATCACAATACTCACAAACAAACAAAACAATATCAATGGTTGAAGTGAGTAATACACAAACACTCTATTAATAAAAAACCCTGGTGTTTATTGAATAAAATTATCAAAGATGAACAGAATATTGAGCATTAAAATGTTGTTGCTACAGCCGTGCACACACAAGGCATACATTTCACTGAGAAAAACAAACTACCTTTTGAAAAATCACTTTCAACGCCTTCTCTTGCACGTTGACTGCGTCACTTACTACAATCCGGGAAAACCCCGAACTATTGATCCGCCAATTGCAAGTTTGAATTTTACATGCAACCTCAAATGAAGCCGGAGTCGGCGATTCTCATCTTCGAGTAAATTTCCATTTTAAGCACGATTAATTTCAAAATTGATTTTAAAACTTGCTTTAAACATCGTAAAATACGAATATATTTGTAACACGGCAACACATTAGCTGGAAGAATGTATTATATGAATGAGAGAATGAAATTTCATTGAAATCGCCGAGTACACTTTTTAGTGAGGCAAACCCCAATAAAAGTCAATTTAATGAACATCATAATTTTTTTGTAACATTTATATGATTATATGTATACTACACATAATTCTGTACATTTATGTTGAATTTCAGTGTAATTGATCTATTAATAAAAGAGTTATAAAAAGAAATATTTTTAGAGTCGGTAATTTCGGAGTCGGGGTCGGGGTCGGAGTACACTTTTTAGTGACAACCCATCGGGAGGACTGGTTAGGATATATGAAATATATATATGTTTCTAGAATATAACGTTAAGAGGACACCTTGTGAGATATAGAGTAAATTGCTGGACATTCTCCATATACGTTGTAGGTGAATATGCATCTAATGAGTTGTTTGTTGAATTGATGCGGCTGACTCATTACTATTTTCATCTGGAATGACATGAAAGCTGGCCCATGCGAGATCCTGGCGTTACGTTTTTATAACTGTGTTGACAGGCCGTCACATGTCCATCCTTTTGGTCAATATTTAAACCAAAATACATGATCGCCGTGTGAACGGGTTAATGGGACTTTATTTTGGGCGTTTTTTTAACTTTGGATATACATTTCTTGTGAAAACAAAATCTGTGTTTTGAAATCAGTTCAATCAATACTAACCCGTCAAACACGACACATATTCTGATGAAGACTTGAAAGGAACAAGTAACAAATCGAGATGAAATGGATTATCCCTTTTATATGTCTCCTTAATGTGATATTAGGGAGACTTTTGGTGAAACGTGTGATTAATATGTTCCCGTAATTAGACATTAGGAGGACGTCACAACATAATTCAAATATATATATCTTGTGAATAAAATATTAAGAGGACGGCGTATAAGATATTATGTAAATTGCAGACCGCCTTTCATATATTATTAACTTTTGGTGAAATACGAATTTCATATTCCCTGTAATTAGACATTAGGAGGACTTGTGACAATATATGAAATATATATGTCTCCTTAATGTAACATTAGGAGGACTTTGTATGAGATATTGTGTAAATTACTGACTGCCCTTCATATACGTTGTGTGTGCACATGTGTCTACGGTGTTGTTTATCGAATTGATAGAGCAGACCCGTGACTATTTTCATCTGGAGTGACATAAAACTGGCCCATACCTAGATTCCGCCTTTAAGTTTGATTATTGTGTTGCTGCGACGTCAAATGTCCATATTGATGGGTCGTGAAGATACTTTAATCATAACTTAATCAACCATGATAGGAAACTCTATTTCTGGTTTGTTATAAGAGCTTCTCCCGTCAAACATGCCCGGGAACCCATCTTTTTACAAATTAAGATTGAATCCCAAATATCTGTTGGTCACGTGAACTGGTTAATGGACATTTATTTTGTGCGTTGTTTTTGCACGTTGGATATACACCTTTCTTGTGAAAAGAAAATCGAATTTCGAAATCAGATCTACCAACACTGAACCGTAAAGAACGATAGAATATGACTAATCATGATCATATTCTGATGAACGATTGAAAACAACAAACAACAAAACGAGGTGAACGGGATATCACTTTTATATGTCTCCTTAATGTGACATTAGGGAGACTTCTTGTGAAATACGCGATTGATATGTTCATTTAGTTAGACACTATAAGGAGTTCTCAATGTATTGCACATAGGTATGTCTTCTGAATATAACATTATGAGGATTTCATATGAGATAGGGTGTAAATTTCAATGTATTATTAACTTTTGATGAAATTCCTAATTGACATGTTCCCTTAGTTAGACATTAGGAGGACTTGTGATGATATATCAAATGCATATGTCTCCTGAATGTAACATTAGGAGGACTTTGTATGAGATATTGCAGGCCGCCCTCCATAAAAGTTGAAAGTGTATATGTGTCTTAGGAGTTGTTTGTAGCGGCACCACTCCTATTTTCATTTTGATTGATAAAAAACTGGACCATACGAAATCCCGCCTTTATTTATTCGCCACTTGATCTGATTAATGGGAATCTATTTTGTACAATTTTTTTGTACTTTGGATATATTCGATTATTTTGAAAGCAATTGTCGTGTTTCGAAATCAGTTCACCCAACACTAAACCGTAAAACACAATATGATGCGATCAGTGATCATCATATTCTGACGAAAGCTAGGAAGAAACAAGCAACAAAGCAACATAATATGGACTAACACTTTTATTATGTTTCCTTAATGTTACTTTAGGGAGACTTTTGCTTAAACGCGTGATTGATGTGCTCCCGTAATTACAAATTAGGAAGACTTCACAATGTATATAAAATATATGTGTCTTATGAATAAAGCATATGAGATATTGTTTAAATTGCTGGCCACCTTTCATATATCATTAAGTTTTGGTGAAATACGTAATTGATATGTTCCCATAATTAGACTTTAGGAGGACTTGTGAGGGTGCAAGGAATGTATATGTCTCCTGAATGTAACATTAGGGGGACTTCTTATGAGATATTGTATAAAGTGCTGGCTGCCCTTCATATATGTTTTAGGTGCATATGTGTCTACCGTGTTGTTTGTTGAACTGATATAGCAGTCATGTGCCTATTTTCTTGTAACTCTACCATACTCGATCCCACGTTTATATTTTATCCCTCTACTGCCTGCCACAACTACTGTGCATCTTACTGCCCATGCAGCACATGTTCACCATCACCACCTGTTCTGCAGCTGACTTCCACAACGACAACTCTCATTCTTACCACCCATGAATCTACCATTCAGACGTCTCCCTTCCAGTATAAGTCTTATGCTTGGCTACCAGGACGATTGTCTCTGAGACATAGTTATGAGCAAGTTGTGGGCAAGTCCGCATTTTGCACACAACACATACACCGCATCGGAACATGCCAAAAGTGGTGAGATGCTCTTGTGTTCCAGTGCACAGTGGACGCACGCTGCTTGCAGTACGTAGGCACATACGGATGTTTTACTCACCAACTCTTAGACCCCCACATAGCTTCTTACCCCTTTGGAGGCTAGCTTCTAAATAATCATAGGCGTTTCGGCTCCCATATTTTTGCGCTTGTCTTTCTGGTTCTCCGGGACTCTCTAAACACAACTTAATCTGCCCTGAATAAATAAATCTGTGTTTTCATTATAAGTCGTCAACAATGCTTGGACAATCTTTCTTGTACATGTTATGCGTGAATGTCAAATGTTAATTTAATACTAAGGAGCAATTCTTGGGCGCAAACGACTCATGAACTTTGCCAACTCTGTTATAATTGTCAAAACTAAATAATTTCAAAATCTCAAAATTTACTTTTCGTATTACCGCTGTTGACAATGGGGTGATGTCCTGTGGGTCATAGCATGTGGGAATGCATGTACCTGCGTAATATGTCATTGTCTTTTCGTCCCTAATTTTTTTGGTCAATCTTTTGACCAAGGAAATGATGCCATAGTTGCGGTGCATACTATATGTCACATGGATTTTTTGTGGTATCGCGCATAACCAGCCATGTTGTGAGTATATACTCTGGTAATGGTGGAGTTTCTCTGCCTATGCAGTGCATGTTGTAATTTTGATGCATACTTCCATCGATCATTTTTGATTATTGGGGTCACATATTGTTTTCTGTTGTGTTACGTGTTGCTATAGGGGCGGAAGGCTTGCAATAGTTCAAGGTATGTTCTGAGTGTGTTCGTTTGTAGGGAAATTACCAGAAATATCCCATCAATGACAGACATAGGTGAAACTGAGCATACAATATCTTTAAATTAGTGTTTTCTCGCATACATTTGGTTGGTAGATGTTAAGCAAATTCCCACTTTTAGCCTACACAAAACCGCCTACCACCCACAAATATCCTAGGCGATATATCAACAATAGATACCCTGTTCTGGCTACCAATCTACCAATTACTTGTCGTATTGTGTTGTGTCTAGTCGATGCGTGATCATGGACTGTTCTTTCTGTCTCAATGTGATAGAATCGACCAATCAATTCGATCGATCAAGATTAACAAGGCAATCAGCTTGCCGCATTCAACTTATCCCAACGCACCATCTGTCCAAACATATTAATCTGTCTTACCTGATATACAATGTGTGGTGTCCGACTAGTCGATTGTGATTAAGAGTTGTTAGAACTGTCACATGATTCGAGTGACCTCTCCCTCCTCTGGGCATTTCGGAAACATTTAGCAATCACTCGTACGGTGGCCACTGGTCGGAAACCCATGATGGCCACTGGTTGGAGAGGTGTGGGTACTTTTGGGGTTGCTGCTTGTGGATCAGAATCGAAGAGATCATTATCGATAGACGAAAACCGATAGCCCTACTGCTATCAGTGACTACCACCTACTACTACCAGACTCTCATATCAACTGCACTAATCTATAAAACCACTACCGATCTTGCTGTTCGTGCCTCATAAGTTCAATGTTAATACATGTCCTGTTGTGGATTTCGACTAAAACTATTTTAAGTTTTATCACACATAATTCTACCATTCCAACGACTTGGCATCCAGTCCAAGTCTTATGCTTGGCTCCCGGGTCTATTGTCTTTCTGAGATGTGGTTATGTTCAAGTCTGCATTTTCGAGACGACGTATACAACACATATGCACATGCCAGAAGTACCGACATGTGCTTGTGTACTAGTGCAAAATGGATGCACTTTACTTGTAACACATGGGAACATATGGATATTTTACTCCTGATTCACAGACCATCACATAGCGTCTTGGCTTATAGCTCGGAGATTATTGCCTTTTTTTTCGAGCCTATTTCCTACATAATCGTTGTGCCATATCCACTTTGGTGGTAGTATCAACCGCAAGGTACAACAGGTGACTGGTCCAGGTCAGCCGTAGTTGACCTTAACTTATAGGTTAGTGGTGCGTGCTTGAGTCATGTCGGAGACGTGAAGCCCTTGATCGGTTACTGGCGGTATGGAGGTAGTCATGGCCGGGTTTCAGACCCTGACTGTACGTATGGCGTGTAGGTTTTGAGGATGGTTTCTCTAAAAGTCTCCCCCCCCCCCGGTCCCCTTGAGATCTTTGAGCAGACGTATGCGGGCTACTGCTCTGCTGGTTAGTTTATGGCAGAAAGGTTTGAGGATCAGTTTTCTACCAACTGATATGCCCTGAAACCGTGCTTCCTCGCAACTCATGATCCTCTTTCCGAAGAGTTTCCCTGTTATAGGGATTGGCTATTCACGTTTGTTGATTTAACTAACTGCGGTTTTGACACATTAAGTTTTATTCTTCATTTCGACCACAATTCTTTGTGGTAGTCTAATGCGTCCAGGAATCGATTCTCAATCATACTCTCTATGCGACTGGCAGTCCAGATGCCCAGGGCGTTGGCGAATTTGGAGAGTTCAATATAGTTTTCCCAACCTCATGGAGGTACATGACGTAAACGATAAAGTGTAGGGGGCTGAGTACAGGTCCCTTAGGCGTCCCAGCCTTGACTGAACCTTCCTGACGATTTCCCGGTTCACCTTGACCTTAATTGATCTGTTTCGGAAAGGATAAAATTAACCCCAAGAGCTTATTTGAGAACCAAACTTGGAGGAGTGTGATGTTTTATCCGTCATGACTTTTCTTAAGGGGTATGGTGTTTTGGTCGTATGGGGTTTTGTCTCTTTCATGGCGTTTTGTCTGTATGGGGGTTTCTCCTATGAGATTTTGTCCGCGCACCAAACACATGCATTCCTACTTTTTGTCGCTCTGACATTATTCAAGTATACTTATGGAAAAAAGAAAATCAAGTTCAGTTTTGGAAATATAGTGTTTTTATCCGTAGACCAAATGCAGTAAAATTTGACACACAGCTACCTCAGTTTTCTGTATAAAGAGTATCTTTGGTTAACACACAAACACACACACATCCCCTGTCACCACGTCCCTGCGTCAATGTCGACTGCAATTGCCGCGGACACACGCACCAAATTCGTTTCACATGGTGCACTGGAGACACGTGTATTATTCACTTACGAGTCTCTGTTCACGCTTCACAGGTCAGATGGACGACAATTTTGCTATCGACGTCAAGGTGACCGATATTCTGATGCGTGCATTAGAAGCGCGTCAACGTCCCAAACAACGTCACTCAGCTAACGCAGGCCCTTTCTGTCGGAGTGGAATAACATCCCACAACTTGATGGGGCCAGTGGTAAGGAGAATTAGAACGGCGACTGAAACACGGGGTGGGCACACCCGCTATTAAGTTTGATCAGGAATTGCCATAGGGTACCCACGATTGAACGTGATCCATACACACGCCCTCTGTGTTAAGGTAACAAAACTCGTCCAAATTTAATCAGTAATGAAGAAATAAAATCAAAATCCAAACAATGAAATAATCATCCATAACACATTGGAAATATTGCCACAGAAAAAATGTGTCTTTTTTCCGCTAGTACAGTTAGATGAAATGATCACAATGGGTGCTTCAGGCGGCTGTAAAATTCGCGCGAAAGGCTTTACAACAGCAGCCTCTATGGCATCGGCAATTCCAGGACTACAAATGATTTCTAACCAGACAGTGCGCCACCTCCTCCATGATGCACGTGTCCTAGCCAGACGTTCTTTCAGAGCTGTGGGTTTGACGCTTCAACACAATCAAAGGCGACTTCAACATTCAGACAAAGTTTCATGCCTTGAAGTATTCTTCCAATAAATCAGCGATCCTCTCTACATATTGATGTAAGGTGTTCGACATGGTTCATTCATAAAACAAGTTGAAAGCATGCTTTGTTCTAAACATTTTACTCAAAAGGCAGATAGGACGCCACGCACATCATCCATAAAATTTAATGAGGAACATGAGTCGACTCGACACAGCGCTATTCCACAAAATGATTTCCAGAAAGAGGACTCCAGCCTTCACATTGCAACTATACTGTTGTTTTTAAAGTTGTCACACAGAGAGTACTCTGTCTTGTGTTTATGCAAATACCAATGGGTGGGCGTACTGAAAGGGGGGCAAAGGTGGACAAATATGTTATGAAGTCTCATACACGAGAGCAAAATATTTTTTGTCAGAATAATTTGGAAAATTCCCACTCTTCAATTTCTGATGGTGCTTCTGGCGGTGCGGGTATGCCATAGGCTTTCTGGTGCATTCGAGGGTACACGTCCACTCCACCAATGCTTGCAGCACCGTTGAAAGTGGTTTTGCAATGATTTGCCATTTTCCAACGCGGTGAATGACAGATTTGAATTGCTGTAATAGGACATGATACGATATGAGTAGTAGTAGTTATGATTAAGTTGCAGTGATCGCCATTACGGAATTAGCAACGAAACGAGTTTAAATGAGTGATCACTTTTATGAGTCTCCATGATGTGACATTAGGGGCACTTTTGACGAAATGCGTGATATATATGTTCCTGTAAATAGACATCGGGAGGAATGGTTAGGATATATGAAATATATATATGTTTCTAGAGTATAACATTAAGAGGACACCGTGTGAGATATAGAGTAAATTGCTGGACATTCTCCATATACATTGTAGGTGAATATGCATCTAATTAGTTGTTTGTTGAATTCATACAGCTGGCTCGTTACTACTTTCATCTGGAGTGACATGAAAGCTGGCCCATGCGAGATCCTGGCTTTACTTTTTTATAACTGTGTTGACTGGCTGTCACATGTCCATCCTTTTGGTCCATATTCAAACCAAAAATATGATCGCCACATGAACGGGTTAATGGGACTTTATTTTGGGCATTTTTTGACGTTGGATATACTCATTTCTTGTGAGAACAAAATCCGTGTTTTGAAATCAGTTCGACTAACACTAACCCGTAAAACACGACACGATATTATACGATCAGTCATGATCATATTCTGACGAAGACTTGAAAGAAACAAGCAACAAATTGAGATGAAATGGATTATCACTTTTATATGTCTCCTCAATGTGACATTAGGGAGACATTTGGGGAAACGCGTGATTGATATGTTCCCGTAATTAGACATTAGGAGGACTTCACAATATAATTGAAATATATATGTCTTGTGAATAAAATATTAAAAGGACTGCATATAAGATATTATGTAAATTGCTGTCCGCCTTTCATATATTATTAACTTTTGGTGAAATACGAATTTCATATTCTCCGTAATTAGACATTAGGAGAACTTGTGACGATATATGAAATATATATGTCTCCTTAATGTAACATTAGGAGGACTTTGTATGAGATATTGTGTAAATTACGGACTGCCCTTCATATACGTTGTAAGTGCACATATGTCTTACGGTGTTGTTTATCGAATTGATAGAGCAGGCCCATGACTATTTTCATCTGGAATGACATAAAACTGGTCCAATGCTAGATTCCGTATTCATGTTTGATTATTGAGTTGCCGCACCGTCAGATGTCCATATTGTTGGGTCGAGAAGATACTTTAATCATAACTTAATCAACCATGATAAGAAACACTATTTCTGGTTTGTTTTTAGAGGTTTTCCCATCACACATGCCCGGGAAACCCATCTTTTTACAAATTAATCCCAAATATCTGTTGGTCACATGAACTGGTTAATGGACATTTATTTTGTGCGTTGTTTTTGCACTTTGGATATACTCCTTTCTTTGAAAACAAAATCATATTTCGAAATCAGATCTACCAACACTGAACCGTAAAGAACGATACGATATGACTAATCATGATCATATTCTGACGAACGCTTGAAAGAACAAGCAACAGAATGAGATGAACGGGATATCACTTTCATATGTCTCCTTAATGTGACATTAGGAAGACTTCCTGTGAAATAAGTGATATTGATGTGTGCATATACTTAGACACTAGAAGGAGTTCTCAATATATTGCACATAGGTATGTCTTCTGAATATAACATTATGAGGATTTTGTATGAGATAGAGTGAAAATTTCATGTATTATTAACAATTGGTGAAATGCCTAATTGACATGTTCCCTTAATTAGACATTATGAGGGCTTGTGATGATATATCTAATTAATATATCTCCTAAATGTAACATTAGGAGGACTTCGTATGACATATTGCAGGCCGCCCTCCATAAACGTTGAAAGTGCATATTTGTCTAACGATTTGTTTGTAGCTGGACCGTTACTATTTTCATTTTGATTGATAAAAACCTGACCCATAGGAGATACCGCCTTTATTTATTTGCCTCATGAACTGATTAATGGGAATTTATTTTCTACGATTTTTTTGTACTTTGGATATATTCGATTATTGTGAAAGCAAAGTCATGTTTCGAAATCAGATCAACCAGCACTAAACCGTAAAACACAATACCATACAATCAGTGATGATCATATTCTGACGAACGCTTGGAAGGAACAAGCAAAAAAACAAGATGAAATGGATTATCACTTTTATTATGTCTCAGTAATGTGACATTAGGGAGACTTTTGCTCAAACACATGATTGATATGTTCCTGTAATTAGATATTAGGAGGACTTTACAATATATTTGAAATATATTTGTCTTATGAATAAAACGTATGAGATATTGTATAAATTGCTGATGGCCTTTCATATGTCAAGTTTTGGTGAAATACATAATTGATATGTTCCCATAATTAGACTTCAGGAGGACTTTTGAGGATGCATGAAATGTATATGTCTCCTGAATGTAACATTAGGAGGACTTCCTATGAGATAGTGTATAAATTGCTGGCCGCCCTTCATATAGGTTGTAAGTGAATATGCATCTAATGTATTGTTTGTTGAATTGATACAGCTGGCTCATTACCATTTTCATCTGGAGTGACATGAAAGCGGGCCCATGCGAGATCCGAACCTTACTTTTTTATAACTGTGTTGACTGACCGTCACATATCCATCCTGTTGGTCAATATTGAAACCAAAATGTCTGTTTGCCACGTGAACAGGTTAATGGGACTTTATTTTGAGCATTTTTTAACTTTGGATATACTAATTTCTTGTGAAAACAAAATCTGTGTTTTGAAATCAGTTCATCCAATACTAGCCCGTCAAACACGGTGCAATACTCTATGATACGATCAGTCAGGATCATTTTCTGATGAACACTTGAAAGGAACAAGGAACAAATCGAGATGAAATGGATTATCACTTTTATATATCTCCTGAATGTGACATTAGGGAGACTTTTGGTGAAAAAACGTGATTGATATGTTCCCGTAATTAGACATTAGGAGGACATCACAATATAATGAAAATATTTATGCATTATGAATAAAATATTAAGAGGACTTCGTATAAGATATTGTGTAAATTGCTGATTGCATTTCAAATATTATTAACTTTTGGTGAAATACACATTTCATAGGTCCTCGCAGTTGGACATTAGGAGGACTTGTGACGATATATGAAATGTATATGTCTCCTTAATGTAACATTAGGGGGACTTTTTGTGATATATCGTGTAAATTAATGACTGCCCTTCATATACGTTGTGTGTGCACATGTGTCTACGGTGTTGTTTATCGAATTGATAGAAGAGGCCCGTGACTATTTTCGTCTGGAGTGACACAAAACTGACCCATACCTAGATTCCGCCTTTATGTTTGATTGTTGTGTTGCCGCGCTATCAAATGTCCTTATTGTTGGGTCGAGAAGATACTTTAATCCTAACTTAATCAACCATGAATAAGAAACTCTATGTCTGGTTTGTTATAAGTGTTTTTCCCTTCAAACATGCCCGGCACCCATCCTTTTACAAATTAAGATTCAATTCCAGACATCTGTTGGTCACGTGAACTGGTTAATGGAAATTTATTTTGTGTGTTGTTTGTGCACGTTGGATATACTCCTTTCTTGTGAAAACAAAATCGAATTTTCGAAATCAGATCAACCAACACTGAACCGTAAAGAACGATAGAATATGATTAATCATGATCATATTCTGACGAATGCTTGAAAAGAACAAACAACAAAACGAGGTGAACGGGATATCACTTTCATATGTCTCCTTAATGTGACATTAGGGAGACTTCTTGTGAAATATGTGATTGATATGTTCATATAGTTAGACACTAGAAGGAGTTCTCAATGTATTGCACATATGTATGTCTTCTGAATATAACATTATGGGGATTTTGTATGAGATAGGGTGTAAATTTCATGTATTATTAACGTTTGGGGAAATGCCTAATTGATATGTTCCCTTAATTAGACATTAGGAGGACTTGTGATGATATATCAAATGTATGTGTCCCCTGAATGTAACGTTAGGAGGACGTCAGATGGGATGTTGCAGGCCGTCCTCCATAAACGTTGAAAGTGCATATGTGTCGAACGAGTTGTTTGTAGCTGGCCCACTACTATTTTCATTTCGATTGATAAAAAACTGGCCCATACGAGATCCTGCCTTTATTTATCCGCCACGTGAATTGATTAATGGGAATTAATTTTCTCATTTTTTGCACTTGATATATTCGATTATTTTGAAAGCAAAGTCATGTTTCAAAATCAGTTCAACTAACACTAAACCGTAAAACACGATAGGATACGTTCAGTGATAATCATATTCTGACGAACGCTTGGAAGGAACAAGCTACAACGAGAGGTGGAATGGTTTCACACTTTTATTATGTCTCCTTAATGTGACATTAGGAAGACTTTTACTTAAACACGTGATTAATATGTTCCCGTAATTAGATATTAGGAGGACTTCACAATATATTTGAAATATATGCGTCTTATGAATAAAACGTATGAGATATTGTGTAAATTGCTGGCCACCTTTCATTATCATTAAGTTTTGGTGAAATACGTAATTGATATGTTCCCATAATTAGACTTCAGGAGGACTTGTGAGAGTGCATGAAATGTATATGTCTCCTGAATGTAACATTAGGGGGTCTTCCTATTAGATATTGTATAAATTACTGGCTGGCTTTCATGTACGTTGTAAGTGCATATGTGTCTACCGTGTTGTTTGTTGAACTGATACAGCAGGCCCGTGACTATTTTGTTTAACTGTACCATACCAGATCCCACGTTTATTTTTTTTATCCCTTTACTGCCTACCACAACTACTGCGCATCTTACTGTCCGTGCTTCACAGGTTCACTATCACCACCTGTTCTGCAGCTGACTTCCACAATGACGACTCTCATTCTTACCACCCATGATTCTACCATTCAGACGTCTTCCAGTATAAGTCTTATGCTTGGCTACCAGGACTATTGTCTTTCTGAGATGTGGTTATGAGCAAGTTGTAGGCAAGTCCGCATTTTGCACACAACACATACACCGCATCGGCACATGCTAAAAGTGGCGAGATGCGCTTGTGTCCCAGTGCACAATGGACGCACGCTGCTTGCAGTACATAGGCACATACGGATGTTTTACTCCCAACTCTTAGACCACCACATAGCTTCTTTGCTCCTAGCTCCTAGATGTTTCCCTTTTCGGAAGCTAGCTCCCATATAGTCATAGGCGTTTCGGCTCTCTCATATCATGTGCATGGTTTCCTGGTTCTCCTAAAATCTCTAAACACAGCTTAATCTGCCCCGAATAACCAAATCTGTGTTTTCGTTACAAGTCGTCAACAATGCTTTGACAATCTTTCTTTTACATGTGAAGTGTGAATGTCAAATGTTAATTCAATGTTAAAGAGCAATTCCTGGGCGCAAACGACTCGTGAACTTTATTATAATTGTCCGAAACTAAATAATTTCAAAACCTCAAAATTTACTTTTTGTATTACCGCTGTTGACAATGGGGTGATGTCCTGCGGGTCATAGCATGTTGGAATGCATCTACCTACATAATATGTCATTGTCTTTTCGCCTCTATTCTTATTGATCCATCTTTTGGCCAAGGAAATTACACCATAGTTGCTGTGCATACTATATGTCACATGGATTTTTGAGGTCTCGCGCATAACCAGCCATGTTGTGAGTATATACCCTGGTAATGGTGGAATTTCTCTGCCTATGCAGTGCGTGTTGTAATTTTGATGCATACTTCCATCGATCATTTTCGATGGTTGGGATCATATATTATTTTCTGTTATGTTACCTGTTGCTATAGGGGCAAAAGGCTTGCAATAGTTCGAGGTGTGTTCTGAGTGTATTCGGTTGTAGGGAAATTACCGGAAATATCCCATCAATGACAGACATAGGTAAAACTGAGCATACAGAATCTCTAAATTAGTTTTTTCTCACTAGCAGGTGTCAAGTAAATTCCCACTTTTAGCCTACACACAACCGCCTACCACCTACACATATCCTAGGCGATATATCAACAATAGAACCCTGCCTATTCGAGACCCCGTTCTGGCTACCAGTCTACCAACCACTTGCCGTGTTGTGTTGCATCTAGGCGTTGCGTTTTCATGGACAGTTCTCTCTGCCTCATTGTGATAGAAATGACCAATCAAATCAATCGATCAAGATTAACAAGGCAATCAGCTTGCTGCATTCAACTTATCCCAACGCACCATCTGTCCAAACACATTAATCTGTCTTACCTGATATACAATGTGTGGTGTCCGACTAGTCGAATGTGATTAAGAGTTTTTATAACTGTCACATGATTCGAGTGACTTCTCCCTCCTCTGGGCATTTCGGAAACATTTAGCAATCACTCGTACGGTGACCACTGGTTGGAGAGGTGTGGGTACTTTTGGGACTGCTGCTTGTAGATCAGAATCGAAGAGATCATTATCGATAGACGACAAACTGATAGCCTTACTGCTATCAGTGACTACCACCTACTACTACCAGAGTCTGATGTCACTGCGCTACAGAATCTTGCTGTTCGTGCCTCACATGTTCAGTTTTAATATATGTCCTGTTGTGGATCTCGACTAAAACTATTTTAAGTTTTATCACACATAATTCTACCATTCCGATGACTTGGCTTCCAGTCTAAGTCTTATGCTGGGCTCCCAGTGCTATTGTCTTTCTGAGATGTGGTAATGTTCAAGTCTGCATTTTCCAGACGACGTATACAACACATATGCACATGCCAGAAGTACCGACATGCGCTTGTGCACTAGTGCAAAATGGATGCACTTTACTTGTAACACATGGGAACATACGGATATTTTACTCCTAATTCATAGACCATCACATAGCTTCTTGGCTTTTAGCTCGGAGATTATTGCCTTTTTCGAGCCTGGCTCCTACATAATCTTTGTACTATCTCCACTTTGTGGCAGTATCAACCGCAAGGTACAACAGGTGACTGGCCCAAGTCAGCCGACACCACGAGACAACGGCTGCCCAGGCTCGCTTCATGCCGCTGCGTCATTTGGATGAATGTTTAACAACAGCAACCTCTACGATTCAGCAATTCGAGGACTGCGAATGGTATCTGAACAGTCAGTTCATGATACAGGTATCCACGCCAGACGTCCCTCTAGAGCTGTGGTTTTGGCGCCACAATAATCAATGGCTACTTGAATATAACTAACGAGGTTTGTATCCTAGCGGACGCTTTCCACGGATCGTTGATCCTGGGTACAAGACGACGGAAGGTTTTTGACATGGTCCATTCATTAAACAAGTTGAAGGCCTGGCTTGGTCC
This sequence comes from Pictodentalium vernedei, assembly GCA_031216915.1. Taxonomy (NCBI): domain Eukaryota; kingdom Metazoa; phylum Mollusca; class Scaphopoda; order Dentaliida; family Dentaliidae; genus Pictodentalium; species Pictodentalium vernedei. The sequence goes on from CM062293.1 coordinate 440,357,445, forward strand.
TAAAAATAGACACAAGAGGTATACAGGACACCTTGAACAACTCCCATAAAATGTTCTCCAGAAAGTGCACTCCAGCACTGTTCCATCCTCACCCAAAGTACCTGTTGGGATGGTTGTGCCTTCCTCAAGATTGCAACTATCCGACCCGTGATTCTCCGGGTTTTTCGGCCTCACTCGTAAAACTGTCTGACACTGGCTTTCGAAAGTGTGGGTGCGCCCCAGGAAATAAATAAATAAATAAATAAATAAATAAATAAATAAATAAATAAATAAATGTCGCGCCCTGGGTAAAAAAACAAAATGACCGAAGGAACCTAAAGTATGCCGGTCGACCACGATTTGCTGATCAATTAAGGCCGTTTCACACGGCGGCTACACGATTTGTGGATGCGACAAGACAAAAAGCGTGTTCAGTAGAAACTATAGTAATTTCATGATTCTGTTCAGACAGCGTGCGATGCGACAGTGCGATATAGCGACAGAGCGACGATTCGCGAAGCGACTGGCGCAGCGGTTTTTGTAAGCGTTTTTTGGGTCATCGCCTGGCGACAAATCTTCAATTGACCAATCAGAATACTGATAAATGGAGAATCCCCTATTCGTGACATTCCACCTGAATGAAAGTGTTCTTACCTCAATCAAATGGCTAGCCGTTGCTGAATAGAAATTAGCTTCCTCATGTTGCGGACCTGCTTTGTTTTGGGAGGACCGATAACGTTCAACATATGGTGGAATTAGGTAGTAGTCATTCAAAAGTATTGCTCAGCTACCAGACGATGGGATTCTCCAGAAGACCTCCTGTTTTGGTTAATTTGGGTGTGTCCAATGTTTTCTGTTTTTTTTTTTCTTTTCTTTTGTAGTAAAAGCAACAACAGAAGTTCCTTTTCATCAAACTCCATCGTCAAAATGGAGATTAAAAATATGTATTCGCGTCCGTGTATTGTCCACCCGTGCCATTTGAACAGCCCATCTGCGCGTAGAATCGCTGCGTTTTTACGCCGCGATAGATCGCTCTGTCCGTGTGAAACGGCCTTTAGATTCGACGCAACGGTGATGCGTCTGTATATTTCAAAACTTCTCCGTGTCGTATCAGCGACGGATTTAATACATTAGATTCGACGCATCAAAAATCCGTCGACTATTTCAGGCCTAACTTAACTTAAAAAGCAAGATTAGCACGTGTGAAATGCCTCAAGTAAGGCCTGAAATAGAAGACGGATTTTTGACGTGTCGAATCTAATATCAGAGCAAAAAATGAATTAAATTCGTCGGTGATGCGTCAACTATTTCAATTAGATGCGAGTAAGACGCATCACCAACGAATCTCCGTCCAACTGAGACGAATCTCCGTCGGTGATGCGTCTGAAATAGGATACGTGTTTGAAATGGTCGACGAATTTTTGACGCGTCGAATCTGATACAAAGTGCGGAAACAAACGAGCGCTACCGATCAGCCGAATGCAAATCATATGGTAGCCTAATAAGGAAAGCACATGCCAGTCGCTGGAAGTACCCATCTTACGTCATTTCAGTGTTTACAGATCGAAGGTTTGATTCGAGATTTTTCAAAATGACTGAGGCATGGGTGAAAACGAAAATCGATTTTTCAAAATGACTGAATAAAAAGTTGTTAGGTGAGTGCGAAAATTAGTTTTGAACAAAAGCATCAGACTTGTCTACAAACTACGTTGATAATTTCGATTTCGACGTTTGTAGTATTGTTGTTGCTACAGGTAACGTAAGTTGGCAAAATATTCTCGTTCAGAAAAGCCTTGCCTTTCTCTCACTCTGGCTTTAATGTGTTCCCGTCTCATATGTGATTTTTCAAACCTGATTCACAAAATTTGATTCGGGCCCTCGGTTTGTTGAAGCTCACATCGAATTCAGTTGTTTGTTTATTGGGGTTTTACAACAGATTCGGTTGCCAGTGTCATTCCGTGTCAGGTAGTTTTGCGTGTGTGTGGGTGGGGCGGGGGGGGGGGAGCCAGTGAGAACCACCGAACAATCGGCGAGTAACTACCAAACTCCTCAACATGCTAACCAGGGTTAAAAAGCATGCAGTTTAAGGAATATGTACCGTTGACGTGCCACCCGCCTTTTTGTGTTTTTAGGTGGGGTGTGGGCTAAACTGGCCATCGCACGGATAATGTGTTATTGGCGAGGATATCAGTGCTGAACATGAATCAAAAGCCGTTAATTTTTTGCTTTCCACTTAGGGGGGCGGGGGGGGGGGGGGTGCCGTTAAACGGCTGATCAAAGCATGAACATTAACTCTGCAGCCTCCAATTTCCCCCAGTGTCCTGAGTCATAAGAAGCTGAATCAATAATTGTGATTTCTGCAGGGATGTGTTTTTCTTTCAGTCAGAACATGTTTGTGAACATTTCTCGGTACAAGTAGAACACATGCTACAAAAATATTTCAGTCAATCCAGGGAAGGTGGGTGGAATTTTAAAGGGAGGAAGGGGGGGGGGGTAAAACAGGATGCATCCCTTTACTCAAGTAGGATCATGGCAGGCGCACAAAGGATATCAAAGGTGAGAAGGGGGGGGGGGGGCAAGAGTAATATCTTAGGAGCGTACTGAATATGACTTGCAGCATCACCTGAGCAGCGCAGAGGCGAGATAGGGGCGGGCACGAGAGGGGCTGTCCACCGCTCGTGGGCGTTGGAGTGGGCCCGGGGTCAGGTTTCCTCGGGAAATTTTGAAATTCCAGACAAAAACAGCAATTTCTTTGACCTTGAGTCCGTTTGTGTAAATAATTAGTTAATAAGTTGTGAAAGGCAACATTAATTAGGTCACATCACCACCAAATTATTTATTTATTTGCTAGTGTTTAAGGCCACATACTTATGCACAATGGTTAATTGTGACCGTGACAGTTTTACGGGTGTAGGAAGCAGGAGTACCCGGAGAGAACCATCAAGCATCGACGAGCAACTGTCAGCTCCTCAACATTCTAGCTCCATTAAAGCTCCGTTCAAGCAGGGTTACAGCCATGTGCACCATCGACGAGCAGTTCGCCTTGATACATGGCGCCACCGTGCTCCCATGTAGGCAGCCGGCATAAAGTGCCTTGCTCAAGGACACAACGCGGGTCGTCCAGGGCGGGAGACGAACTCGGGACTTCTAGCATGGAAGTCCAACAGTCTTCCACTGAGCCACCGTGCTTCCATCACCACCAAATAGAATCCGAATAAATTATAAAATTTTGTAATCGATTGCTTGCAACAACATGGCAAAATAGCAACCAGCTGGTGAACTCTTTGGTGTCATGGTCGGAAGCATGTGAAGTTTCGGATGAATTAGAAAGAAATAACCACGGAAGATATAAATTATGGAGGAATTATTTTCCACAGGCGTACGAAGCATCCGTGTTTTGATATTTTGTTGTGAGAATTGAGGTGATATATAAGTGAAACTGTGTTCAACAGAAGGCAGAAATATTTGGAAATCCAGATGCTAATTTGACTTTCCCTGCTATTCACGTATAAATTTGCTATTACGCACCCCTCCACTCAAACATTTCACAAGTATAAATATCTAGATTTTATGTTGGGGGATCCAGGTTCCACTGGATCATGGGGTACATAAGCCTTCAACCATTGCTAACGCTGCTTGTGCCGAGGCAGTAGCTCTGATAGTTACTCGCTCCTTTCACTGTTTCTCTGGGTTTTCCGGCCTCACCCGTAAAACTGTCCGACACTGGCTTTCGAAAGTGTTGGTGTGCCCCCAAAATTAAATAAATGAATAAATAAATAAATAAATAAATAAATAAATAAATAAATAAATAAATGTCGCGCCCTGGATGCAAAAACAAAATGACCGAAGGAACCTAAAGTTTGCCGTTCGACCACGATTGGCTGATTCTTTAGATTCGTCGTGACGGTGATGCGTCTGTATATTTCAAAACTTCTCTGTGTCGGATCAGCGACGGATTTAATACAGTTAGATTCGACGCGTCAAAAACCCGTCGACTATTTCAGGCCTAAGATCGGACCACACGAAGAGAAATAGTTTCAGGGTCACTTATCTCCAACTCGTGTCAACCGAACTTTGTTGTGAAAACAAAACCCTGCAAGTCTTTGATGCGCCTCGAATAAATTCCAGAACTGACAACACACGACGATGTGGTGCGTTTCCGAACAATTTCTCCATGAAGAGGGCATCCATACTCTCAGACTCAATCCCCATCCCAAAAAAATCTGTCGACTATTTCGGGCCTAAGACCAGACCACACGAAGAGAAATAGTTTCAGGGTCACTTATCTCCTTCTCGTGTCAACCGAACTTTGTTGTGAAAACACAACTCTGCAAGTATTTGATGCACCTCGAATAAATTCCAGAACTGATAACAACACGCCGATGTGGTGCGTTTCCGAACAATTTCTCCGTGAACTGGGCATCCATACTCTCAAACTCACCCCCCCCCCCGCCCCCACCCCCCCCCCCCCCCCCCAAAAAAAAAATGTTCTTGTGCTTGTCTCTAGCTCGCCTGTATGTGAATGATTTGAAATTCATTTGAAGCTATCCGTTCTGTTTGATATTTCTTGATATATCATTGTCGGTTAGGGCAGGTCATGGTGGAATATGGGAAGCAATTAGATGTGCATTGGCAGCGCAAACAACTTCTAAGTTTTTGAAGCATTGTGTTGAGAACACATTTATTTTGATGGGAACAATTTGCTTAAACACACTCTCCCTTTTCTATTGGCGCTGTTGACGATTGGGTTACATCCTGTGGTTTCTGGCACATTTGAAAGTATGCATCCATTCAGTCAACACGATCGATTGTGTAGGAGGATTTGTGTTCCTGTACAACCACCAGATAAGATTTGAATAAACATGATGTGGGGCACTCTTGTAAGGAACAGCACTGGGACAAGTTAGAATGAAATATAACTGTCATATATCTCCTCAAGGTGGCATTAGGGAAACTATGGGTCAAATACATTATTCATGTGTCCTCAAAATCCATATGGCTCCTGAATGGAATATGATGAGGAATTCGTACGAGATAGAGTGTGTAAATTGCTGGTCGCCTTCCATATGTGTGCTACATGTATGTGTACACGCCATATGGTGAGGTGGCAGAGAAACACTTGTCCTGGTGAGATTCCGCCTATTTTGTATTACGGTATTGACTTGCGCCGAAACTGAAAGATAACTTAATTAGTAATGAATAACTCTATTAACATTTCTTGAACAACTTGGGTTTTGCACATCAAGGCTGAATACCAAAAATCTGCACTGCGTCAACTGTCAAATTGAGTTATATAAACGAAAAAGTATAGGCTTTTTTTTATTTTAATCAGATTAGAGTTCAAGGCTCACTTGTGTGATGTTTGTTTGCCTGTGATATTGCATAAATATAACATATACTGGGGTTAAAGGCTTTCGCGTTTTTACATGGCATCTAGCTTAAACAAAGGTCCAATGTTTCTCTTGAAGGGCCTCCGAAACGGGGTCAATTTTCAAACTTACAGTTTCGTTGAAATGAAATATTTATTTCGTTAAAACGAAATAAATAAGTTGTTACATGGGGTGTTAGAGGATGCAAACATTCAGAAAATGCAATGTTCAGTCGATATTTCCCCATGAATAATTATTCACTTCCATTATTGGAGATAGAAAAATTTTTGTGAGCAATCAGACTCAGGGGAACTATGTCGTTTAAACAACCGTTCTGATTTTTTCCAAACATTATGGGAATTGTCAATTTATCATAGGCGTACGAGCATTTTTTTTAGAAGGGGCTGGAAGATTTTGCCCGTAAAGTGATGTTGTAGGCATCACCGAGGTACGTGGAACTAAGGTGGGTGATCGAGGGCTGGCGGTCCTCTCTCGCAGTCCAAAATCCAGCCGTATTTAAACAATTCTACATTGGAGAGGGGTGGGACGGACGGACGGTCGGACTTGTGTGTGTTGAAGGCATACCCCCCCCCCCCCCCGCCCCGAGGTTTCCAACACCGAGGTGGGGAGTGTATGGTAGGGGGTTTCTTTCTCCCGTTGGTACGGGTTTGGGCCTCCCCAGAGAAACTGTGTTAAATCAGAGGCTCTGAGAACAATTATAGAGCCTTTGGGTGCCTCAGTTGTGACTTGTCCATGTGCTGATTTTAGTCAATAATGTTAACAATATAATGTTTGCCATTTCAAAATCTGAAGCTGTTTGCTTTCGATTCATACAAATTCAGCAATACTTTTTCGACAGAATGTGAAAATTTCCGACAGGGATGTTTATAGGCGTCGGGTTGCTCTCCACACCCCCACCCGCGTGCACCCCCAAACAGCATGGGAACATGCTCTCCCGGGAAATATTTTTGAATAAACTGTTACGCCTGTGTATCCAAAGTCATGAGATGCATTGTCACCCTGATAACACTGAGGTTCAAACTAGCACCCAAAGTCCGTTATACAATTGTTTGGTACGGCACGTTCTGTGAGACGTACCACGCCAAAAAAAAATTATATTGAGGACTTTAGTTCTAACTTTGGTCTTATAGGACAGTATCCATTATTAAAAGACAATGAAGTGGAGTTTTGACACCACAGGTAGGTCAGTCAAGCATGTCCCCCAAAATTATGAAAACTGCCCGAAAAAAATTGATTTTCCCCGACGTCGTAGCCCCCGAGCACCCATAGCCCGTACACCCATGCATCTTATAATGTTGTTCTCTGCTTTCAATTACTACTTTTTCTCGGCCATTTTTAGTCAATCGGTATTGGGCCTGCAATTGAGAATGTTTTTTAGAAGGGGGTGGTGAGAGGCGATAAGCCATGTGGTGGTGGTGGTGGTGGTGGTGGGGTGCTCAAACACTCTGCCACACCACTTCAATTTTTTTCTGTACCGATAAACAACGCTTTGATATACGGAATGGAATGGCATGAAAAAACACTGGGATTATTCCTCCATACACATGTCGCGAGAAACAGAAAGATTATAACATAAATTGATTGACGAGTGTTTCAAGTGAATTCGACTAAATGTATTCCACAATAAAGTGAAGTCATTAATTTTAAAGAGTAAAATTCATTTTTTTCTTGAATACGTAACCGTGTTACTATGCTGAGTAAGCAGAATCTGCAAACAAAACGTAGCTGGGCAATGTAATCTGGCCCTGCTTACCGCTACAGATATTATTCGGTATTTGATATCCTTTCGTTATTTCAGGTACTTATCTCGTTAAAACGAAATATTATTTCGTTATTTCGAAATCTTATTGCGTTAAATCGAAATATTATTTCCTTATTTCGAAATAATTTCTTCAAATAAAATGAAATATAATTTCTTTATTTCTAAATATTATTTCGTAAAACAAAATATTTCTTTAAAACGAAATATTATTTCATTGAAACGAAAAGAATAAGAACACGATTGAATTAAGGCTGCACGGTATTTCGATAAATCACTAATACCGGTATTAACAGTCGAACCGGATAGATATCGTCAGTCCTAAAAAATGCCGATTTGCCACGAAAACCAATGTTGATTGTACCTATGTTGTTCGAACTAGACTCATTTAAAAAAAAATACAAATGTGCATAAAAAGTGAAGATCCACATTGAAAAAATCGCGACATCGACGCCGTAGCTGCGACGGGTGGTGCAGTCTCAAAAAATTCTAAGTTCATCACGGGCCATAACTCCAAGAAAAATATTTGGAACAACACATGCATTGAACAGTGGCTAGACATCAATAAGATACACGTACATGCCAAATATAAAGTCATTCCATTAAGTATTTCAAAAGTTATTGAGTTTTGAAACTCGTTGGTCACCGACCGACCGACCGACCGACCGACCGACCGACCGACAGACAGACAGACATTGCCACTTATAGAGCTGCTAGTCGCAGCTAAAAATATATATAAATTAAAGCTTTGTTAAGTCCAGGAGAACAAGTGTTTGACCACCGAGGTGGTATTAGTCCCCTACGGCGCTTTTGTGACATAAGGTGTTTTTGTCACAGAAGACACTAGAGTATATAAGCATCTTGGATTTTGAAAAAAAAAATATTGAGCGTGCATAATCCCCTCACAACCCTTTATCCATGTATCATATATGAAAGTCGTAGCTTGAAGGTGTAATAACATTCATTTCCCAGTATTTCTGAATAACACGCACTTGATGACTTTGGTGACCTGTTTCAGGCAGTCACCTAGGTGACCTCCGTGACCTTGACCCATATTTTGAATTTCCATCAAGCGTCGACACATTTGGTGTTAGTTCCAGGTTCATTCATCATACCACGATTGAGATATGAGCATGACCCACTTTCAAAAATGTTGGCTACGCCCACTTTTTTAACATAAAAATGCATGTATGGACCTCAGGAATGCTTGGGGGGGGGGGGGGGGGGTAAAAAAATGTGATTTCCAGCAATTATGAAAAATACACTTAATGACCCCTAGGTGACCTCCTTGACGACCACTAGGGTACAGTTTTGTAGTCTTGAACATGATGGGTAGATTGTAAAAAGGTGTGAGAGGCGAGCGTGCGTGGCTTTGCCCCTTGTGTTTTAAAAGATACACAGGGTGTTTCTCTCGGGAAGGGGGTTGTCAGGGCAAAGCCAGCTTAAATATAGGGGCAAGGGGCCTCATATATAAAGATAGTGTAAGTTCAAAGGATATTCCGCATCAAGGCGAAAACCCTACGTGAATTTCACTTCTCTGTGAAGCTGGACATGGAAAAAAACACACGTGGTGTATATCCAGCTTCAGCGCAGGGACCCAGGGGAGAAACGGTATGTTAGATAAGGTCTAATCTCATTTAATTTATACAGTAGTCGCGAGTCTTACGAGACGTGATCGGTTGGTGGCAGGATATCGTCACGGCCAATTGAGAAACGAGATTCTAAAAGATAGAAATGTCTGTCGTGTCGTCACCTGGTCATTAGATAGCAATGAATGGCAGGAACGAATCGGTTCTCTCGACAAGTGAAATCACCGTTAAGTCACGCGCGAGATGACTTGTATTGATTCTGCCTCTATATACGTCATCTCCCACCGTTTTGGCAGATGGACAGATGAGCGTCTGTCCACCTGACAGTTTAGGGTAAAAAGTATATATACCTCGAAGAGCAGAGCATTAGACACACACTTGGGGTCACTCACACGTTGGTGAAGTCCAGGGCAGGCGGACTCTGTTTCCTGGCATAGGGGTACCTTCGATCATAGGACCCTGAAACGGCTGGAATCGCCAGACAGGGCATTCCACGATTGATTTAGCTTAAGGTTGATAGGCGGCTACAGTGCCAAATTCGTTGAGAAGGAAAACCCAAGGTGATATTTATTTATTTATTTATTGGTGTTTAAGGTCACATACTTATGCGCAATGGCTAATCGTGACCGTGACAGTCTTACGGGTGGAGGAAGCCGGAGTACCCGGAGAGAACCACTGAGCAACGACGAGCAGCTGTCAGCTCTCCAACATCGTAACTCTGAACTCTGCACCGCAGCACAGGCAGGGTTAGATTGGTTGAAGACATGCGCACCATCGACGTGCAGTACGCCTCAGTACACAGCGGCATCGTGCCCCCATGTAGGAAATCGGGGTGAAGTGTCTTGCCCAAGGACACAACGCGGTTGCCGCAGGTGGGATTTGAACCGAGGACCTCTAGGCTTGCAGCCTGCACCTCTACCAACTGAGCCACCGCCCCCCCCCCCCCCCCCCCCCAAGGTGATACGTTAAAGTTTAGATTGTCGAGTAGCAGGTATCAGCCTGCAATAGTCAGAAGTGTAGGCTAATTGTATTGTGCGTATTAACCCTTTGAAGCGTCAGACTGATTGCGTTGTGAGTAGTTTGTTTGCTGTCGAAGCATCGTAATACCAACTGAAGATCGGTGTGAGTGACAATTTCGCCCTAGCACAAAAAGGGGCATTTGTGAATCGTGAATTCAACCACGATCAGTGAACATTTCAATAGGACTTTCACGGAGGACTTTCAAAAGGCACATAAGGTATGAGTAGACAATATCTGACCCAAATCAGAAGTACGGTGGCTTTATAGATGACAAACATTGCTGGTCGGAACCCTCCGACAGCCAGAGATACAGTTACGCGCAGACGTTGACTTTTGAGCCTAAGCGGGTGAAGCTCTCATGGCGAGCTCATGGTAGCAACATTGCAGATTATTGAAGCTCTTATGGCGAGCTCACGGTAGTAACACTTCCACTGTGTAGACTATAGTGCCAGTACAGGGCTATAGAATGACTATATAATTGTTGAGAATTGTTTAACCCTAGCAACCCATTTTCTGTGAAAAGAATCGAATTGTTGATTGTTGAAATACTGAAACGGCTTTATTTTTAAGTGTAAATAAAAGAATCGTTGTTACTTAAATCATTCTTTCCATTACACAGCCTGAAGTGATTAGGAATCACACCTAACGGAAATCGAACCTATTTCAGGCCAATTTGGCAGAGAAGGAATCACGGCGTCGGTCTAACTCAGCTCCCAGCGCCGAGTTCGCGACACTTGGATTCCAACCCTCCACGTTGGTCTAATTTTCCCGCAATTTCATCAGCGGGACTAAATAACCCCCACGTCAGCCCAGTCCTTACGGGGCCTCAGGTGTCCTGACAGATTGCACATATTTTATTTCAGGCGAAATAAAGTAAACCCTTTCCATAAAACTGCACTGATTTATTGTAAAATTTGTTGAAACTTGTCTTATTCAGTTCAATGCTTTTAACCCCCTCAAGACTTCAATGTGGATTGCACATATTTTATTTCAGGTAGAATAAAGTTAACCCTTTCCATAAAACTGCACTGAATAATTGTAAAATTTGTTGAAACCTATCTTATTCAGTTCAATGCTTTTAACCTTCTCAAGACTTGAGTGTGGATTGCACATATTTTATTTCAGGTGGAATAAAGTTAACCCTTTCCATAAAACTGCACTAAATAATTGTAAAATTTGTTGAAACTTGTCTTATTCAGTTCAATGCTTTTAACCATCTCAAGACTTCAATGTGGATTGCACATATTTTATTTCAGGCAGAATAAAGTTAACCCTTTCCGTAAAACTGCACTGAATAATTGTAAAATTTGTTGAAACCTATCTAATTCAGTTCAGTGCCTTTAACCATCTCAAGACTTCAATGTGGATTGCACATATTTTATTTCAGGCAGAATAAAGTTAACCTTTTCCATAAAACTGCACTGAATAATTGTTGAAACCTATCACAAAACTGTCAGGGTGCCGGTAACAATACTGACATGGTCGGCTGTACTGTTAACTGTGTTAGTGCTATGACTGTTTAAAACTCATTTGTTAGAGGAGTTCTATAGTCTTTCACTGCGCTCGGCTCGGTCTCACCGAGAGTGCAGAAACCTTTGGTGCCAAAGTGCCATTAAGAGAATGTCTCTGATGCCGTTCCACCCCCCTGAGCTCAAAAGCAGGTACTGTCAGCTGAGAAACTAAATGTTTTTCGCTTTATTTTCTTAATATTTAATTCTATGTGGAATGGGACAACCTTTCAGTGTGCCTTCCAAAGTAAGAGATTCTTAACCCTTTAGCCAACATAACGGCGAAAACCGGTCAACATTATTCACAGAAACGTCTATTCAGTTTTAATTACCTTTTCATTTTTGCTTGAAAAACATAGCTTATGTCCCTTTATTGGATTGAGCTCATTTTTAGAGGATTATTTTTTCATTGGTTTTTAATGTCACATATTTCTGCACAGTGGCTGATCATGACCACGGCAGTTTTTCAGGTGGAGGAAATCGGAGTACCCGGGAAGAACCACCGGGCAACAACGAGCAACTGTCAGATCCCCCACATACTAACTCCACACAAGTAGGGTTAGCTTTGGTTGAAGACGGGTGCACCATCGATGTGCAGTACGCTTTAGTACACAGCGCCACCATGCACCCACGTGACCCGAAAACCCATTTCTGATTTGTTCAAAACTATTTTACTCCCGAAAAATAAGCCTCCATGAATTCTCTTTCTTTATCGTCTATTCCTGATACTTTAACCCTTTTCACACAGACTTGAATTTACTGGTGGCAGTAAATTCTGTTTCTCTAGTTAGTCTGTGTGAAACACACAGACTATTGTTTTTGCACGGTTTCTTTTTCGTTTTTTTTTTCTTTTTTTTCTTTTTTTTCTTCTTCTTCTTCTTCTTTTTCTTCTTCTTCTTCTTCTTCTTCTTCTTCTTCTTCTTCTTCTTCTTCTCCTGTCTTCTGTCTTCTCATCACTTTTTTGTCCGCAAGATAACTCGAAAACGAATTGCCCTATCTCGTTGAATTTTGGCATGCTGATAGACAGCCACAAGTTCTCGGCCATCTATGTTTTTCAGATTCCTGGGGTGTCAGAGGTGTCTGTAGGGGTGTTTTGAAAGTGGGTCACGCCCATATCTCAGGAGTGGTATGACATATGGACATATGGACCTAGGACCAACACCAAATGAGTCGACACTCGATGGAGATTCAAAATATGGGTCAAGGTCATGGAGGTCACCTAGGGGTCATTAAGTGCATTTTTCATAATTGCTGGAAATCACATTTTTTGACCCCCTAAACCATTCCTGGCATACACACATGCATTTTGACGTAAAAAAAGTGGGCGTGGCCAAAATTTTTGAAAGTGGGTCAAGCTCATATCTCAAGCATGGTATGACATATTGACCTGGGACCAACACCAAATGAGTCGACACTCGCTGGAGATTCAAAATATGGGTCAAGGTCACGGAGGTCACCTAGGGGTCATTAAGTGCATTTTTCATAACTGCTGAAAATCACATTTTTTGATCCCCTAAAGCATTCCTGGCATACACACATGCATTTTGACGTAAAAAAAGTGGGCGTGGCCAAAATTTTTGAAAGTGGGTCAAGCTCATATCTCAAGCATGGTATGACATATTGACCTGGGACCAACACCAAATGAGTCGACACTCGATGGAGATTCAAAGTATGGGTCAAGGTCACGGAGGTCACCTAGGGGTCATTAAGTGCATTTTTCATAATTGCTGGAAATCACATTTTTTGACCCCCTAAAGCATTCCTGGTATGCACACATGCATTTTGACGTAAAAAAAGTGGGCGTGGCCAAAATTTTTGAAAGTGGGTCATGCTCATATCTCAAGCATGGTATGATGTATGGACCTGGGACCAACACCAAATGAGTCGACACTCGATGGAGATTTAAAATATGGGTCAAGGTCACCGAGGTCACCCAGGGGTCAATGAGTGCATTTTTCATAATTGCTGGAAATCACATTTTTTGACCCCCTAAAGCATTCCTGACATACACACATGCATTTTGACGTAAAAAAAGTGGGCGTGGCCAAATTTTTTTAAAGTGGGTCACGCTCATATCTCAAGCATGGTATGACGTATGGACCTGGGACCAACACCAAATGAGTCGACACTCGATGGAGATTCAAAATTTGGGTCAAGGTCACCGAGGTCACCCCAGGGGTCAATGAGTGCATTTTTCATAATTGCTGGAAATCACATTTTTTGACCCCCTAAAGCATTCCTGACATACACACATGCATTTTGACATAAAAAAGTGGGCGTGGCCAATTTTTTTTAAAGTGGGTCACGCTCATATCTCAAGCATGGTATGACGTATGGACCTGGGACCAACACCAAATGAGTCGACACTCGATGGAGATTCAAAATTTGGGTCAAGGTCACCGAGGTCACCCAGGGGTCAATTAGTGCATTTTTCATAATTGCTGGAAATCACATTTTTTGACCTCCAAATGCTTCCCCAAAATTCAGACGTGCGTTTTTTCATGAAAAAAGTGGGCGTGGCCAACATTTTTGAAAGTGGGTCACGCTCATATCTCAAGCATGGTGTGACCTGGAGCCAACACTAAATGAGTCGACTCTCAATGGAGGTTCAAAAATATGGGTCAAGGTCACGGAGGTCACCTGGGGTCATTGAGTGCATTTTTCAGAATTGCTGGAAATCACATTTTTGATCCCCTGAAGCATTATTGACACACACACATGCATTTTGACGTAAAAATGTGGGCGTGGCCGAAATTTTTGAAAGTGGGCCACGCTCATATCTCAAGGATGGTATGACACACAGACATGGGGCCCAACACCAAATGAATCAACACTCCATAGAGGTTCACAATATGAACAAGGTCACTGAGGTCGCCCAGGGATAACTGAATGCATTTTTTAGTATTGCTGGGAATCACATTTTTGGACAGCTAATGCATTCTCTTGACAAACCTTTTGAATGCTGCGCACATATATTCCTTTTCTGGTTTCTTAGAAGAATTGTTCTGATTCCATTATGAATATCTGTAAATACTGTTTAAGAAAACCCATTCCAGATTTGTTTAAAAATATGTTACTCCCGAAAATAACCCTCTATAAATTCTCTTTCTATATAGTTTTTTCCCAATAGATATTTTAACTCTTTTCTTACAATCTTGAATTTACTGGATGCAGTAAATTCTATTTCTCTAGTATTAACATTATTTTCTATTTCAATGATTTTTGTCTGATGGATTTTTTACTATTCTACTGAAATTTGGCACATATGTAGAGTTTCATTAAAAGTTTCTCATCTGGATCATGGCATTTCTGAAGTTTTTCTTTTTCTGCCAAAACCGTGCAAAATGTTGTCACAATGTTACGTTTTGTCACAATTCTCAAACAAGACCCAGGACGATTTCGCTGGAGCTGTCATTATATTTGTAGCATGACTTACTACCCATGACTACATAACCTGTATTACCCACGTTGCTCCCTTTTGACCTCAAAATTCCGAGCAAAGTGAAATTTTGGAAAAACTGGTCAATTTTCACATGCAATTTCTCAGCTCTGCGGACACATTTTTTTCAAAGCTTTCCTATGAGAAGTTTGAGCCTTCATCCAAGAATAATTTGTCTGTTATATATTCTATTCAAAGTTTTAACCTTAAACTCGTTTTCGAGCCTTGAAATCGAGTATCCTTAACTCGTTCATAAACATGGCTCACTTTTAGTTCATTTTTCTTCCATTTACGAATGGTATATCGAAAAGTGATGCACATGTTCGTATTCACAATTACCTATCGAGCATATTTTCTGTTGTACGTTTGGTTGTAAAGTTTAACCATATGCCCATTTTATTTGCATAAAGATAGATGCTGTCCAAAAAACTCGCGCTTTTTCAGAATTTGGTACGATTAAGTGACAATTTACTCCATTCCTAATTGATTGAGTGCTGAATGTTTTCAATAGCTGCATGCAGCAGTCATAGTATGAAAACTTTTGTTCTATATGTGAGTATTAAAAGTTTAACCCTTAGCAGATTTGAGACTCCCATATGGGTACTGTCTGAATAATTGTGATTTTCGTAATATCTGAAAATTCTGTTGACATTCAGATTTACAGTTCAAGTCCAAGAAGATTTTCCTTGATAAAGTAGCTGTAAAGTTTAACCCAATCCCTGTTTCGGATGCATAAAGATAGGTGCCGTCGAAAATAACTCCATTTTTCAGAATTTGGTAAGTTTAAGTCGCAATTTACTCCATCCCTAATTGATTGAGTGCTGAATGTTGTCTATGGGTGCATGCGGCTAGCAAAGTATGACAACTTTTGTTTTACATGTTTTCATTAAAAGTTTGATCCTTGGCAGATTTGAGAGTTCCCAAGTGCGTCCTGTTGAAATAATTGTTATTTTCGTAAAATCAGTACCTGAATATTGGTAAGCATGCAATGATCTTTCGGTCCTATATAAAGGTGCAAATAGTTAAAGTTGAACAGTTCATCAGACAGAAATAATGCCAAACTATGCCGTTGACGGGTAAATAATGAATAGAAATTTCATTGCATTGAAAATAAAGTGGCAACGAACCGTCCCCACGGTTTCCACGCGAGGCGTGGTGTTTTCCACGCGGTCAGAACACCCGATTTTATGCCCAAATGTCGGCCAGGCTACTTAGAACAAGTTCTGAAAATTGCAAGTCGCTGCCTTCAGCGGTCTGGACACAGTGAACGTATGTCCGATAGTGCTATTTTAATGTCTTTTGTGCAAATTCTCATTAATCTTTTCCCGCCAAAACCAACTCACCGCTGTTTCTTTTCACTTTTAACTTCCGACGATTCTCAAAGGCTTCAATGTTGCGATGGGATCCCTGGGTGCTGTTCTTAAAGAAACTACTTTGATTTACAGCCATCTCTCCGTCAGTCACACTCTATTGTAACTTTTAAGTGGACCTACCCCAAAAGAGGGGGCACCACGAGAGACTGTGCCCATTCCCGCCCTCTTCTTTCGCTCCGACTTGAAAAAGACCAAATTCAGAAAATTACCTCCTCTCTTCAAAAACGCTTTTTGTCAGCGAGTTCTCCGCGGATTTCCACGAAATTTTCACTCAGCATTCACGAATAGATGCTCCATCGGATGCCCGGAAAGGCGACACGAATTGCGCATTTCCTCAAGTCCAATTCGAAAAGAGCGTATGCGCATGCGCGTGAGGCTCCCACGGGCTATACGCTCGGTTGTTGGATTTTTTAGGCACAGGTCGAGTTGGGCAGATCTTCTAGAACGAACATTGAAAATTTCGAGTCGCTACTCCAAAAACTCTCTCCACAATCTACTGTATATGTAATGGAGTGTAAACTTTTTATGTCCTGCCGGCAGTACCAACCACCCTTCTAATTTTATATCTTGTTATTATTAATAAACGTTTAACCCTTGGCAGATTTGAGACTTCCCTTATGGGTACATCCATGGGGTTTTCACCCGGTCACAGGACTCAAAAAAGATACTAAACTGTCGAGCGGGGATAGAACACATTCTCAGAATTTCAAGTGGCTGCCTTGGACGGTCTGGTTACAATTGACGTATGTCCTTGTTATGCCCACAACGAATAGTCAGGGGCCATATTGTTTTACCTCTGTCTTTCCCTCTATCTTTCTGCATACAGGGTATATTGTTTGTCCGTCTAACCTCTCTTATTAGCTCATCTTGACAAAGTCAAGCTGAGCTAATTTCATCCCTCTCTGTCCGTCGCCCGCCGTGCGTCAACACCATTTTTTGGTCTTCTCCTCCAAAGCCACTGGGCCAGTTCAAGGGAAGGTTTGTGTGAGTGATGATTCCAAAGGGCCATGGCATTTTTGTTCAACTCAACATGCCCAGACCCATAGGAAGGGAGTGGGAAAAATGCTCCAAAAATTTGTTTAAATCTTCTCAAGAACCAGTGTGTACAATGACTTGACATTTGCTATGTAACTTCCTTTTGGGGAGTAGAATCAACATTTTTCAAACGAAGTTCGTGAAGCAATATTTGGCATTGTAATGGGAGGGATAAGATTTTTGACCCCGCCCAAAATTTCTATTTTCTTAACCGATGGTCCGGTATGACCCAAATTTGGTATGTGGTATTATTGGGTCATAAGTACTTGACCCATGCAGAAAAAAAATTCCCGCATCCCCATGGGAACCCTGGGAGCTAAAATTAGAAATATTTTCAAATGTCCATATTTCCCAAACCACACGGAACAGAGAGCTGTTATTTGGTATGAAGTATCCTTAGGACCAGTAGAATTGAATGGTTAAAAAATTGCCTTCGGTTATGTTAGGGTGTTCTGTAATGGGCATCGAAAAAAGTGCTGAGTCAGCATATTTGCAAAAATTAAAAAAAATCTTTTTCTCCAGAACCAATCATCAGAATCTTTTGATATTTGGTATACCGCATTCATAGGGGGAGGGGGGGGGGGGGGGGGGGGGGGTCAGATGCAAGTTTGTTAATAATAATAAAAAAAAGCTCATTGGTTCATATTTGGGCGCACTATAGGAGCCCGAATTTTTAACATAGGGTTATATTATTATTTATTTATTTATTGGAGTTTAAGGTCACATACTTATGCACAATGGCGAATCGTGACCGTGACAGTTTTACGGGTGGAGGAAGCCGGAGTACCCGGAGAGAACCACCACCGAGCAACGACGAGCAGCTGTCAGCTCTCCAACATCGTAACTCTGAACTCTGCACCGCAGCACAGGCAGTGTTAGATTGGTTGAAGACATGCGCACCATCGATGTGCAGTACGCCTCAGTACACAGCGTCATCGTGCCCCTATGTAGGCAATCGGGGTGAAGTGTCTTGCCCAAGGACACAACGCGGTTGCCGCAGGTGGGGTTCGAACCGAGGACCTCTCGGCTTGCAGCCTGCACCTCTACCAACTGAGCCACCGCGCCCCGACATAGGGTTATATGGGGAATATTCTTTAAAAATCTTCTTCTTCAGAACCACCAGTCAGAATCTCTTTCTCTTAATGTTTGGTATGCATCATGCATCATTGTTACGAGGGTCAGATTCAAGATTGTTCAAACCAAATCCCTAGGTTGATATTTGGGCTTCCTACAGAAACCCAAATTTTAACTTTGTTCAATATGGGGGGGGGGGGGGGGGGGGGGCGGTAATTTAAAAAAATCTTCTTCTTCAGAGCCACCAGTCAGAATGCTTTCATATTTGGTATGGAATATAGGGGTCAGATTCAAGTGTTTGTTCAAATCAGATCCATAGATATATCTTTGGGCTCGCTACAGTAGCCCATTTTTTTTACTTAGTGCAATATGAGGAAATTTCTTTAAAAATCTTCTTCAGATCCACCAGTCGGAATGCTTTCATATTTAGTATACAACATCTCTGGGGGGGAGGGGGGGGGGGGGAGATTCCAGTTTGTTCAATTCGAGTGCCCGGGTTAATATTTGGGCTCCATATGGGAACCTGAAGTTTAACTTAGTACAATATAAGGGGATTTCTTCAAAAATCTTCTTCTTCAGATCCACTAGTCAGAATGCTTTCATATTTGGTATACAACATCTCTAGGGGAAGGGGCGGGGGGGGGGGGGGGGGGTGTCCGATTCAAGTTTGTTCAAATCGGACCCATAGGTTAATATTTGGGCTCGCTATGGTAGCCCAAATTTTAACTTGATGCAATATGAAGAAATTTCTTTAAAATTTCTCTTCTTCAGATCCAACAGTAAGAATGCTTTCATATTTGATACACAACATCTCTAGGGATGTCAGATTCAACTGTGTTCAAATCGAGAGCTTAGGTTAATATTTGGGCTCCCAATGGAGTCGGAATTGGCCATTTTGCTGAAGAATTAAAAAATTTGTATTCAGTACCCTCTAGAGATGTGTAACTAAGATTAATCCACAAAGGTTGTATCAAGGGGCTTCATTGGGAGCTCAACATTTTACTTTATGATCAACTGAAGAAAAGGCATGATGCCCGTATTATTTTTGTCACTCCTGAGGGACTCAAGAATTGAGAGTGAAGCCTATGGAGATGTCTTGTTTAATGTGCTCATTCTTGGACTATGTTTAAATTGTGTTCTGTTCAAGATGAGCGCTTCAGGCCCCGTGAGGCCTCTTGTAATTTTCAATGTATTACTTTTTTATTTCACAGGATGTTTCTACATTTTCCAGATGTGTGCGTATTGTCAGAATTTTGACTTGCTTCAATATTTTACAAAACTACTGGTTGTTAAACTTAGTCCATTTTAACTCAAGTTTGGTGAAGCCAAATTCGAGGTACTGTCATGGCCCGTCGTCTGTCTGTCCGTCTGTCGTGTTGTACACATGGCTCGGGCTAGAGGCCGTATTTATGAAACAAAACTTCTTGGGTACCTTTGTTGTCACTGTGAAACGAGAACAAGTGTTTTGGAGCCCGGTCCGGAATTCAAGATGGCCACTGGCAGCCATTCTGTACAAAATTAGGTGCAATCAGATTTTTTGGGCACAGAACTTCCGTATGAAAGCTCTGATTTGAATAATTTTTGTATGAATGTTTATTACCATGGAATACATCATATATAACACTTTTTTTTTCTCGTGTGTAAATTATGCAAATTAGACTAACTTTTGATTTAATTAGTGTTATTTTCAGCACTGTAGGTGCAAATACCAATACGGTTCGGGCAAGAGGCCGTATTTATGAACCGATCGTTACGAAACTTCTTTGGTACCTTTGTTATCACCATGGGACGAGAACGAGTGTTTTGGGGTCCGTTCTGAAATTCAAGATGGCCGCTGGAAGCCATTTTGTACAAACTTAGGTGCTATCAGATTTTTGCGCCAAACTTCCATATGAAAGCGCTGATTTGAATAATTTTTTGTGTGAATGTTTAGTACCGTGGGATACATCACATATAATACGGTTCTTTTTCCTCGTACATAAATTATACCAATTAGACTAACTTTGAACTATTTACTGTTACTTTCAGCACAGTAACTGCAAATGCCAATACGGCTCGGGCTAGAGGCTGTATTTATGAACTGATCTTTACGAAACTTCATGGGTACCTTTGTTATCACCGTGGGACGAGAACGAGTGGTTTTGGGTGCAGTCCGAAATTCAAGATGGCCACCAGCAGTCATTTTGTACTTTAGTTAGTGCATCAGTTTTTTTGTACAGAACTTATGCATGAAAGTTCTGATTTGAATAAATTTTGTATGAATATTTAGTACCATGGGAGATACATCACAAAAAGTACGGGTTTGTTTTTCTCGAGCAGAAATTATGCAAATTAGATGAACTTTTGATTTATTCAGTGCTACTAATACACAGTAAGTGCACGTGTCAATACGACTCGGGCTGGAGGCTGAATTTATGAACCGATCTTCACAAAAATTTTTGGGTACCTTTGTTATCACCTTGGGACGATAACAAGTGTTTCTGGGAGCGGTTCAAAATTCAAGATGGCTGCCAGTGGCCATTTTGTACCGAAATTAGGTCCAATCAGTTTTTTTTTTACACAACTTCTATACGGCACAGGCTGGAGGCTGTATTTATGAACAGATCTTTACGAAACTTCTTGTGTACCTTTTGTTATCACCGTGGTATGAGAACGAGTGTTTTGGGGTGCGGTCCAAAATTCAATATAGCCGCCAGCAGCCATTTTGTACCAAAGTTAGTGCAATCAGTTTTTTGTACAGAACTTCTGTATGAAAGTTCTGATTTGAATAAATTTTTGTAGGAATGTTTAGTAACATAGAATACATCACATATAATACGTTTTTTTCTCGTGTAGAAATTATGCAAATTAGATGAACTTTGATTTGTTCAGTGTTACTTATACACACTAAGCGCATATGTTAATACGGCTCGGGCTAGAGTCTGTATTTATGAACCGATCTTCACAAAACTTTTTGGGGTACCTTTGTTATCACATTGTGACTGGAATGAGTGTATTTGGGTGCCTTTATTATCACTGTGCTATGAGAACAAATATTTTGGGGTTCAGTCAGACCCGCTCTGGGACTCAAAGATTTCTTTTTATGTCCCCGCCCCCTCCCGACTAAAGTCGGGTGGCATATAGTGATTGAAGTGTGCTTGTGTCCGTCCGTGTGTGTGTCCATGTGTGTGTGTGTGCCCGAGCCAATAACTCGAAGACTGTTTGGGCCACAGTCATCAAACTTCACACAATTATACAGGACCATGGGAGGATGTGCCACACACCATGGCCGGTGTTTCTTTAGTTATGAAGTAGTTTTTGCTCATACTTCAGGCTTGGTGTGACCTATAGAAATACTACCTACAGCAAATGAGTTGAAACTTGCTGGAGGTTCAAAATGTGGTCCACCTCTATGCGGTCAAGAGAGGTCATTAAATGCATATTTTTTGCGACCTATTAGGAAAGTCACTTTATACCAATTAATGCAATTCTGAAGATTATACGTGTATCTCGTCATTCAAATGGCAGCGGCAGTAATGTCAATTTCTGATTCCTTGATCGAACCCTATAAATGGTGTGCACATATATGCCTTTTCGGGTTTCTTAGAAAAAATTGTTCTGATTCCTGTATGAATATTTTCTCCATGAAAGAATTTCACAAAAAGCAGATAGGGAGTAAGCTATGACTGTCACATATAATAACCTGATCTGTCTATTTAATCTCATTGTACAGAATTAATTCCCAAACCAAGTTAATATAAAAAACAAACAACTTGATCATGAAGAATTCCAGTGTACATGTAATTGTAAAACTACACTGAAGATTTGTTATTGAAACCTATCACAATACTGTCCAGGATGCCGGTAAAAGATGCAATACTGACATAGGTGACTGTACTGTTAACTGTATTAGTGCTACGACTGTTTAAAATTAATTTATTAGAGAAGTTCTAGTTTTATGAATGCCTTGTTTTAGGTCACTAGATGCCCTTTTAAGAGTAGGCCTTCAAATGAGCTCTTGGGGTTTTTTAAGTTTTTACGACAATATCTCCGATATAGAGTCTATGCACCCTTTGTCAGCGCGACAACTCAAATACGGATCGTCCTATCTCTATGCATTTTGGCATGCTGGTTAACAATACCCAGTTTGCACTCATCTATGTTTTTTTGCACCCGTTCGATCTGAATGACAGATCTGAAGTTGGTGGAGCCATTATTTCAAAGTGGGTTGCGCTCATTCTTCAATGTAGATGTAGACTGGAACTACACCGACTGAGTTAAAAATTGCTGGAGATTCAATATATGGTCCACCTAAATGGGGTCATCAAGTGCATATTATTAAGAATGACTGAGAAATGTATTTACACCTTAATGTATTTCTAAAGTTTATGAATGTATTTCATCACTCAAATTAGTGGGCAGAGCCAAAATTTTTCATTTCTGATTCGTGTATCGAACCCTTTAATGCTGGTCACATATATGCCTTTTCTGGTTTCTTATAAAAATTGTTCTGATTCCTGTATGAATATCTGTAAATACTGTTAAGGAAAACCCATTTCTGGTTTGTTAAAAAATATTTTACTCCAGAAAATAAGCCTCCATAAATTCTCTTTCTATAGAGTTTATTCCTGATACTTTAACCCTTTTCACACAGACTTGAATTTACTGGGTGCAGTAAATTCTGTTTCTCTAGTTAGCCAGTTACATTCGTATAAGACATGTCTCAATGATCTGTCTTCTATGCACTCTTTTGTCCGCACGATAATGCCAATACAAAATACCCTATCTCATTGATTTTCGCTTATACCGGTTACTTGTACTCTGCCATCTATGTTTTTCAGGCGTTTGGGGTCCAGGGTTGACTCTACAGGACACAAGATGTTCACAGTTTCTACCTTAACTGGTAAATGTAATCGTTGAAACAAAATCCACTGTTTAAAACTGCAGAGAATCTATTTATTCCCAACAAAACTCATTACACAGTAATGTATAATGGGTCACACAGAACATTGTTTGTTTATTTAACCTCATGTTAAAGATTAATTCCCAAATCAAGCTAGATAGAGAACCTTTCACTTTTCAAAGCATTCGAAAATTTGTTTATACTCAATCATAACTCAAGCCAGACAGGTTTCGGAGTGGAGTCAGGGAGGTTTGATTTTTAGAGTAAAATACAGAATATGAATAACATGTTTTAGACCAATTGAACCAAATAATCCGTGGAATTTTACCTAGTCCGTTTTTTGGGTCTGTTAGCTGAAAATATCTTTTAACCCTTATGGCCAAGTCCAGCTTCAAATTTGAATATCGTCGTTTAATTTAACCCCTAGACATGACTTGAGAATAGGTCCTGATTAACCCTTACTGGTCATTGCGAACCACTTAGGAACTCCTGGACTCTGTTACATTATTTGTCTTCAATGATAACTCAAGACCGACGGGTTTCAAGAAGCAATGGTGAGTGGCTTTTCGGAAACACCAACTACAATTATAAATTATTAATACAGAATATTTAAATGGTCTCTTTTTAAATGCCTTTGTTTAACTCACGACAGTAGAACGTTTTGTAAGTTTTCTCTCATATTGCCCCTCTGTTCACAACAGCCATTTTTGAGATGCAACCAACTTCTTATTTCCCGTACGCCTTGCCTAGGACCCTAGATGCATTTACCAGGCTTTTAAATTGATCAACCAGGCGAACGAACGGTGGCGATGAGGTAACAGTAGTTTACTTCAAACAGAAAGATTCAGAGTTCCAGCGTCCCCAGGTGTATGTGCGTTGTGTCTTTGGCAAGGCACATAATCCCGATTGTCCAGGAAGAGGCAGTGACGCCGTGCTCTTTTTAAATGGCTTAGTTTTAACCCTCTCAATAAAGCATTCGTAACAGTTTACCCAACGTAACGCCGAAAAAATGGGTGAGCGTTATTCACAGAAATTCCCATGCAGTTTATATTTTTCCATCCTTGCTTGAAAAACATAGATTATAGCCCTCATTAGAATGAGGTCATTTTAGAGGGTTAAAATGGAGTATTTAAAGGGAGTATTTTAACCTTCTCAGGATCTTAATATGGGTACAGCAAATTTTATGTCATGCAAAGCGGAGAGTAATGTTAATCCTTTTCATTCTCACAATGTTGCTCTTAACACATATGGGCAACGAGGAGACCTCGGTATTTTGCCAATGCCAATGAGCCTTTAGATAGGCTCTTGAGAGCCTGTAGGGCCTTTTGACGTTTGTATTCCAACATTACTGAATTCCTTTCTCTTTCAATATATTTTCCAGAGGTACTATGTACCTTACCATTTTCTAGCTAATATGAATATTTGCTATCATCCACATACATGGCATATGGTGAGTTGGCAAAGTCAATATTTCCAAAGTGGTTTATGCCCATACTTTAGGCTTGGTATGACCTATAGATACCAGACTTACATCGAATGGGTTGAACTTGCCAGAGGTTCAAAATATGGTCCACCTTATTGCGGTCAACAGACGTCATAAAGTGCGTTTTTTCAGAACTGTCAGAAATAGCATTTTATAACAACTGATGCATTCTTCAATGTAGATGTAGACATTGGACTACTCCGACTGAGTTAAACACTGCTGGAGGTTCAATATATGGTCCACCTGAATGAGGTCACCAAGGTCATCAAGTGCATTATTTAGAAAGACTGGGAAATGCATTTTATAACACCTTTATGCATTTCTAAAGTTTATAAATGTTTTTCATCACTCAAATTAGTGGGCAGAGCCAAACTGGTCCATTTCTGATTCGTGTATCGAACCCTTTGAATGCTGGTCACATATATGCCTTTTCTGGTTTCTTATAAAAATTGTTCTTTACTGTATAATTATCTGTAAATACTGTTAACGAAAACCAATTTCTGATTTGTTTAAAAATATTTTAGTCCAGAAAATAAGCCTCCATAAATTCTCTTTCTCAATGGTTTATTCCTGATACTTTAACCCTTTTCACAATATGTGACCTTAAACACCAATAAATAAATAAAATAACCCTTTTCACACAGAGTTGAATTTACTGGTGGCAGTAAATTCTGTTTTTAAAGTTCCGTTGTTGTTTTTTTCTCCACGATCTGATTCTCGAAACTATATTGTACAGTTACAGAGGGTCGAAAGAGGCTTGCCTCTTGTCGTCCCTGCGCGCCTTCGACGCGCGAAACCATTTCATCTGTACTTTGGTTATTCGTCACGTAATGGATTTCCAATCACTGTCCTCTCGCGCGCTGAAATTTCTCAGTCATTGATTCATTCAATTTTATGAAGTTAATTGCGGTTTCTCGAAGTTCAATGTTTTTTCGAGTGCGTCACCATAGAAACCAATAAATATTGCAGGGTCCATAAGCGTACGAACATAAGTTAAAAGGGGAAAATATGGGTTAATAACAGTTTTAAAAGGAGAGGATATGTGTATTGGTATATTTTACTCATGTGTGACATTGTATCTACCTCTAATAAGCATTTCGATAATTTAGAGAATTTAAAGTATGATGTAACCCGTTCTTTTGATAATTAAGAGGATTTAAAGTGTACAGCTAAACCTATGCTTGTCAATTCGTCGATGTAATAACTAAATAATGAACAGAAGGGATAGCAGGGGGTAATTAATTAGCTGTCAAATTAAGTTGTACTATTGCTTGCACAAATAGGTGGGGTAAAAATTGTCTTTTCAATTTTTAATTATTTATTTTCATGAACTACATATTCTGCAGTCATCCCCATTTATCAGGTATAATTGCCCATTTAATGCACTGAAAATCACATGTATAAAGAATAAAATTGAAACGTCATGAGCGAAGTAAAATTTTAGTTACTTCATACTTAACACTTTGGGCGGTCGCTTATTTGACGCAGTTATCAGGTGAAAAGACCTTAATTAAACCTGTGCTACCAAATGCCTCCTTATTTCCGTACCTCGCCCCTCCTCCCAACACCCGGAAACGAACTGTTTGAAGGCATCCCGTGCCTAATTCTTCCCAGTCTATCCGATAACCATAGTAACCCCCTTCTGTTGCCACCCAATTCCCACATATCCTTCATTCTCAAATCCTACTTCCCCTTTATATTTCCAGTGAATCTTATTTTGCCTCAGTTTCGGTTGAGACAAAAGGGCTGAGTCGTTGCTTCTTTCAGTTTTTTTTTTTATATTTGCTTATTTAACCTAAGGAGAAACATCAACAAAATACCGAAACTCTACAAAAGCCACCTTTTGAAACAAAAAGGCTTTCCGGCGAGTCCATGATATGGACCTGTACCGTGATGTTATATGTATATGGTGCTACACAGGACAAGCACCATTCCTTAATTATGTGGACCCCCACCACCTCCCGCTTCTTTTTGTGTTCGACAACGTTTGTGAGTTTCTCGACAACTCCACGTAGATGTTTCCGTTTACCGGAGAGCTCTAGACGTCCACCACCCCCACCTCAAAGGTGCCTTCAAGGTACTCTTCAAAATTGCAATCTGCAAAACGCTGAAAGTGGCTTTAGATGGCAATGACTGAGTGAATTTCCATGTGATTGCTCGAATAGTGAACATTGGACTTTAATAAAATTTGATAAAACAGCCTTATTAGTCTGTGTGAAACACACAGATTATTGTATTTGTATGGTTTCCTTTCCTTTTCTTTTAAAGTATGTGTGAAAACACACAGACTATTGTTTTTGTACACACAGACTTTTGTTTTTGTACGGTTTCCTTTTTCTTTATTTCTTTTTAGTCTGTGTG
The DNA here is from genome assembly GCA_031216915.1 of Pictodentalium vernedei. NCBI lineage: Eukaryota > Metazoa > Mollusca > Scaphopoda > Dentaliida > Dentaliidae > Pictodentalium > Pictodentalium vernedei. Next base: position 440,384,337 of record CM062293.1, read on the forward strand.
AAACACACAGACTATTGTTTTTTGTACGGTTTCTTTTCTTCTTCTTCTTCTTTTCTTCTTCTTCTTCTTCTTCTTCTTCTTCTTCTTCTTCTTCTTCTTCTTCTTCTGTCTTCTATGCACTTCCTTGTCCGCACGATAACTCGAAACGAATTGCCCTATCTCGTTGATTTTTGGCATGGTGATAGACAGTCACTAGTTCTCGGCCACCTATGTTTTCCAGATTTCCTGGGGCATCAGTGGTGTCTGTAGGGGTGTTTTGAAAGTGGGTCACGCCATATCTCAGGCATGGTATGATGTATGGACCTGCGACTAACACCAAATGAGTCGACACTCGATGGAGATTCAAAATATGGGTCAAGGTCACGGAGGTCATCTAGGGGGTCATTAAGTGCGTTTTTAATAATTGCTGGAAATCACATTTTTTGACCCCTAAAGTATTCCTGAAGTACATACTAGGGATCATTGGGTGCATTTTTCGTAATTGCTGGAAATTACATTATTTGATCCCCAAAGCATTCCTGAGGTTCATACATGCATTTTTACGTTAAAAAAGTGGGCGTGGGCAATTTTTTTGAAAGTGGGTCACGCTCATATCTCAAACATGGTATGATGAATGGACCTGGGACTAACACCAAATGAGTCGACACTTGATGGAGATTCACAATATGGGTCAAGGTCACGGAGGTCGCCTAGGGGTCAATGATTGCATTTTTTATAATTGCTGGAAATCACATTTTTTGACCCCCCTATTCCATCACTCAAATTAGTGGGCAGAGCCAAAAATGTCCATTTCTGATTTGTGTATCGAACCCTTTGAATGCTGGAAACATATATGCCTTTTCTGTTTCTTATAAAAAATTGTTCTGATTCCAGTATGAATATCTGTAAATACTATTAACGAAAATCCATTTCTGATTTGTTTAAAAATATTTTACTCCTGACAATAAGCCTCCATAAATTCTCTTTCTGTGTAGTTTATTCCTGATACTTTAACCCTTTCACACAGACTTGAATTTACTGGGTGCAGTAAATTCTGTTTCTCCAGTTCTTATTTCCCTGTCTTCTGTCTTCTCATCACTTTTTTGTCCGCAAGATAACTCGAAAACGAATTGCCCTATCTTGGTGATTTTCGGCATACTGATAGACAGTCAGACGTTATCGGCCACCTATGTTTTTCAGATTCCTGGGGTATTAGTGGTGTCCGTGGGGGTGTTTTGAAAGTGGGTCACACCCATATCTCAGGCGTGGTATGACATATGGACCTTGGACAAACACCAAATAAGTCGACACTTGATGGAGATTCAAAATATGGGTCAATGTCACGGAGGTCACGTAGGGGTCATTGAGTGCATTTCTCATAATTGCTGGAAACCACATTTTTTGACCCCCTACAGCATTCCTGATGTTCATACATGCATTTTACATTAAAAAAGTAGGCGTGGCAAAAATTTTTGAAAGTGGGTCACGCTCATATCTCAATCGTGGAATGATGAATGGACCTGGGACTAACACCAAATGAGTTAACACTAGATGGAGATTCAAAATATGGGTCAAGTTCATGGAGGTCACCTAGGGGTCTGCCTGAAAGAGGTCACCAAAGTCATCAAGTGCATATTATTCAGAAAGTCTAGGAAATGCATTTTATGCACCGTAATGCATTTCCAAAGTTTATGAACGTATTTCATCACTCAAATTAGTGGGCAGAGCCAAACATGTCCTTTCTGATTCGTGTATCGAACCCTTTGAATGCTGGTCACATATATGCCTTTTTCTGGTTTCTTATAAAAAAATGTTCTGATTCCAGTATGAATATCTGTAAATACGATTAACGAAAATCCATTTCTGATTTGTTCAAAATATTTTACTCCTGAAAATAAGCCTCCATAAATTCTCTTTCTGTATAGTTTATTCCTGATACTTTAACCCTTTTCACGCAGACTTGAATTTACTGGGTGCAGTAAATTCTGTTTTCTCTAGTTCCTAGATGTTTTGTTGGCGGATGCATTGTGGCCCCCAGCTGTCTCGTAGGTGATAATACAGGAGCCTGTTCTGGGAGGTTGTCGTGAAAGAGGTGGTTGTTAGTGAGTCATAAAACGGTTTATTACCTTTGGTGAATGGTAGTTGTAGTAGCAGCGTGGCTTAATAGTGTTTACTCTGGCGGTGGTGTCCGGGCAGAGAGGCGTTTCACGGTTTATGGGAACCCAGGAGGGAGGGAGGGAGTTGAGATCAGTAACTTAGACGTGGACAGGAGAATATTGGTCGGACGTTGGTTAGACACCCTGACAAACTCCCCTGCAGTAGCCGGAGATGGATATGACCTGACCAAGCCGCGCCTGGTTGATCCAAGCAACCTATGAGTCTTACTCGTCCTTGGGACCCCTGTTCCTAGGCGGGTGTTGTTGGGTGGTAGGCGGGAAGTCTTCGCAGATGAATGGGGCCCAGGGGAGAATGTGTCAGTCGTTACGTTAGACACCCGGGGAAACTCGCTTGACAGCAGCCAGGGATGTATATGAGGAATTCCGAAGGCTCATTCCAATGACTGGTCAAATAATAAGGCTTTCGTGAAGTTATTTGGAAAGACGAGTAGAGAAGCATGGTAACTGAGCTCAAATGTGTTTGGGGTCCGGAATCTGCTCAATAAACCATATCATGTGCACCCCAACCCAAATCTCTCCTTAATGGAACGTGTTTGGTTAGCTTATTTCGATGAGAGATCTTATGATTCGCATGACAATGGTTTGCTGAGGATATTAATTAAGACAAATAAATGCGCATTGAAAACAAATCACTTATTGGGGGAGGAGAGGTGGGGGGCGGGATCTTGACCACCAGAATATAACTCAACGACGCCACTGGGCAATTACACCTCTATATACTTACACATGAAGAAAATGGGTGAGCGTTAGGGAGGGAGTGAGAGGGGCGAGAGAGAGGGGCGTGAGAGAGAGAGAGAGAGAGAGAGAGAGAGAGAGAGAGAGAGAGAGAGGAGAGAGAGAGAGAGAGAGAGAGAGAGAGAGAGAGAGAGAGAGAGAGAGAGAGGCAGGCAGGCAGGCAGGCAGGCAGGCAGGCAGAGAGAGAGAGAGAGAAAGAGAGAGAAAGAGAGAGAGAGAGAGAGAGAGAGAGAGAGAGAGAGAGAGAGGGGGGGGGGGATCTACACTCCGTAATTCACACATTGGGCCTCTGAATATGACTTTTTGAAACCGGTGTAATAATCCAGATGAGCCCCCCCCCCCCTTCCTCTTTCTTGTTGGACCAATGTGAGGCTTATGGTTTGTATAATAAGGGTTTGTTAGGTTAGACACCCCCGCAAACTCCCCTGACAATAGATAGGGATGTAAATGACGAGTTCGGCAGACTCATTCTGATGCGAGGTGAAATAATAAGGCTTCGTAAAGTTATTTGGAAAGACGAATAGAGAAGCATGATAGATAAGCTCAAATATGTTTTGGGGCTGGGCCACAAATCACCAACACATAGCCTACCAACGCCACTGAACACACCCTCATACACATTCATACAGAGATTCAGACCTCGTACTTCAAAATCTGGGCATCTAAATACCTTAGTTTTGAATCTGATCAATGAACCATATCATGTGCTCCCCACCCAAATCTCCGCATAACGGAACGCGTTTGGTCAGCTCATTCCAATGAGAGGTCTTATGATTCGTATGATAAGGGCTTGCTGAATATATTTATAAAGACAAATAGACAAACAATCACATATTGGTGGCGGCGGAGGGGAGGAGTGGGAGAGCGGGATCTTGACAACCAAAATATAACCCAACTACGCCATAGGGCAATCACATATATATATTTACATATGAAGAAAAGGAGAGAACGATAAGGGGTGGAGTGGGCGAGAGGGGCGAGAGAGAGAGGAGAGAGAGAGAGAGAGAGAGAGAGAGATAGAGAGATGGAGCGAGAGAGAGAGCGAGAGAGAGAGAGAGAGAGAGAGAGAGAGAGAGAGACAAAGGGAGGGAGACAGAGAGCGATTCACATACAGAGACTCACATAGAGAGAGACTCACAAATAGAGAGATTCACAGAGAGAGACAGAGGGGGGGGGGATCTACACGCCGAGAGAGACAGAGGGGGGGGGGGGATCTACACGCCATAATTCACACACTGGGCCTTTTTTGATCTTTTGAAACCGGTTGAAATAACCCAGATCATGCGTCTCCCCCTATCCTATTGAACGTGTTTGGTTAGCTCTAGTCCTTGACAGGTCTTTGGTTTGTAGTTTTCTAGTTTTTGTAGTCTTTGGTTTGTAGAGAGAGAGAGAGAGAAAAAAAAACTCACAGAGAGAGACTCACAGAGACAGAGAGGAAGAGAAAGACTCATAGGCGCGACGAGAGAGAGAGAGAGAGAGAGAGAGAGAGAGAGAGAGAGAGAGAGAGAGAGAGATCTACACTTCGTATTCACGCACTGGGCCTAAACGAAAGATCTTTTGAAACGGTGCAATTAACCAGATCATGTGCCCCCCCCCCCCCCCCCCGTATCCTATTGGAACGTGTTTGGTTAGCTCATGTCATTGAGAGGTCTTATGGTATGTACATAGAGAGAGAAACTCACAGAGAGAGAGAGAGAGAGAGAGAGAGAGAGAGAGAGAGAGAGAGAGAGAGAGGGGGGGGGGAGGGAGGGACTACACACAGTAAATTGGAACGAGGTTTGGTTAGCTCATTTCCATGCGAGGCCTTATGGTTTGTATGATAAGAGTTTGTCATGTTAGACACCCTGGCACACTCCTCTGACAGTTGCCAGGGAGAGAGAGATGGGGGGGGGGGGGGGGGTGGGGTGGGGGTCTACACTCCGTAATTCACACACTGGACCTCTAAATATGATCTTTTGAAACCGGTGCAATTAACCAGATCATGTGCCCCCCCCCCCCTCCCCTTCCGTATACTATTTGAAAGTGCTTGGTTAGCTCATGTCCTTGCGAGGTCTTATGGTTTGTATGGAGAGAAAGAAATTCACAGAGAGAGAGAGAGAGAGAGAGAGAGAGAGAGAGAGAGAGAGAGAGAGAGAGAGAGATGAGAGATGGGGGGGCTGCACTCCGTAGTAATAAACCAGATCATGCCCGTCCCCTTCCTATTGGAAC
>CM062293.1:440989535-441419535 GCA_031216915.1 Pictodentalium vernedei
TCGTTCTATCCTTCCGCGCCAGCACTCGTGCCATATCGATTAACCCATTCACACACGTGTTCTGTGTATCTCTTTTATTGAATCAGACCCAAGAGTGGTGGACTCCATATGAGGTTTAATTCTAATTTCCAATGGAGGAATGTGTTTCTGTGTCTGTTATTTATTTATTTATTTATTTATTTATTTATTTATTTATTTATTTATTTATTTATTGATGCTTAGCGCTACATCAGCAACGAACGCTATATCGTGGCGATAAAAAAGTCATGTAGTGTAAAGCGGTGCTTTCATAAAGTAAAATATATGCGAAAATATTTAAGATATACTCGGTCGTGACATTTGAATAAATAGCGAAGACAGAAGAGATAATGAAACAAAAAGCCGAACGAATACCGTGTAAATCAACCCGACGATATGAATACTTTTCGAAAAATTATTTTTAGAGAAAAGATTAAAAACAATTAAAAAACTTATTAAAGAGGTTGATTTCTTTGAGGAACGAGAGAAACTGGTGAGAAGTGATTGTGTAAAATAGTTTTCGCAGAGACGGTACTCTATAAAATCGACCTCTGGTGTCATTAAAATAAGTACAATCTAATAGAATGCGTTCGATTGTCAACGGACATTGACCAGGAACACACCCTGGTCGCATATTACCTTCTAACAAAAAGGAATGTGTAAGTCTGGCATGACCAATATGATGACATCGCGTCAGAATGACGAGATCTGCCTGTCCGTTAAAAAATTCTCCATTTTGAAGGTCTGTGACACAATTGTATGCAGGGTTTGATGGGTTGACAAATGATTTAGAAGAATGTTAGAATGTTGGAGTGACAGTTTAATCTTGCGCTTCTCAAGAGATGCCTGTCCTGTTTCGACGAGATTGAATCTACTGGCGTTGTTCTGAATGCACCCAAATAGCATCAAGTGGGTTGGGGCACGACTTCATTAGAGAATCGTAAACCACACAACCCTAATCTGACTTTAATCTAACAAGTAATCTATACAAATGGAGATGCGTCTTTTTGGTCAACACCCCTAACCAGTGCTTCCAACTACCTTCAGAAGGTTAAGTGCACCTTTACATCTAAATCTTAGTTGTTTTATATGAGAAGTGAAACTCAGTTTACCAAACAATAAATCAAAGAATTTCACTTTCTTAACAATTTTTATACCACTCCCATCGATTTTCAGCGCCGGACCGAGGTGATGTTTCATCACAAAAATGAACACAATTTGTTTTGAACGTCGGAAACTTGAAACCATTTTCTACAGCTCACTTATAAATTCTGCTCAAACACAGCTGACGTTTACACTCAATGGCATTCTTGTTTTCTCTACCCTAGTAAACTCAAGCCACTAACATACAATGAAGACACTACTGTTTTCCTAACTGTGCCAATCATTCTATTGATTAAAACAGAAAATAGGGTAACATATAGAATACTACCCTGACATACCCCCGATTCTTGCTGGTCTGGATTAGATAATGTAGACGAAACATGAACTTGAAACTGACGGTCCTTTAAAAAACCTTCTATAAAAAGAGGCATATGCCTCCTCAGTCCCATGTTAAAAGATCATTTAAAATTCCATACTCCCACGTTATATCGTATGCCTTCTCCAGATCAAAGAAGATGGCGACCACATGTTGTCTACTGGCAAAGGCATTTGGTACAAACGTTTCAAGTCTAGCCAAATGATTCACATTACTACTCTGGTTCTGAAACCACACTGAACATTCCCAAGTAGACTGTTCGATCCCAGAAACCAGACAAGTCGATCATTGATCATTCTTTCCGTGATTTTACACCGATAACTTGTTAATGCAATAGGTATATAATTATTGGGATTGCTGTGATATTTATCAGACTTTGGAATGGGAACTGCTGTTGCTTCCCACTAGGCAGGCGGAAACTGGCCAGTCATCCACTTGTCATTTAAGATTGATGATAGTAAAAAGTCAACTGAAATTTCAGACAGATGTTTTAAGAGTTGATAATGTATTTCATCGGGTCTAGTGGCAGTATCTTTTTGCTCTATGCAAAACGTCATTTGCCTTTCCCGTAGAGAAAGGTTCATTTCAATCCTCCATATTATCAGAGGTGAGTTTTATCTTGTTTTTCTTGCTGCTTTTTTATTTTAGTGAATGCCGGATTCCATTTTTCAGACAACGAATGTTTTGAAAATGTTGGAGCCATTTATTTACTTCTTTTTAACCCTTTACCCAACGTAACGGCCAAAACCGGCCAGCGCTATTCTCAAAAATCGCCAATTAATTTTCATTATTTTTTTCATTTTTTGTCTCAAAAACATAGGTTATGACCCCTCATTGGAACGAGCTCGTCGAGCTCGTTCCAATGAGGGGTCATAACCTATGTTTTTGAGACAAAAAATGAAAAAAATAAGTTATTCAAGAATTTTTTTTGCAAGTGTCGTCTGCTTTTCATGTTAGGTAAAGGGTTAATGTAATTAGTGAATTGTTATCTTCCAAATATTGTGCACTTGATTTTGTTTCTTCATCTTTAAATCTTTTATTCATTTTCCAAATTTTGAGGATATGTGTGTGTTAGTCATGTTTCGAAACATAAGCTTTTCAAGAACTTTTCTTTTTGCGTATTAGTCGTTTTTGTGTTCAACCGATTTAAACGTCTTTTGTCCGAATTATTTGCAGTTGGTGACTTAAATTTCCGTTCAGTTTTCTTGCGATCTTTTGTGGCCTGTTTGCAATCTTTATCAAATCATGGTTCGCTTAAACGTTTTGGACTGGCCGAGATTTTTGGAATAGTTATGGTGGCTGTGTCAACCAATTCCATAGCTTGTTTTTTAAGTTTTCAAAAACTTTCAACACAACCATATCAAGTGATCCTCCATTAGAACGAGTTCGTTCCAATGAGGGGTCGCAGAATATAATTTTGTTGACATTTGCTGAAAAAACTTATTTCAACTGCTCAGTTTGTAAAATACGCGCGTGGATGCGGCCGACTGTTAGGTAATGCACTAACCTCATGCTTTAGAAATGGGAAAGCACGATTATTCAATAATATTCCGGCAATAGACAAGGTATTCACAGTTGTATTCTAGCGCGAAATAATCTCTGACACTGACCGGGGATACAGGGACTGAAACAAAAACATATCCAGTGAGTGCAGTAGCATCATGTAACGAGTTTTGAACATTTATTTAAATAAAAAAGCTGCAAATGGGTGGTTGTAAACATGTACGTCATTGCAGACTATATTTTATTGCTTTGCCCAACAACACTTTAGTTTTAACAATGCAATTCGAGCCTTATGGAAAAAACTGTTTGTTGTTCAGACACTGCACGTTTTGGGGTGGGGGTGGGCTGAGGGAGCTGTAGCCTCTTCACATTTTCAAACTGTTTCCATAACTGTTCTCGAGTATAACAATAATAAATTCTAAAATGGTATTAAATTCTCACGTGCTTGCCACTTCGTGGCAGAAACAGACGAAGGCAAAGCAAAATGTCCTCAGCTTCCACTGTTAACCTGCAGCTGCATACGACTTCGCTTCTCCTCGTCTTTCACGTAGCAAACGTGCCCGCTTAAATTTACGTATGAATGGAATGTGTGTAATAATTGTGTACTACCGTCGTTACTAAAGTAGCAAAGCAAACTTCGCTCAACGTTTGACTCCGTTATAGAACGGTCCCCGTGGAATAGTCACTTTCCACGGGTGGGCAATATTTCCGCGGACGAAATAATATTAGATTCCAAAAACTAATTACAGGAATAGTCATCAAACATTTAATTAATGAAGCACCTGGTACAACCCGGTGCTTCATTAATTAAAATTTTGCTGATTATTATTTTTATTAACTGGTAAACGCATGCGTAGACATCATTCCCACCCGTGGATTATCAGTCAACGGCGACTGTATTGTACTTAGGAAGCAATGGTAGTACACGGATTTTTTTTGCATTTCACTTACACGTCAATCCACGAGAACGATTTATTTGTTTATTGGTATTTAAGGTCACATACTTATGCACAATGGCTAATCGTGACAGTGACAGTTTTACGGGCGGAGGAAGTCGGCGTACCCGGAGAGAACCACCGAGCATCGACGAGCAACGGTCAGATCCTTAACATTCTAACTCTGTCCAAGCTCCGCTCATGCAGGGTTACAGCGGTTGACGACATGTGCACCATCGACGTAAAGTACGCCTGAGGACACGGCGTGATCGTGCCCCCATGTTGGCAACCGGGATAAAATGCCTTGCCCAAGGACACAACGCGGGTCCAACAGTCTACAACTGAGCCAACGCGCTCCCCACGTGAACGATTAAAAAATCAAACTGAAGCATACCTACCCTTTATCCCACAACACACATACAAAAAATCGAACCTCTGATTCAGTCCCTCCACTTTCAAGATCGTCCTCAGTTCCCTATTTCTTGCCCCATTTAGGCACCTTTTGTTCATTGTCGGATTGAGAAATCAACAGAATCTTCAAGTCTTAACCTCCTCAATAAACACAAACGCATATTCCACTTTGCTAATGGCCCGTCGCAACACAGAGCAATGGACACTCTGGTACGGGCAGTTTATTCAAACCATCAACAACCATTATACGTAATGAAGATACTCCCATCACAGACAACTCAGCGGTCCAGGTAAAACCAGAGATAAAAATGTTTTGAAAAATTTACTCTGGAACCCTGTATTCGGTTCGCCAATGCAATCTCGCTGCCTTAGGGAATGATGCCGAACCTCATCATTAAATTTCACATATAACAGATTTTGTTTCTTTTTCTTTTAAATGTGAGATTAGCCGAGAGGTCCTCGGTTCGAATCCCACCTGCGGCAACCGCGTTGTGTCCTTGGGCAAGACACTTCACCCCCATTGCCTACGTGGGGGCACGGTGGCGTTGTGTACTAAGGCGTACTGCACGTCGATGGTGCACCTGTCTTCAACCAATGCTAACCCTGCTTGTGTGCAGTCAGTATGCTGGGGAGCTGACAGTTGCTCGCCGTTGCTCGGTGGTTCTCTCCGGGTACTCCGGCTTCCTCCACCCATAAAACTGTCGCGGTCATGATTAGCCATCGTGAAGAAATATGTGCCCTTAAACACCACTAAATAAATAAATAAATGTGAGATAAAGGGCCTATATAAGTAATGGAATTTTGTTTATTTTGAAATTCTCACCTCTCATATTCCTTAAATTCAGATTTAAATATACACAAATTATACACCAAAATGAAGGTTGGGATGTATAGAACACGTAAAAAATATGTAATCAACTCATAGAGTTGACTGTAGGCACCACTGGTTCCTGGAAGTCTGCTGCCGTATTCGCACCAGAACTGATAATAAAATAATATTTCATCAGAACCAGTTGTGGCCAAATGTGCTTCATATATCTAAGAACAAAGCTAGGCATTCAAAACACTTTCGAATACAGCGAGAGGACTGCATTTTGGAAAAGGACAACACTGTCTGCATATTTTATTGAAGATGGTTTCCATGCTCGACAGACATGCGCAAAACACTCGTTACCACGAATTTCCATCGAAAAAGAAAATCGTAATTCTAAGAAATTTCAACAGGTATCATGATACCTTGCATTGAATATGACAACTGTGCAATCTCTATCTAATAACAGTATACTGTATGAAGGCGATCTTTTTCATTATTTGATTTTAGACGGCGTTGTTTTTACATGCTTTTTCTATCCGATGACGTCAACTGGAAATGGAAAGTACACTCATACGTAAACAAAAGCAAAGGCTTTGGAAATTTCCCCAATGCAGCTCTGTCGCCGTGTTTTGAAGAATTTTTATCCCCTATCTTTGTTCTTGGATATGTAAAGCACGTTTGGCCACAAGTTGTTTTCGTGAAATATTATTAAATTATCAGTTCTGGTGCGAATACGGCAGCAGACTTCCAGGAACCTGTGGTGCCTACAGTCGACTCTATGATTTGATTACACATGTGTTTCGTGTTCTATACAAACCAATCCTCATTTTGATGTACATTTTGTGTATATTTAATTTGAATTGAAGGAATATCAGAGGTGAGAATTTTCAAAATAAAAAAACAAAATTTCATTACTTATATAGGCCCTTAACAATGCATGTACGTATGGCTGAAAAAAATTACACGTTGCGACCTGTGTCAAGCAAAGCGACGGTCAGAATGATTCACATCAGCAATTGCGAACCCTAATTAACTGCACACAGTGACCTTCTCTCGCTTTCCATGCGTCTGCATGAATAATCAAACATTCCACGGCCTATCCTTGACCCTGCGTTGGCGATAGACATGCGACGGCAAGACAAATATTTTCCGCTACTCTACGTGCCGCGGAAAATTAAAATTCATCCCTCCTCAGTTTATAGTTTATATTAGAATTTACGAAACTCGTGCAATGAATTAGGTCTTACCTCGCGAAAGGCTCGGTCCAGACATAATTTACTCATTTAGTAAATTTCACAATAAACTTTGGAGTAGTTGGAGATTGTCTTTGTATCGTCTGTTTTCTAATTTAGCGTTCAGATTGGACATTATCAGTTATGCCGATCTGTTCCAGGTTGTAGTATAAGTTATGGTGTACTAAGTTGGCAGAGTCCAATATTGTTTCTGTTGAGCCTCATGTGACACCGTATCCAAGAACTAAACGCACTACAACGTATTGATTTTACCTACTGCCAGATTCACTTGTACAAGAACATCTTTCTTCAGTTGCGATGTTACAGTTTGTGGCTGCGTCTTGAATGACAAACACTGCTGAGTGCACGCTGATTGGTCACAGAAGCTTGCTGGTAAAATAAGGACGTTTATACGGGGCTGTGGCGGATACGCATATCAACCAATAAGATCGAAGTTTGTCATGCTGCAGAACAAAGTGCCGCTTTATGATTGGTCAGCTTCCCGAGATACCAGAAGATATTATTGAGTGTTTCTCAGGGTGAATTTGATGTGTGTCAGCGCTACATACATTATATTATAGCATTTGTGTGAAAAATATGATCACATCATTATAATTTGTACTTTTAAACAACTTTGGCCAGTATACACCATCCACAGATAACCCTTTCTGGCTTGAAACACACTGCGCCGTGTAGCAAATAAAATAGAAGAAACATGAACTGCGTGGAAAGTACTGGTCACGCACACAACTCCCCCTCACACCCCCCCCCCCCCTCCCAAAACAAAAAAAAAACGAGTGGTTAACTCCACATTTCAGGTCACAAATTCATCAAATCACCTCATTTTCTCTTTGGAAATATTCAACCATGGTGCAAACATTGAATGTGTTTCAGAACAAGAGAATTAATTTGTTAAGGGTGCCCAGTTTCGGAGATTACATCAAGGTAAAAAATACCGAAATTTAATAACGAAACTGTCTTAACTCTTTACCTAACATGAAAAGCAGACGAAACTTGCAAACAAAACTCTTGAATAACTAATTTGTTTCATTTTTGTCTCAAAAACATAGGTTATGACCTCATATTGGAACGAGTTCGACGAGCTCGTTCCAAAGAGGGGTCATAACCTATGTTTTTGAGACAAAAAATGAAAATATAATGAAAACTAATTGGCGATTTTTGTGAATAGCGCTAGCCGGTTTTGGCCGTTAAGTAGTGCAGACAAGCACCCACAACAGGTATAACAATCCACCTGACCATAGGTGATTCGAACCACTTTACGCGTATAATCCAGAAAAGTCAACAGATTTACACCTCGCAAATATACTTCTAGGTGCAGAATTGAAACCAGTTTTATAACATGGAAATGCACACGAATCGTACACGGTTTTTACTGTTGGCTGTGAATTATTTTCTTTAGAGGAGCCAAAAGGTCCTGGCTTGTTGGATCTATAAAAATATATTCCGTCTTCAATCCTTCATAGAACGAACGGCCATATAACCCAAGCGCTATTCACAAAAATCGCCAGTTTGAATTTTATTATGTTTTCAGTTGTCGTCACTGCAACATAGCTGACTGAGGGGTCATAAGCTATGATTCTGAGGCAAAACATAAAAAATAGTTCTGCCTCACAAAGTAGATCGTCTGTTTCTCGGACCATTTTTTGTAAAAATGCATGTGTGCGGGCGTTTTTTTATTTTTGTAATTATTTCTTTGCCATCAAAAGGTCAAGTTCTTGGTTTGTTTTATGTTTTAAGCCTCATATTCTACAGAATAGCAAGTGTGGTGGTGTATTTCGTCCCTTGGGTGCAAGAAGGCTTTGCAATGCTAAAGCATTGCAAAGCCTTGTTGAACTCAAGGGACAAATTTATCAATTTTATCAACTTGGGTAAAATATCAGACATAAACGATTTGATTTTGATTTTTTAGAATTTGCATTGGGTATAAAAGGAGAGCATTCGGCAGACAAAAGGACCAAGCGGGAGAAACAAATTTTTAACTTTTTAGGCCTTATGAAGATCTCTTTGCGAATATCGTCTGCTAGTCGTACAAGGTAAAATGATAATGGAATACGAAACTAATGGCAATGCTGAAACTATTATTTTACTTTTCTTTGTTTCAGATGCTAAAGCTGACTCTTGATCGTATTGCGAGCTTATTGGCATGTCTGGTATCTGTAGTGGTACAATCCGAGTCGACATGTTCGAAGAGCTGCCTCAACGATTACATGCAATGCAGTAAGAGATTAGATAAGATGGGCGCGGGAAACGATGTCGTCTTCAGAACATGTTGTCAAGACTTCAAGCAGTGTATGGAGGCCATCTGCAACGAATCCTTTCACTTGTACGTATCCCAAAACTTGTCGCGTGGCATTATTAATTATATATTAAATATTTTGATTTTCAGAACATCCCAACTGGACGTGAGCAGACTATACTTGCCAGTGATGGTCCTACAAAACCTACGAGTGGTAGACTATACTTGAATACTCTCGCCTCCCAACTCAGACTTTACTGATACGACCAATACGACCGACGGCTGGCTGGAAGACTATACTTGCTATTGATGGCTTCCACAAACTATGTATCATACTATACTTTACAACCCTTACACCCTCCACACTGCGCAGACACGGCAGACAATCAAGAACATTGCCACCCGGGTCAAATGGGGGTTGAACAACCGACACCGCCCCAGCGGACCTTCAGTGCGCAGAAACCATTCTCTTTCAACACCACGACTGTGTGTTTCTGATATCATTCAAAGCAGCATGTAATGGTGATACTCATAGAAGAGGATGTAGTGCAGTCTATTTTCATGGGCGTGCATTGCACTAATGGATACAAATATTTCCTCAGTTTGTTTGTTTGTTTGTTGGTGGTTAACGTCACATATTTATGCACAATGGCTAATCGTGACACAACATGGCGATGAAGTCAAGGATAGTCAATCGTTGATCAACATGTTGCCCATTTTAGAGGACTTTCACCCCAAGCATTGGTGACTGGGTCCTATTTTACTAGTAAAGCGGAACTGGTATACCGCAGTAAACAAGTGCTGCTTACTTCCCGGGGTTCCCACGGGGAATTTCCTCAGTTCTCAACTTACGAAACATACTTTCTGCAGTTAAAGGCGTTATACATTGAATGCGATAAGAGTGTTGCGATAAATAACGTTTTAAATGAATATCAAATTTATCATTTTGCAATTTCTGAACTGTGCGAGGTGTCTAGTGGAGGATCTCCTTTATAAAAAGTGCACATACTACTCAAAGTTTGCTAAGCACCAAGTATATTCAACTACCTGTTTTACGTTTTAGTTGAAATATTGTAATGAAAAGTGTATATATTTTTATATAATTATATCTTTAATGATTTAAGTACAGAAGTTAAGATTTTATTTGTGTTTGACATTATTTTGTTTAGCTTTTGAATACGATAACCGGGGAAAATGGATATTATTGGTAAAAGAGGACATTTTTCAATTTGCCAAAAAGTTGACGGAGCGAACTTGTATGGGTTCAATATCGAGTATGAGACTCATTACTGTTAATTACAGCTTGACAATGCCTTCTTATGCTCCCAATCAGGTTCCTGGTGGTCCTTTGTGGGATGTTGTTCCATTCTTTGACCAGCATGGCACCAATCTCCTGGACACTTCTTGGCTAGACTGGGCGAGCTGGAATTGCAAGCTGCAACTCATTCCAAACATATTCGACTGGATTGAGGTCAGTGGGATCTTGCTGGCCAGTCCACACGCTCAATCTCCTCCCTCTGTCGGTACCCCCGGACAGCATGGGTAACATGAGGGCGGGCATTATCGTCCATCTGGATGAATCTATCACCCACTTCACCTGAATACGATCGGACGTGGATATCCAGGATCTCATCAATATAACGCTGTGCAGTCAATGTACCACGTTCAAGGACACAGAGCTATGTACGCCCATCCCTGCTGATGCCGCCCCAGGCCATGATTGGCCCTCCACCATAGCGGTCATGCTTAGCAATGTTGGCTGCGTGGAATCGCACTCCTGGTCTTCTCCATTCCCAAGAACGCCTATATGTGTGGTCTAGGCAGTACCCCGACTCATCTGTAAAAAGGACAGGTCGCCAATCTTCTCTGGTCTATCCAACATGGTCCATGACCTATTCATATCGTGCCTGGCGGTGGTTCTGGGACAGCGGAATGCGAATACATGGTCTTCTCAATCGAACACCATCTTCGTGCAACCTTGCCCGGATAGTCTGCGTCGAAACATTTATCCCGGATGCATTCGGAAGGTCACTGCGATGCTGGCTTGCTGTGGCAAAACGGTTCCTACGGGCCTGAAAGATCAAAAACCGGTCTTCAGCTGCAGATGTTGCCCTGTTTCTACCACCACCATGCCATCTGACTGGTGTGCCATACTGCTGAAATCTTGCCCACGCTCTGGTGATCACCTTATGGTGCACACCAAGGGCCTCACCAACCTGACGATGGGTAGCCCCTTGCTCCAATATCCCTACAGCCCGCCACATTTCTGCTTCAGACAAATGTCTTCTTACATTTGCATTTGCCACATTCAATCATTAAATCACAAAGGTTTGTGTTGAAATTAAGACTGAATACCCTACACATGTCATGTACACAGTACACGAAAACATCATGAAAGTCAAGGGGTACATGCTTTTCATGACTGTCAAGAAAAGTCTGCCTGTCTTGAAAGCTAATGAAAACACTGGGGACCATTTCAATACATTCCTCAATCATATCCACCAAAAATATCGCAAATATGTCACAAGCAAATTTCACAATGATGTGTCAAATATTTGGTGCTTAGCACACTTTGAGTAGTATATATTGACCCCACTGAAAGCGGTGGTCGAGTGGTTAGTGCATTTGCCTTCGCCTGCTGCAACTCTCTGTGTGCAGTGTTAGTTGGAGGGAGAGTCTGACAGTCACACGCCGCTACCCGTTGGTTCTCTCCGGGTACTACGGCCTCCTCCAGTCGTAAAACTGACAGACGCGATGTGTTCCAAGCTATTCAAAGTGTCGTTATTTACATATTTATATATTGGGTTTTTTCGCCACATCAGCAGCTAAGGCTACATCGTGGCGATGAAAAGTATGTATTTTAAAATAGATCAGTATCTCCCATGAAGTAATTAAAAAAGAGTCGATGAAATATGAATAATACAATAAGGGATGAACACAGTAATGAGAAAATAATATTAGTTCTCCTTGTGTTTTCCAGGGTGTATGGGAATTTACACCGGTTTGGGAACTCATACACCTCAGGGTGTATGAGTTCCCAAACCGGTGTAAATTCCCATACACCCTGGAAAACACAAGGATAACGGATTTATTTCCAAGAATTCTTAATACTTTAACCTACATTGTGGGCAACAACTGACAGAAAATTTGTACTTTGGAAGTTTCTTAAAGAAAACCAGACAAATATGGATGTCATTGGATCTAGCTCAATGAGCCAGTTCCAATGACATCCATATCTATAATATTTTATTGCACATAACTATTAAATTTCCTGTATTTTTATTTTTGTTCTAACATAACCGAAGGTATGAATTAATAATTAAAAATGGGTACTTTTCTAGCCGTATAGCTTGCTCTTGTATATTCTTGTTTTTATACCGTGGTTAAACACGGTGTAAAAAAGTCACTGTGGGTTGCAAGTTACACACAACCTCTCAGCCAATCAAAATGCAGTATTTTGTTTCATTTGAAAATAAGACTAGTTGTTCAAAAAACGCTGTGTAAATCAACCTGTGAAATAGATAAGAATGGATGAGAACTTAAAAAAAAACAGTTTAAAATTTATTAAAAAGGTTGATTTCCTTCAAGAACGACAGAATTTTATAGGAACTTGTCTTATAAAATTGATCTCGAGGAGACGCAACATTAAAATACTGCGGTTTGACAAGATTAAAATCTGTTCAGTGCAAAAGAATGTGTTCGACTGCCAAAACCTGCTGAAAAGGAACACACTCTGGTCGCATATTACCCTCTAACGAAAAGGAATGGAATGTCTTGTATGAATGATATGGCTTCGTGTCAGAATGACGTGATCTTTCCTACAAACGTTACTTGACGGATACTTATCAGTAATAGCAGTTCGAAAGTGATGGATCCTGTTATTTGTAGGAAGTGTCGTTAATCTCTACTTTTTAATCATTCTGATACTAGGAATGAGCTCTGTGAAAGAAGATTAAATTGGTTAAATTCCTGGTTGTATTATGGTAACAAATTGTTAGCGGAAATTTTTATCTCGGCGCGTTGGGAGTTAGATGCATTGATGTCGCTAGCGGTGTTAGAATTAGCACTGGCTTACATTCTTTAACATAAGACAACCACATAATGAATACCTGTAAAACTTGAAAGTCTCCACAGCCGTTGGAAACATTGTGAAAGCGAGGGAGCCGAGTCACACCACAGACAGTATTATTAATACCTTTCTTCAGCAGTGGACTTGAACTAGTCCTTGTAATGTTAACCCTTCACTAAACTCAGGTAGTACACAACACTTGTGGGAGCTCGGTTAGAGCATTGGCCTTTAAACCGAAAGGTCGGTGGTCCGATCCTGACCAGCGGTAACGGCGTTATGCCCTTGAGTAAGGCACTTAACCCTTTACCTAACATGAAAAGCAGACGACACTTGCAAAAAAAATTCTTGAATAATTAACTTTTTTCATTTTTTGTCTCAAAAACATAGGTTATGACCCCTCGTTGGAACGAGCTCGTTCCAACGAGGGGTCATAACCTATGTTTTTGTGACAAAAAATGAAAATATTTTGAAAATTAATTGGCGATTTTTGAGAATAGCGCTGGCCGGTTTTGGCCGTTACGTTGGGTAAAGGGTTAATTAATCCCAATTGCTCCTCTGGTGAGGGCACGGTGGCGTTGTGTACTAAGGCGTACTGCACGTCGATGGTGCATTTGCCTTTAACCGCTGCTAACTCTGCTTATGTCGTGTTGCAGTTAAAACTAGAAGTTCTGTCATTATTTATTTATTTATTTATTAGTGTTTAAGGTCACATATTTTTGAATAATAGCTAATCATGACCACAACATGAGTATTAACTCAAGACCAGGGGTTGAGCGTTAATAAGCCATGTTGTCGATTTTAGAGAGGGTTTGAACCTCCCACGCATTGGTGACTGGGTCCTATTTTACCAGTAAAACAGAGCCTGTTTACCGCAGTAAACAGACACGGCTTCACTTTCCGGGGTTCCCGCAGGGAAGTTCTGTCATTAAATGCGCACAAATAGCACGTCAATCTGCGCGTTAATCTACGCGTTACGACCATAGTAAGGCTACCAAATTTCTGTACATATGGCCTGTGCACAAGCAATGTTTCAGGCATTGAGGTTCATTGGCAGAAACATTGCCTGTGTTTGCTATGAGTAAACAGGAGAACCCGCCGTGCTTTGGATGCCATTCGCTATGACAATTGCGCGCAATTCCTACGCGCAATTAAGCCTAGATAAGCGCACAGTTCGTGACAGGACTTCTAGTTTTAACTGTAGTTGTAGAGTCTGACTGCACATCACCGCTGCTCGGTGTTTCTCTCCGAGTATTCCAGCTTCTTCCACCAGTACAATTGTCAGACACAATGTGACCTTGACTGTTGAAAGTGTTGTTAATCCCCAATAATCAAACAAATACGAATACATTCAGACTAAAATTCAAAGAAAAGCAAAAAATCGATGTGTCTCAACTGATACTACATCCCAAAACGAAGAAAAGAAACAAATAAAAATCAACGAATATAATTTTAACGCGTCACCTCAATATATCTAGTGGTTATATGCTCCACTCGGGGCAATGAACGGATGTTAGATAATTATAATCTTCTGCAGCAAGATTCAAATTATAAACTATGTGTTGAGCAATACGAGATTGTGATCCTATCTACAGTAAAACAAATCACTTCGCAAAAAGCTCTTACTTCACATATTTATTGTACTTTACACAATGATTCAAGAATTTGCACGAAGCTATAATACGTGGAGGGTGGATTGTAACTAAATCACCCAGGGAGTGGAGTTATCACCCAAACTATCACTTTCAAATTCTGTACAAGTAGACAAAAGACACAAGCAATGTTTCAGCCAATGGACCTCTGGGTTTAACCGGAGGTCCATTGGTTGGAACTTTGCTTGTGATGGTTATACTTTGCAGTAAATTTGCAATTATTGTTTGGGTGGAATCTCCATTCTGCGGGTGATTTAATAATACACTCTCCACGTACTGTACTTTTCTCGTCTTGTTCTCAGACAAGTCTCTGATATGTCCCATTTGAGCAATTCCAATAACCTCCGCGCAATACCATGTAGAACTGAAAGTTACTTAAAGAATTCCTGTTCTGCGTGTTCCCACTATGTTTGTTTATTGGGTTTTAGCGTTACTTTCAACAGCCAGGGTCATATTTAAGGAATAATGCATAGCTTGGAGATGACTACGCCTATATAGTGCCCAGTGAGGTGGTGTAGTTCCCGACGCGAAGCGGAGGGAACTACACCACCTCAGTGGGCAATATATGGGGGTAGTCAACTCAAAGCCATGCACTAGTCCTTATATTATATCGAACAACACCAAAATGCAAATTAACCAAATAATTTACAATCCAAATTGTAAACATGTAAAGATTTTTTTTTATTTTAAACAATGAAGGAGAAATGAGAATAATGTGTGGATATTGATAATTGTTTGACACAATGATACTATTCCTCGTCTCTGTCAATGTCTCACTCCGGGTTCCAAGGGTAGATAACGACTCGTCTTCGACTCGTCGTGATCTGCCCTAAGAACCCGGAGCTCGACTCGGATACATATTTTGTACATCCACATTATTGTAATAATCTCTATTTATCGGAACGTATCACCTCGAAAAACTTTGCGGCTATTCTTGCTACACTAAAAAAATGAAGTGTATATTTTTTATATAAATCGAATTGTCCAATTGGTGGCCGGGATTTTCTGCCACCATTTTAGATAAATCGTTGCTTTGTACGTTTTTATAACCAGAAAATGCCGCTCAGGATCACCGATCCAATGTCGAGTTGTGACAACAGTTCCTCGCACCAAGGCCAACACACCTATGAAGTTTCATGACTCTAGGTTGAACCACTATCAAGTTCTCATCCGGAAACCAATTGTTGTGATATACTATGTTCAAGGTCACTGTGACCTTGACTTTTGACCTGGTGAGTCCAACATCAATAGGGTTCTTCCTCGCACCAAGGCCAACACGCCTGTAAAGTTTCATGACTCTAGGTTGAACCACTATCAAGTTATCATCCGGAAACCAATTGTTGCAATATACTATGTTCAAGGTCACTGTGACCTTGACCTTTGACCTGGTGAGTCCAAGATCAATAGGGTTCTTCCTCGCACCAAGGACAACACACCTATGAAGTTTCATGACTCTAGGTTGAACCACTATCAAGTTATCATCCGGAAACCAATTGTTGCGATATACTATGTTAAAGGTCACTGTGACCTTGACCTTTGATCTGGTGAGTCCAAGATCGATAGAGTTCTTCCTCGCACCAAGGCCAATCCACCTATGAAGTTTCATGAATGTAGGTTGAACTACTATCAAGTTATCATCCGGAAAGGAATTGTTGCGATTTACTATGTTCAAGGTCATGTTGACCTTGACCTTTCACGTAGCGAGTCCAAAATCAATAGGGTTCTTCCCCTCACCAAAGCCAATCTACCTATGAAGTTTCATGAATGTGAGTTGAACCATTATCAAGTTATCATCCGGAAACCAATTGTTTAAGATTTACTATGTTCAAGGTCACTGTGACCTTGACCTTCGACGTAGCATGTCCAAAATCAATAGGGTTCTTCCTCCCCCCAAGATCAACCTACGTATGAAGTTTAATGAATGTGAGTTGAACCACTATCAAGTTATCATCCGGAAACCAATTGTTTACGAGCCCGCCCGCCCGCCCGCCCGCCCGCCCGCCCGCCCGCCCGCCCGCCCGCCCGCCCGAGACCGCCCGCCCGCCCGCCCGCCCGCCCGCCCGCCCGCCCGCCCGCCATTCACCAAACTATAAGTCGAGTTTGACTTCGTCACAACTCGACTAAAATGCATATAGTGCCCGTGCTAAAAATAGAAAACATATACTGCCCGCATGTAGTGACCCTTCGGGTCTGTGCTGAACAACTACACGAAATAGGGTATCACCTTTCAGCCAGTCAGAAGGCAAGGAAGTCACGTGAGGTATAATATAGTAGTAGTAGTCCGACTGTGGATTACTTGCGATCCCCAAGCCCGGAACACAGACAACAGTTTGAATATATACTGAGTCAAAAAAAGAAAGTATAATAGAAACAAATGTGAAAAAATAACATAAAGGATGAAATATTATAGATCTAATGTTGCATGTTTGTGGACAAGAAGTCGTGCAAAGTGGTTAATGACATGTTGTTGTTGTCCACCCAACCGTATACAATTTTGCTGAGGATTTCAAAATAGCACGTGCTACCCAAGAATGTCAAATTGAATGGGGGACTGACGATTTTCTTTGTGTTACGTTGTGCTAGAGAGCCTGGGTTATTGAGAAAACACGCTAGTTTTTGTCTTCCGACATTTTAAAAAATGCCATGGTTAACCAAAAAATCAGAGGTTGCGGGCCATTGGTATGCGTGAGACTGGGATACCTCCAGATGAGCTCGCTGCTGAGTTCGTAGTCACTGTGGCCACTATTTACCGTCTCATTGGAAGGTATAGAACCACTAGATCTACTGCCGACCGACCGCGTGCACAAGACCAACACATAAAGGCGCATCACCTCCGGCGGCGAGAACAGCAGCAATCACTCCTGGTAGAACTAACAATAGAATCAGTGCATAACTGTCCGCGACAGACTCGCTGAACACGGCATCCGAAATAGGCGTCCATACCACGGATCAATCCTTACCCAACGTCATCGTACCGTCAGAATGGAATGGGTACATCAGCGTGCTTTCTGGACTCAGCAGCGTTGGAGCACAGTTCTTTTCAGTGATGAATCACGATTTTGTCTACGACGCGCTGATGGTAGGGCGAGAGTGTATCGCCGACGAGAACGGTTTTCTGATGCTTGAGTGCGGGAATGCGACCGTTTCGGTGGGGGTAGTGTAATGGTTTGAGCAGGAATTTCCTTGCACCCTCGAACCCAGTTGATCTCCATCGATGGTTATCTGAATGGACAACGAAATTTTTAACGCTGTTCTTGTTCCGTTGTTCAACCCTGATGTCGGATTGCAGTTATTCCAGTAAGACAATGGCTGATGTCACTCGGCGCGTATCTGTCGCGACTTTCTTGAGGAGCAGAGCATCGAACTTCTTCCCAGGCCCCCTCTTTAGCCAGATTTGTCGCCAATCGAACATCCTTGGGATCAATTGGACCGTCGGGTACGACTTCATGATCTTCAGACGTTAGGCGATTTATGTAATGTTGTAAGGCAGGAGTGAAACGCAATACCACAGGGTGACATCCAGAAACTTATCAGGTCCATGGGCCGTCGATGTCTTGCCATCCAAGGGGCAAACGGTGGACATACACGCTATTGACTGCATGTGTGAAGTTTTCATTTCACAAACCGTCTGAATTGCGACGTCCTGACGTGACGCTGACAACAGTAAGAACATGAAATTATGCAAATTCATACAGCTAGACTCGAAATATGAATTTACAGTAATTTGTTCTGGATTAAAGTCGATAATACTAAAACAATTGCTCCTCAGAGCTTATTATACTTTCTATTTTGTCTCAGTCTAGTTTAAATAAAACGTTCTCGAAAACACCGCAACATTATGGCAACACAAAACGCAGTCACCTCCTACGTTGAAGTCCGTCATGGATGCAGCAACCAATAAGCACACCTGTTTAACCAATACCTGATCGACGACCAATCGTGTGTTCGTGATTTCCGATACATAGAGGCCGTCCATTATCTTTTGAGTTGTCGAATATACTACGAGCCTTGATCCGTCATGTTGCATCACCTCAGCAACTACCCCGCTTGAAATAATATTCGGTGACTCGGGATTACAGTTCAAGAATATATACGTCTGTTTGAAACCGCCCCCAGTATATTTTAAACCAGTCTTTCGATTTCGAAAATGGAAGCGCTGAAAGCTGCTGACATTTGAAGAGGAGCGCGCTATTGTTGCGTTCCGTCATCGTGAAAATGTTTTCAAGAAAAACATCAACGAACATATGCACACCGTTCACCTCCACTTGTACACAGTAGAGATTCTAAAATGATTACCCGATTTGTCGAATAATCTTTTCGCAGCATAATCATTTATTTAGGTTCGGTATAATACATGAAACGCAACTTCGAGGAGCAATCATAAGTCATTCAAATGATTCTCCATTGATTACATGAGAGACAAAAAACAGTGTGTAGTCAGGTGTAGTAATGTATCTTAACGTTCATCAAAACAGGAGCATGTGATCATGTGACAAGCTCGTTCCAATGTGGGGGTTACATGATATGGTTTCGTTAAAAAAAACTTTTCACTGCACAATTTGTATTTTACGCGGCGGATGCACCTCATTCCTTAAGTTAGGTTGTCCCTAAATCCCGATAAATTCTGTCTTTTAATTGGTCAGAATCTCGTGAACAAATAGCCACGGCAAAGGGTGCACTCAACATCCAAGGAAAATGAGAGCGTGCAACATCAGGGTATCTGGTCACCCGAAACATCGGTGTATATGGTTCAATTGAAAGCTTTTTGCTTCCCATCGCCTCGATATAAAAACCGAACCAAAGAAAAAACCCTGAAAATAGTCACAAATATAAGATTTCCGACAATTCGATCATATTTTGCCGATATAAATTAAATAGTCGAATAATTAAATGAAACAACTTGAGAAAAATAAAAGCGCAAATATCTTCCCATGAGAACCAATGTATTCTATGTGCCAGTAGTAAGTGATTGCGGAGCGTGAGAAATGCTTCCACTTTGTTGGTATTGTTTTTCAAGCGGGACAAAAACGTCATCTCCGCTAACATGAATGGTATATGGAGATTTAATGCCCGGATAGTAGTAGTGTATGTTCCCCTTCACCCCCTATTTGGGGGACCTCGGTGGGGGACCTCGGAAGTGACGTCGTGTCACGTGACCCAGTGGCGCCATGTTGTGTTGCCATGGTAACCCACGTGAGCGGCCATCTTGTGACGTCATCCCCATAGTGATACGTGGTGTGACTGCGCATGCGCAGCGCGTGTTGTTAGGGTGATAGTGTTTCCGTCGTCCATTTTGTATACTGGAGGCTGCCATCTTGGTTTCTATAGTGGCAAGTGATTGCTATGTTACCAATGGCTTCTTACAAGACAGGGGTATGTTCGGGGGTGTGTTCCTTTGTAGAAGAGTAAATCTGATTACCACAAACAACCCGACAATCCCCCCAAATCACCAAAATCTATCCCAATTCACCGAAAATGACTTTATTTCCCCAATTTATCGGCATGGCACGTAGTGCTATAGTACAAAGGGGTACAATGGGGTGCATTCGATTGAACAGGAGTAATGCTCTGGATTAGAATTCTACCAGAATCCCTTTTTGGATACCTATCCCATGACGTTTTTCCCATTAAAAGACAGGTTCCTTTGATAATTACCCAGAATTCTCCGCTTCTATCTATATATGCAATAGTTTTCGTCTATCTGATCCTGTTCCTTTGTTCTAGAGTATACTCCAGTAGCGTAGAAGAGCCTATTAGCTGAAACAGTTTACCTTATTATTACTGTATTTAGCAATTTCTGGTCTATTCTTGTTCGTTCTGACCCTATTCCGAGTACTCTTGTTGTTTCATTTATCTAGATAATAACTAACCAATCAGATTGCTTGATTTACCATAATCTGTATGCAGAGTTATCTCCCTTCTGTATAGCAAAAGCAGTCTCAAAGCCAATAAGCTATCGAGCAGTTACTGATAAGTCATTGCTCGAATGACTCGAAGCTCATCGAGCAAATGAGCCTTAGAGCAATTGCTCGATCGAGTGACTCCTCGGACGACTCGACGACTCATTTCAGAAAAAGGGATTCCATAGCCACAGGCGTTTTCGAAAAAGGGATTCCACAAATGGGATTCCAAAAAGGGATTCCATAAGTGGGATTCCGTCTTATGTCGAGTGACTCGCAACTATTGCTCGAACGACTCGAATCCCATCGAGCAAATGAGCCAACGAGCAATTGCTCGTTCGAGTGACTCCTCGAACGACTCTTCGACTCATTTCAGTATTTGAGGATACCTATGACATGGCCACGTATCAGTTGAGGATACCTTTTGAGGATACAAAATTGAGGATACCTATCGAGGATACCTTTTATAGGATACTTATCTGAGGATACTATATAGGCTGTACATATCCCTGTAGGTCTCTTGCTGGCCCTTAGTGTTATTAATCCACCTAATGCTTCATGTTATCCTATGACTGGTATAGGTAGTGTGCAATGCTAGGCATAAGGGTATTGTGGGTAGGGGTACTGCCTGGTAGTTCAGAACGGTACTATAGTATGGGCGGTATATACACCTATAGGCTCCTGTTAGTGCTTGGTACTATTAACCAACCGATTGCTTTGTTTTATTATATGGCTGGTATATGTAGTACGTTATGATAGACCTAGTGATTTTGTGGGGTGGGGGTAATGCTCGGTAGTTTAGAACGGTAGAATAGCATAGGCTGTACATATCCCTGTAGGTCTCTTGCTGGCCCTTGGTACTACTGATCCACCAGATGTTTCATATTATTGAGCGGTATTCTGGGGTGGGGGTCAATGCCTGGTAATACAGAACGGCAGCAGAGTATGGTTGGTATATTCCCCTATAGGTCCCATCCTAACCGTTCATAGTATTAACCTACCAAATGCTTTGTATCATCCTGTTACTGGTAAGGTGGTACGTAATACCAGTAGTTCCTACCTTATTCCGAGTACTCTTGTTGTTTCATTTATCTAGATCATTTATATAAATTATAATTAACCAATTAGATTGCTTGATTTCCCATAACCTGTACTTAATCGTACAGAGTTATCTCCCTTCTGTGTAATAAAAACCAAAATCAATGGCAATATCCCCGGGACCCCAATTTCGGCACCCCTTTTTTGAAAAGCATAAAAAGGGGTGCCGAAATTGGGGTGCCTTCTGGAGAATCCCTTTTTTCTGAAATGAGGATAAGAGTCGTAGTAAATTAGACCTCACTGAGGGATTTTTACTACGACTCTTATCCTCATTTCCGAAAAAGGGATTCTCCAGAAGGCACCCCAATTTCGGCACCCCTTTTTTGAAAAATATATGGCCTTCGGCAACCCTTTTTTCTGAAATGAGGATAAGAGTCGTATTAAAAATCCCTCAATGAGTGCACCCCACCCCAGAATACCGCTCAATAATATGAAGCATCTGGTGGATCAGTAGTACCAAGGGCCAGCAAGAGACCTACAGGGATATGTACAGCCTATGCTATTCTACCGTTCTAAACTACCAAGCATTACCCCCACCCCACAAAATCACTAGGTCTATCATAACGTACTACATATACCAGCCATATAATAAAACAAAGCAATCGGTTGCTTAATAGTACCAAGCACTAACAGGGGCCTATAGGTGTATATACAGCCCATACTATAGTACCGTTCTGAACTACCAGGCAGTACCCCTACCCACAATACCCCTATGCCTAGCATTGCACACTACCTATACCGGTCATAGGATAACATGAAGCATTAGGTGGATTAATAGTACTAAGGGCCAGCAAGAGACCTACAGGGATATGTACAGCCTATATAGTATCCTCAGATAAGTATCCTATAAAAGGTATCCTATAAAAGGTATATTCGATAGGTATCCTCAATTTTGTATCCTCAAAAGGTATCCTCAACTGATACGTGGCCATGTCATAGGTATCCTCAAAAACTGAAATGAGTCGAAGAGTCGTTCGAGGAGTCACTCGAACGAGCAATTGCTCGTTGGCTCATTTGCTCGATGGGATTCGAGTCGTTCGAGCAATAGTTGCGAGTCACTCGACATAAGACGGAATCCCACTTATGGAATCCCTTTTTGGAATCCCATTTGTGGAATCCCTTTTTCGAAAACGCCTGTGGCTATGGCATCCCTTTTTCTGAAATGAGTCGTCGAGTCGTCCGAGGAGTCACTCGATCGAGCAATTGCTCGTTGGCTCATTTGCTCGATGGGATTCGAGTCGTTCGAGCAATATGCCGAGTCACTCGATCGAGCAATTGCTCTAAGGCTCATTTGCTCGATGAGCTCCGAGTCGTTCGAGCAATGACGTATCAGTAACTGCTCGATAGCTTTTTGGCTTTGAGACTGCTTTTGTTATACAGAAGGGAGATAACTCTGCATACAGATTATGGTAAATCAAGTAATCTGATTGGTTAGTTGTTATCTAGATAAACGAAACAACAAGAGCACTCGGAATAGGGTCAGAACTAACAAGAATAGGCCAGAAATTGCTAAATATAGTAATAATAAGGTAAACTGTTTCAACTAATAGGCTCTTCTACGCTACTGGAGTATACTCTAGAACAAAGGAACAGGGTCAGATAGACGAAAACTATTGCATATATAGATAGAAGCGGAGCATTCTGGGTAATTACCAAAGGAACCTCTCTTTTAATGGGAAAAACGTCATGGGATAGGGATCCAGAAAGGGATTCTGGGAGAATTCTAATCCAGAGCATTACTCCTGTTCAATCGAATGCACCTCTTTGTACCCCTTAGTACTATAGCACTACGTGCTAAGCCGATAAATTGGGGAAATAAAGTCAATTTCGGTGAATTGGGATAGATTTTGGTGATTTGAGGGATTGTCGGTTTGTTTGTGGTAATCAGTTTTACTCTTCTACGAAGGAACACACACCCGAACATACCCCTGTCTTGTTAGTAGCCATTGGTAACATAGCAATCACGTGCCACTACAGAAACCAAGATGGCAGCCTCCAGTATACAAAATGGACGACGGAAACACGTATCACCCTAACACGCGCTGCGCATGCGCAGTCACACCACGTATCACTATGGGGATGACGTCACAAGATGGCCGCTCACGTGGGTTACCATGGCAACACAACATGGTGCCACTGGGTCACGTGACACGACGTCACTTCCGAGGTCCCCCACCGAGGTCCCCCAAATAGGGGTGAAGGGGAACATACACTACTACTCCAGATGTCTCATTTAAACACCTCGCCTGCGGCTCGGTGTTTAAAATCTGACATCCAATTATTAAATCTCCATATACCATACATGTTGGCGGAGATAACTTATATTAATCGCTCGCTTTGTAGAACCAAAGCGTCCCGTATCTACTCACAAGTACAAAAAATAAAAATTACAGTTGCGATGGACGCACAAGAGGGACAGTTCGCCTCAAAATCGAAAGACTAATTTTAAACACAAACAGGTTTTATTAACATTCAAAAAAATGTTACTGTACATATATGAAATATGTCTTCATTACCGACCATGCAAGCACAAGTCCTTATATTATATCGAACAGCACCAAAATGCAAATTAACCAAATAATCTACAATCCAAATTGTAAACATGTAAAGATTTTTTTTTATTTTAAACAATGAAGGAGAAATGAGAATAATGTGTGGATATTGATAATTGTTCGACACAATGATACTATTCCTCGCCTCTGCCAATGTCTCACTCCGGGTTCCAAGGGTAGATCACGACTCGTCTTCGACTCGTCGTGATCTGCCTTTAGAACCCGGAGCTCGATTCGGATACATATTTTGTACATCCACATTATGGTAATAATCTCTATTTATCGGAACGTATCACCTCGAAAAACTTTGCGGCTATTCTTGCTACACTAAAAAAACGAAGTGTATATTTTTAATGTAAATCGAATTGTCTAATTGGTGGCCGGAATTTTCTGCCACCATTTTAGATAAATCGTTGCTTTGTACGTTTTTATAACCAGAAAATGCATCTAGTGCCCGTGCTAAAAATAGAAAACATATACTGCCCGCATGTAGTGACCCTTCAGGTCTGTGCTGGACAACTACACGAAATAGGGTATCACCTTTCAGCCAGTCAGAAGGCAAGGAAGTCACGTGAGGTATAATATATACTCTCCCAAAAAAGAAAGTGTGCATGCTAAAAAAGAACACTAAAAAAAGTTGTATATAATTTTCATTCATGGAAATTTTATTCCATCACAGATGAATCAATTTGTGATCAACACGAGAAACTTCATTACGCTACGACGAATACTCTTGGTGCCATGGAGAGTCAAAGACACTAAGGGTCAAACACAAAAGTCACACACTCAATATCTGGTATGACCTCCGTCTGCATAGACTACTGCTGTGCATCTACGCCTCTTGGAAGCGAACAAGTTAGCATGGAAGTGTTGTGGGATGTTGTTCCATATTCTGATAAGCTGTCTTTGGAGTTCCACAAGCGTTGACGGTGCATGGGGAAGCCGGCGTAGCTGACGTTTCATTTCGTCCCATACGTGCTCAATGGTTGAGATATCGGGCGAATTTGCGGGCCAGGGAAGAACATCCACTTGTTGTTGCTGCAGATACTGTTGAACAACACGAGCTGCGTGGGGTCGGGCGTTGTTCTGCTGTAGAATGACGCCGGGCCGTGACGTTGCAGAAATGGGACAACAACAGGTGGAAGCACTTCATCACGATATCTGGCTGCATTGAGATTGCCGTCAATAATGTCCAGCTCAGTTCTGTTACGGGCAGCGATGCCACCCCACACCATGAGAGACCCTCCCCCATAACGATTTCGCTCCACGACACATGGGTCTGCGTAGCGTTCGTTTCGACGTCTGTACACACTCTGGGGGCCATCTGATGATGAAAGATGGAAACGACATTCATCTGTGAATAAAACACGTCGCCACCAGTGTAAGGGATGTCTGAGATGTTGTCTACACCACTGCAGTCGAGCACGACGATGACGTAACGTCACAATCGGACGAATTGCAGGTCTTCGAGGAAGTAAGCCGTATTCTCTCAGCCGGTTGATTACTGTTTGCGGATGTATCCGTCTCAGGTTAGGGATGTTCCTAGCTGTCGTTGTTGCCGTTTGTTGCCGGTTCCGGAGATGGACGACACGGATATACCGATCTTGTGCAGGGGTGGTAACTCGGGGTCTCCCGGAGCGGGGTCGGTCTCGAACGTCATCATGTTGTGCATGTCGATGGACTAGCCTGTCTACAGTGTTACGGTGGCAGTTCAAATGCTGGGCAACCTCTCTGTGTGTTCTGCCAGCTCTAATCATACCCAGGGCAAGGAGACGTTGATTCATTGTCAGTCTTGGCATGCTAATGTGGAGTCGTTTTAACAGCAGCGCAAGTTTGAATGTGAACGATAGGAAGGCCTTACTTTAGTGTTTAAATACCCAAGGATTCACACTGCTGTATGAAATTTCAGACTCTCCACGTGCAAAACATGCCTTTTCACAAACGTGCAGCACGTCATTTAACGTTAATGCAATTTTAACGGGGAAAGCTGTTTTTGTGTTCAATATAACTTATTCATGAACAGGTTAACATTCTTTACACCTACGAAATTGTTTTTTTTTGGAGTTTGATCAATTTCTGCAATGCACACTTTCTTTTTTGGGCGAGTATAGTTGTAGTAGTCCGACTGTGGATTACTTGAGATCCCCAAGCCCGGAACACAGACAACAGTTTGAATATATACGGAGTCAAAAAAAGAAAGTATAATACAAACAAATGTGAAAAAAAACATAAAGGATGAAATATAATAGTTCTAATGTTGCATGTTTGTGGACAAGAAGTCGTGCAAAGAGGTTAATGACACGTTGTTGTTGTCCACCCAACCGTATACAATTTTGCTATGGATTTCAAAATAGCACGTGCTACCCGAGAATGTCAAATTGAATGGATGACTGACGATTTTCTTTGTGTTATGTTGTGCTAGAAAGCCTGGGTTATTGAGAAAACACGCTAGTTTTTGTCTTCCGACATTTTAAAAAATTCCAAGGTTAACCAAAAATCAGAGGTTGCGTGTCATTGGTATGCGTGAGGCTGGGATACCTCCAGATGAGCTCGCTGCTGAGTTCGTAGTCACTGTGGCCACTATTTACCGTCTCATTGGAAGGTATAGAACCACTGGATCTTCTGCCGACCGACCGCGTTCAGGTCGACCAAGAGTTACGTCCCCTGCACAAGACCAACACATCAGGACGTATCACCTCCGGAGACGAGGACAACAGCAATTACTTCTGGTAGAACTAAAAATAGAATTAGTGCAAAACTGTCCGCCACAGACTCGCGCTGAATACGGCATCCGAAATAGGCGCCCATACCACGGACCACTCCTTACCCAACGTCATCGTACCGTCAGAATGGAATGGGTACATCAGTGTGCTTTCTGGACTCAGCAGCGTTGGAGCACAGTTCTTTTTAGTGATTAATCACGATTTTGTCTACGACGCGCTGATGGTAGGGCGAGAGTGTATCGCCGACGAGAACGGTTTTCGGATGCTTGAGTGCGGGAATGCGACCGTTTCGGCGGGGGTAGTGTAATGATTTGAGCAGGAATTTCCTTGCACCCTCGTACCCAGTTGATCTCCATCGATGGTTATCTGAATGGACAGCGATAAGGGACGAAATTCTTAACGCTGTTCTTGTTCCGTTGTTCAACCCTGATGTCGGATTGCAGTTATTCCAGTAAGACAATGGCTGATGACACGCGGCGCGTATCTGTCGTGACTTTCTTGAGGAGCAGAGCATCGAACTTCTTCCCAGGCCCCATCTTTCGCCAGATTTGTCGCCAATCGAACGTCTTTGGGATCAATTGGACCGTCGGGTACGACTTCATGATCTTCAGACGTTAGGCGATTTATGTAATGTTGTAAGGCAGGAGTTAAACGCAATACCACAGGGTGACATTCAGAGACTTATCAGGTCCATGGGCTGCCGATGTCTTGCCATCCAAGAGGCAAACGGTGGACATACACGCTATTGACTGCATGTGTGAAGTTTTCATTTCACAAACCGTCTGAATTGCGACGTCCTGACGTGACGCTGACAACAGTGAGTACATGAAATTATGCAAATTCATACAGCTAGACTCGAAATATGAATTTACAGTAATTTGTTTGGGATTAATGTCGATAATACTAAAACAATTGCTCCTCAGAGTTTATTATACTTTCTATTTTGACTCAGTCTAGTTTAAATAAAACGTTCTCGAAAACACCGCAACATTATGGCAACACAAAACGCAGTCACCTCCTACGTTGAAGTCCGTCATGGATGCAGCAACCAATAAGCACACCTGTTTAACCAATACCTGATCGACGACCAATCGTGTGTTCGTGATTTCCGATACATAGAGGCCGTCTATTATCTTATGAGCTGTCGAATATACTACGAGCCTTGATCCGTCTTGTTGCACCACCTCAGCAACTACCCCGCTTGAAATAATATTCGGTGACTCAGGATTACAGTTCAAGAAAATATACGTCTGTTTGAAACCCCCCTCAGTATATTTTAAACCAGTCTTTCGATTTCGAAAATGGAAGCGTTGAAAACTGCTGACTTTTGAAGTGAAGCGCGCTATTGTTGCGTTCCGTCGTCATGAAAATGTTTTCAAGAAACACATCAACGAACATATGCACACCGTTCACCTCCACTTGTACACAGCAGGGATTTTAAAATGATTACCCGATTTGTCGAATAATCTTTTCGCAGCATAATCATTTATTTAGGTTCGGTATAATACATGAAATGCAACTTCGAGGGAGCAATCATAAGTCATTCAAATGATTCTCCATTGAATACACGAGAGACAAAAAACAGTGTGAAGTAATGTATTATTGCGTTTTTATTACTTTCCAAAGTGTGATTTACTGGGATTTCCGGGTTTGATTATAAACGAGAACTTCACAAGCGAATTATGCAATCAACAATTGGGTCATGTATCTGTGCGCGCAAACGAAGACGCCTTGCCGTGGGTGTAATGGGGACTTCATTGTTTTTTAACCCTTTACCTAGCATGAAAAGCAGACGACTTGCAAAAAAAATTCTTGTATAACTATTATTTCCAGTTTTTGTCTCAAAAACATAGGTTATGACCCCTCTTTGGGACGAGCTCGATGAGCTCGTTCCAATGAGGGGTCATGACCTATGTTTTAGAGACAAAAAATGAAAAAATAATGAAAATTAATTGGCGATTTTTTGAGAATAGCGCTGGTCGGTTTTGGCCGTTACGTTAGGTAAAGGGTTAAATAATATAATTACCGTTAATAATGAAAAGTAATAAACATTGTAATCGCTTGACTGGACTGGTTACGTGAAATAATTCATTCGAGGCGAGGGACTGTATTGTAAAACACTCGTGCGCATTCGCGCACTCGTGTTTGTACAACGTCCCTCACCTCTCATGAATTACTTCACGTAGCCAGTCCAGTCAAGCGATTACTCTATAAAGTTTGTCGAATTATATTGTTTACGTACCAATTCTCGGAAAATGATGTTTGTTAAGTTTGACGTCTTGGAATTCTACAGCTTACAATTCATAGTATAATCTTTGTACTATTTGGCCTATTTCCAACGAAGAGATTTTAGCACTTTAGAGATAACGCATGATTTCAAAATTTGTTATTTTATTTTCCTCCAATTCTTAACATTCATCAAAACAGTGGCATGTGATCATGTGACAAGCTCGTTCCAGTGTGGGGGTTACATGATATGGTTTCGTTAAAAAAAACTTTTCACTGCACAATTTGTGTTTTACGCGGCGGATGCACCCCATTCCTCAGGTAAGGTTGTCCCTAAATAACGATAAATTTTGTCTTTTAATTGGTCAGAATCTCGTGAACAAATAGCCACGGCAAAGGGTGCACTCAACATCCAAGGAAATGAGAGCGTGGAACATCAGGGTATATAGGCGCCCGAAACATCGGTGTATATGGTTCAATTGAAACCTTTTCGCTTCCCATTGCCTCGATATAAAATTCGAACCAAAAAAAACCCTGAAAATAGTCACAAATATCAGATTTCCGACAATTCGATCATATTTTGCCGATATAAATTAAATAGTCGAATAATTAAATGAAACAACTTGAGACAAATAAAAGAGCAAATATCTTCCCATGAGAACCAATGTATTCTATGTGCCAGTAGTAAGTGATTGCGGGGCGTGAGAAATGCTTCCACTATGTTGGTGTTGTGTTTCAAGCGGGACAAAAACGTTATCTCCACTAACATGAATGGTATATGGAGATTTAATGCCCGGATGTCTCATTTAAGCACCTCGCCTGCGGCTGGGTGTTTAAAATCTTTCATCCAGTTATTAAATCTCCATATACCATACATGTTGGCGGAGATAACTTATATTAGTCGCTCGCTTTGTGGAACCAAAGCGCCTTGTATCTACTCACAAGAACAAAAAATAAAAATTACAGTTGCGATGGACGTGCGATGGACGTGCAAGAGCGACAGTTCGCCTCAAAATCGAAAGTCTAATTTTAAACACAAACAAATTTTATTAACATTTTAAAAAAATGTTACTGTACATATATGAAATATGTCTTCATTCCCGACCACACAATCACATCCACATCACACCCGAAACATGAAGTTGAGTTTATGGCTTTGGGTATCACTATTTCAAACACTGGAACAGCTGAATCGTACGCCGTGAACACGGTTGATGACGTTGGGAAAGGACATGGCTTTAAATCCAGCAACAGTGCAATCCCGGAGCTAACTACTGTTTTGGGAGTGCAGTGGGGATTCTTTGTGGGGGGGGGGGGGGGGGGGGTAAGTGAAGCCGTTTGTCCGTTCCTGCGAGAACCGAGTAGGACAAAACACATACCGTATAAAAGCATGGTTCGCCACATGTGGGCAAGAGATCATCGCAAACAAATCAATGTTGAGAGTTCATGCTCTGCCAACATGCTCTGCCAACAATGTTGTGAGGCACTTTGAAACTTTGAGCTGGGTTGTTAAGATTAATGCGATGAGATTTTTCGCCTTATACAGAGAGTCAAACTCACTTCCCACGAGTGCATGGAAGCGAAAAGCACGATTGTTTTGTGGGGAGCCACAGTATGGCTGCCATGGACTGGTCACTTTTCACGGGTTAGGATTATTTCCACGGACGCAATAATATAAGATTCCAAACACTAATTATAGAAATAATTATCAAAAATTTAATTAATGAAGCACCGGGTACAACCCGGTGCTTCATTAATTCAAATTTTGCTGCTGATGATTTTTGTTACCTGGTAAACGAATGCGTGAACATCATTGCCCACGCGTGGATTACGACTAGTACAGGGCGACTTACTCTATGGTGGCTAGTTTCATATAGCCATCTAGATTTTATGGCTTTATGATATATTTTGGCACCCCCTCCCCATAAACCGCCACTGGTAGGGCGAGACATTAATAATGACACCCGCCTGGTCCTCTGCCAAGATCGTTACAAAAGGAAAGCATCCATTGGGTGCATCAAGGGGCCATCTGCAATGCTGAAATCTAAAACATAATACCATGTCGAAATCGTAACTTGTGAAGAAAAATAAATTATGACTTTATGGCAACCATAGTTTGGCGCCCATTGTCTTTTGAAAATTGATTAAAACGGTTGATGATGTTAGGAAAGGACAGGATTCTGTGCGGGCTCGTATGATAAAATACAGTACGTGGAGAGTGTATTATCACTAAATCACCCGCAGAGTGGAGGTTCCACCCGAGCAATAGTTGCAAATTTGTTGCAAAGCATAACCAGCAGCAGCAAAGTTTCTGCCAATGGACCTCCGGGTTAAACCCGGAGGTCCATTGGCTGAAACATTGCTTGTGTTTTTTGTCGATATGTACACAATTTGAAAGTTATAGCATGGGTGATAACTCCACTCCACGGATGGTTTAGTCACAATCCACTCTCCACGTACTGTAGATCTCTTAGAGCTCCTACAGGGGAATACTGCCATCTGATATGATTAAAAATCAGTGCAATGTAAAAGAATGTGCTCCACTGTCAGCACATGTCGCCAAGAAACACACTCTGGTAGCATATTACCCCCAAACAAACGGAATGTGTTAGTCTTGTATGAGAATATCAACGGGTATTGACACGGAACACGTCCAGGGGCCAATACCATCAATATTTTAACAATTGTATATTGATACATCCGTAAAACAGCTTGTAAATGCAAGCTTGTAATTATTTTTGCAAGTGTTTCATAGTACAGCAGTTTTCTCACCGCAGTTTTTTTTTATTAGGGTTTAACGACACATTAACAGCCAGGGTCATATCATGTCGGTGACAGTTTTACGGGTGAAGGAAGCCGGAGTATCCGGAGAAAAACCACCGAGCAACGACGAGCAGCTGTCAGCTCTCCAACATCGTAACTCTGAACTCTACACCGCGGCACAGACAGGGTTAGATTGGTTGTAGGCATGAGCACCATCGACTTGCAGTACGCCTTAGTACACAGCGTCATCGTGCCCCCACGTGGGTAATCGGGGTTAAGTGCCTTGCCCAAGGGCACAACGCAGGAACGCGAATCAGTCGCTGAAATGGTCACCCATCCAACTACTAACCGCGCTCGATGTTGCTTAACTTCGGTGATCTGACGAGAACCGGTTACCGCGACGCCACAGCGCCCCTTCTCATCGTAGTAAGTTCCAAGATGCTTGTAATCAGAAGAACGTCAACAATACACAAATGTTTGATAGTGTTGGGCCTTTCGTTCAATGGTGATTACAAAATTAGTAACTACAAGCGTGGAGTTGATTCAAAACTGCAGCCGTGCTCGTGGAATGGGCATGTCGTGAGTATTCAACAATTTGGTGCTGTTTCCCCATGCAAATCAAAGTGATATCAAGTACGAATTTGATCGACTGTATCGTTTGTCGTGTGTTTGCATAGAGAAGTGACACCATGCAAAATAAGGTGCAGAAAAACGTTTTCGTTGAAACAATCCCCTTTTTGTGAGCTTTGTTGAAACGCACCTCTGCTCCATCGACACCTTCTGGAAACGAGGTAATAAGCCAATCATTACATGCTTAACCCATTGAATTAACAATTTCCAGCCAGCAACATGATACGTCATAACGTCATTAAATAGGATGGCTGTTCAGTAAATGTGTGGGGTAGACCAATCAATAGTTTCAACGTGCAGCCCCGAGGCTGCACGTTGAAAATATTGATTAGTCTACCCAAAATAATGAATATGGACTCTTCTAATTGCTGCCATTGAACTAGCATGGAAGATACCACTAGAGTTCAAAGGGTTAAGCACTGTCACCAAGGATCACTGCATCAGGAAAAGGCCGCCGACCGTGATCTTCAAATGCACCACACAAGTCGGACTCCCAAACTACACCAGAGTCACGCCAGCTCCCCGGTGCTCTGGAACTGAAAAAAAAACACGTAAAGATCGGGTACACAGACAATATGGCAATGTTTTTACTATGTATGTTGTGACGATTGACGTAATTTCGCTCGTCCACTGCCGGTGGTATTGCACGCACGTGAGATCCATCAAGCACTTCGTAAACGCTGAGCATACCGCGCAGAGTGAGAACTTGTCTCGCTACACGATAACCGTGATCCGGCCACCGATAACCTTGGTTGCCAGTGTAATGATTAGCGGGATTGCAGTATGAACAATCCGCTTTATCGTATCCTACCTTATTCCGTGACACTCCTGCATCACGTGGTAGAAACCATTTGTGCCCAGAGAATGCATGAACACAAAAAACCCTTGTCATGGTGTCAGCGGTCGACTTCCATGCAATCTTGGCTCCAAATGATGTCCTATTCGAGATTCTAAAAAATCTACTACGGTACGCGACATCGTTCACGGAACTCTCGGTCCGAGGCAACATCAAACCGACACTCCTACCACATGTCTGGGGGTACCGTCTGCTTAAAACGAGCAGATCATTGTCTTAATCTGAAGAATACGCCATTTTGAATTGAATGAACACGTATCGAAATCCGAAATTAGAAGACTCACGGCGAAGATTGATAGTATTGACCAATCTCACAGGTGTAATATTTTTCGCCAAACACAAGTCCCTGCATACAAGTGTAATTTGCGCTTTGTACCAACCACTTTTGTAATACAACCACTTTTGCAATAAAATTTATTACAAAAGTGGTTAACGCGAACCAACCACTTTTGTAATAAAACCACTTTTGAAATAAACTAACCGTTATTGTAATAAACTCATTTCGGTGATAAATCACGGACGACCATTTTATAGTCGGACATTGGGGTGGGGTGAGGGGCTAGTTTACCTAAACATGTTTGTGTGTCGTTCAATGGAATAACGTGTCCATTCACCTATTGGAACTTGGTTGTGACTGAAGAAAGTATGCGAGCACTTTTACAATAAACTTTATTACAAAAGTGGTTATCGCGTACCAACCACTTTTGTAATAAAACCACTCTTGTAATAAACTAACCATTATTGTAATAAACTCATTTTGGTGATAAATCACGGACGTCCATTTTATAGTTGGACATTGGGGTGGGGTTAGGGACAAGTTTACCTAAACATGTTTGTGTGTCGTTCAATGAATAACGTGTTCATTCCATTCACCTGTTGAAACTTGGAAGTGACTGAAGAAAGTAAGTAACAACTTTTGCAATAAACTTTGTTACAAAAGTGGTTATCGCGTACCAACCACTTTTGTACTAAACTAACCATTATTGTAACACACCTATTTTTGTGATGAATCACGGATGTTCATTTTATAGTTGGACATTGTGGTGGGTTGAGAGCTAGTTTACCTAAACATGTTTGTGTGTCGTTCAATGGAATAAAGTGTTCATTCACCAGTTGAAACGTGGCAGTGTCTGGAGAAAGTACGTAACCACTTTTGCAATAAACTTTATTACAAAAGTGGTTATCGCGTACCAACCACTTTTGTAACAAGAGTGATGTTACATCCCAACGCTCACCTACATTCGCGCTTGATAATGTCGTTCCAATGTAACATGCCTAATATTTAGTTAATATAAATCATTTACAAGGCATCAAATGATTAATGTGGTTTATGTGATGGCTTTGGAAAGTCTATATTTCTGCATTTATTATATATCAATTCAACATAGAATCATTGGATATAAAAGCATTTTTTTCTTTTAGAAATGTTTATGATTAAGAATATGAATCGTGAGGCCAGATATTAAATCATAAATAAGAATTAGGAAAGGCTTTCATAAATCACTGAAATTGTAATTGAAGTACATTCATTGGTTAACGAGGAGTTGCGGAAAAACAGTCGTTCAAGAAAGTGACTATAAGTCCCAACAAAAATACATCACATCAACAACTAAAATAAGCCTTAATGTTACTAGTAACAAGTATGAGAAAGTATTAAATAAAAAAAAAAGTTAATTTTTTTTTTTTTTAAAGAAAGTGAATATAAGTCCCAAAAATCCCCCTCAAATTCCTCCAATATGCATGTAATAAGGCCGCAACGTTACCGCAATGTAGTTCAGTAACTCATGCGTACAATATCAATTGCCTGGAAAGACACATAGAAACAGAACTCACCTTAACACTTCACCTTAACACAAACTTTTAGAACTTAAAATTGAGTAAGTCAGAGAAAAACGTGAACATTGTGACTGAAAAAAATAAAAGAAATCAGTTAAATTTCTGCATACAGTAGGGTTAATACCTACAGTTGTTATTGAAATGAGAAAATAAACAGTAATGAGAGGTGAAGGCACCACAATCTGCACAAAAGCTGACTTTAACGCAAATTCTTACAACACCTAAACGCTTATTCTTACAAGTTTTGGCAGAAAATCAGCCTCAAATTCCTCAAATATGCATGTAATGAGGATTAAATATTATTACAATGGAGTTCAGTAACCCAAGTGTAGAATATTAATCGCCTGGAAAGACACATAGAAACACAACTCACCCAAACACAAAGTTTACAAAGTTTTACAACTTAAAATTTACTAAGTCCGAGAAAAACATGAAAATTTTGACTGAAAAAAAGAAAATTTTCGTTAAATTTCTGCATACAGTGGGGTTAATACCTACAATTGTTATTGAAATATGAAAATCAACAGTAATGAGAAGTTAAAGCAGCACAATCTGCACAAAAGCTGACTTTAACGCAAATTCTTACAACACCTAAACGCAAATTCTTACAACTTTTGGCAGAAAATTTTAGGTGAAATTTGGAAAAAAGTCGTAGTATCAGGGTTAAATACTGTGCTGATAGTCCCCTACAACCTACATATGCAATATCAAAGGCCTGAGCCCACTGATCTTTGAGAACTCACCTTAACACCTCACCTTAACACAAACTTTTAGAACTTAAAATTTACTAAGTCCGAGAAAAACATGAAAATTTTGACTGAAAAAAAAGAAAATTTCCGTTAAATTTCTGCATACAGTCGGGTTAATACCTGCAGTTGTTATTGAAATATGAAAATCAACAGTAATGAGAAGTTAAAGCACCACAATCTGCACAAAAGCTGACTTTAACACAAATTCTTACAACACCTAAACGCAAATTCTTACAACTTTTGGCAGAAAATTTTAGGTGAAATTTGGAAAAAAGT
Source organism: Pictodentalium vernedei (assembly GCA_031216915.1). Taxonomy (NCBI): domain Eukaryota; kingdom Metazoa; phylum Mollusca; class Scaphopoda; order Dentaliida; family Dentaliidae; genus Pictodentalium; species Pictodentalium vernedei. The sequence goes on from CM062293.1 coordinate 441,025,513, forward strand.
CGTAGTATCAGGGTTAAATACTGTTCTGATAGTCCCCTACAACCTACATATGCAATATCAAAGGCCTGAGCCCACTGATGTTTGATAAATTAACCTTAACATTAAATCTTACAATATTGGACACGCCGGACGCCGACGCCCACGGTTATCACAATCGCTCACCACATCTTACAGATGTAGGTGAGCTAATAAAACCACTTTTGTAATAAACTAACCATTGTTGTAATACACCTATTTTTCTGATGAATTACGGACGTACATTTTATAGCCGGACGGTGTGTTTGTTTGGAGAGGGGGTAGCACAAAGTAGCGTCAAAGCTATTCCAAAATTTGGTGGGCGCTAAAATCTTACTGCAAACGGATGGATGGGGAAAGCTGGGTTTGACGTCTATCGTTTTTGAAATGTCTCCCCAAATTCCTCCTACGGGCGCAGTTTTTCTTAAACCCCGTAGTTCCTATCGAGCTTGTTGTCCCTTATAGGTCGGGTTGAATTCTTCCGCACACCGTTAACCCCAAATGAGGCGGACATCCCCTATTTGTTTACTTTTGTTTTTTACTTTTCAATGTGTCATGTAATTACTAGGCGACAGAATCTCTTGGCATATGACTGGGGGTATCATTATAGGTCGTATCACAACAAACAGCCTGAATGTGTACATGGAATCACCCCGAACAGCCCGACAATGTCTACAAACTATCAATGGATGGATTTGTTTTCTGAAAATATCGCGTCTTCCTGGCATGATGGACGGCGGCGGCAAAGGGGACCAAGGACGAGGGGTCCCAGGGGACCAGGGGAGCGGGGGAGGAGTCCAGGGAGTCGATGGCACTCCTCCCTCCACATTCCCTCTCTGTTTATTTTTTACAAAAAATAACAATATATCACATTCATTTAAACTTCTTTTATGGAACAACTATGGTACATAAATAGTCATATATTCATACACTACTTTTCTACATTTACAACAGTCTTTACACAAACACAAATGATGACAGGGTCGCGAAACGACATTGGCTTTTTTCTAGTTCGAATTCTGTCGGAATCCTCGTTTTCCATCCTTAGGCGAGCGCCACATTTTTAAAAGGCAGGTCTTTGGTGCCCCACTTGTTATATGAAACAAGGAAGGCTATGAACACGAGCTCAATGAGTGAATCTTTATACGTCACGTACCCTCATTTAAAAAATCTCTACCCTGCTGTAGTCACAATATATAAAAAAAAATATTAAGGATACTGGACTCACTGAGGGGGGGGGGGGGGGGGGCGTTTGCAAAACCGATTTTCGTAAGATCACCGAAGTTAAGCAACGTCGAGCTCGGTTGGTCTGTGGATGGGTGACCATTTACAGATTAATTCGGACTCCCGCGCTGTGTCCTTGGGCAAGACACTTCATCCTGATTGCCCACGTGGGGGCACGATGACGCCGTGTGCTGAGACGTCCTGCACGCCGAGGTGCACATGTCTTCAACCAATCTAATCCTGTATGTGCTGTGTAGTGCGTAGTACTGCTATGTGGTGCATAGTATGGTCTGGGGTTATGACGTTGGAGAGCTGGCAAGTGCTCGTCGTTTCTCGGTGGTTCTCTCCGCCTTCCTTCACCAATAAACCTGTCATCAACGCGATATGGCCTTAGCTGCTGAAGTGTCGTAAAGCACCAATAAATAAATAAATAAATAAACCCACTGAATACCCTTTTTCGTCTTATGGAACAATGAATGCTGTGCAAATGAGCACATTGCGCGCAAAATCATGTCTCAAAATGAATATTATGAAAATGAGTCCAATACGTGCAAAATCATACGCATCATAGCCTCATTTCAATATTTTTGGATCCGCCGAGTCACTAACTAGGACTCACTAAATGGATTCTAAGGGAAAATCATTTTACATACAGGCACTTTCTGCTTTCAATGGAGATAACTCTTGTTATTTTTTAAACAATAAACAAAGAGGGAAATGGAAGGAGGGGAGCCTCCGCCACTTCTAGCGCCGCTAGGCCCCCGGTCTCTGCTACCCCTTGCCCCCCCCCCCCCCCCCACCCCAAGAGCCTCTAGTTCCCTGCCGCCTCTGTAGCCTCACCCCCAGAGCTCCCTTTTCCCCTGCCGCCACCGTCCATCGTGTCTGGAAGACTCGATATTTTCAGAAAAATTTCCATCCATGGATAGTTTTTTTAGACATTGTCAAGCTGTTCTGGGTAATTCTATATCTAATATCGGTTGTTTGGGGTAATTCCGTGTTTTCCCAAAACACACTCCGTACAAACATTGGATCCGGAACATGTCCACGTCCCAGCTACAACATTAACATGGTTACCAGAGTAAAATCCACTAAAATACACGAAAGTTCATTTGTGTAATTCTATACTATTGGAACATACTCTCCTCGAATCAAACATACCCTCAAAACATACCCCCGATCTTATACCAAGAGGTAAGGTTTCGTCACCAGGCAACCTCGTGACACTTGAGAAACCAAGATGGCGCCCCTATACACAAAATGGACGACCAAAACACGTGTCCCCGTATACACACAAACTGCGCACGCGCATTCGAACCTCGTATCGCTATGGCAATGACGTCACAACATAACCACGCACATTGGTTACATGTCAACACAACATGGGCGCTCGCAGTCACCCTGACATGACGTCACTTCCGAGATCTATCTGAATTGCAAGAGGGCGCCATTGACTGGTCTACTGCTGTACTAAACGGCTTCTCTTAGGGATGTGATAGCAGGTCTGACTCTGCAACCGAGAAAAGGGGCTCACGTCATATCACTTCTGACACCTGAATCTAAACTTTCGGCAATTTGTTTTTTTTGTTTGTTTTTTTTTGGAATGAACATAACAAATATAACAAATATCGAGTATTCAGTAGTAAACTGAACTGCACGTTATCCGTCTGGTCTTGTCTCTCCGCGTGCCTCAAGACATGTAAATTTAAAAACATGCCCCTTTGCTTTTTGGTACACGAAAGAATGGCGCAACTTGGACGCTGATGATAAACTGGATTCAACTTTGATCCCTTTTGCATCCATGAAAAGGATTCATCACTGGCCCGATTGCTCGCTCTGAAACGGAGTAATAAATTACGTGTAGTCGCACACGTAATCTTATCAAACATCTGAGTCTGAACTTTCATGAACCCAATTTGGCAATGTAACAATTGACTACGGGCCGATTGGTATTTTGCCATACCGGAAGGATGAGTGTTTCAGTTGGCACTATAACGGTTGGCAAATGTATAGTAGTCAAAAGAAATTTATTTACTTTGATCTAGTCCTTCCACATAACACGAAACCAGTTACGCATGCCTCTGATCTTGTGCCGCATGGACGGACTGCGCAACGATTAACTTATCCGTAGCAATAATCGTGTCTGAACTTTCATCGTTCTTGAAAAGAAATAACCTATGCTCAATGCAGAATAGTAACAGTGACCCTCATGGCCAATCTGACGCTACCCCTCCATGTGCTACCAACCAATTGAAAATCTTGCTTTATATGGGACATTGAACCCCGAATGCAAAGTGGATCAGCGCATTAAAACCCGTGACCAGATATAAAAAAGATGTCTATTCCATTTTAGATTAATATTATGAACGCTTTCATTACCGCATTTGGCAACACAAAGTTCCTTATGTGCCAATCCTGCTGACATGGAATGTTTAGTCGAGCAAGCCAGTCAGCTGTACACTGAAGTTTTGTCCAACTGATGTAAACGTCCTGTCTTTTTCGAATGACCTATTAAATTGATTTTGATAATTTGTGTAACTTGTTTTTCCTTTTTATTTTTTTTCGTAATAGGAATTACACCGCCAAACATATTCTGTGGTAGACATACCCCTTCTGACCCAACAATACAGCAGTCTATATTACCATGTATCGTGAGCTGCGCGCTTCTCAATTACCCACATAATCCACTCGATAAGCATTGTTACAACCGGTGATGTAATACAACCTATTATGCAGTAAATTTATTGCATTATCGGTTGTGTTGGATGGCAAACCTAACCTATCATGCAATAAATTTATTACATTATTGGTTGCGTTGGATGGCAAACCTAACCTATAATGCAATAAACTTAATATATCAGCGGTTGTCTTGCATGGAAAACTTAACTGCAAATGAAATAAATTTATTACATTATCGGTTGCTTAAGATGGCAAACCTAACCTATTACGAAATGAATTTATTACATTACCGGTGCGTTGGATGGCAAACCCAACCTATTATGCAGTAAATTTATTACATTATCGATTGCATTGGATGGCAAACCTAACCTATTATGCAGTAAATTTATTGCATTATCCGTTGCGTTGGATGGCAAACCTAACCTATTATGCAATAAATTTATTACATTATCGGTTGCGTAAGATGGCAAACCTAACCTATTATGCAATGAATTTATTACATTATCGGTTGCGTTGGATGGCAAACACAACATATTATGCAGTAAATTCATTACATTATCGGTTGCGTTGGGTGGCAAACCTAACCTATTATGCAATAAATTTATTACATCATCGGTTACGTTGAATGACAAACCTAACATATTATACTATAAAGTTTATTGCATTATCGGTTGCTTTGGATGACAAACCTAACCTATTATGCAGTAAATTTATTAAACTGTCGGTTGCTTTGGATGACAAACCTAAACTATTGTGCAATAAGGTTATTACGTCATCGGTTACGTTGAATGACAAACCTAACCTATTATACAATAAAGTTTACTGCAAAAGTGGTTGCTTACTTTCTTCAGTCACTTCCAAGTTTCAACAGGTTAATGGACACGTTATTCCATTGAACGACACACAAACATGTTTAAGTAAACTCGTCCCTCACCCCACCCCAATGTGCGACTATAAAATGGACGTCCATGATTTATCACCGAAATGAGTTTATTACAATAATGGATAGTTTATTACAGAAGTGGTTTTATTACAAAAGTACGCGATAACCACTTTTGTAATAAAGTTTATTGCAAAAGTGGTTGCGTATTTTCTTCAGTCACTACCATGTTTTAACTGGTGAATGGACACGTTACTCCATCGAACGACACACAAACATGTTTAGGTAAACTAGTCCCTTACCCCCACCCCAATGTCCGACTATAAAATGGACGTCCGTAATTTATCACCGAAGTGAGTTTATTACAATAATGGTTAGTTTATTACAAAAGTGGTTTTATTACAAAAGTGGTTGGTACGCGATAACCACTTTTGTAATAAAATATTAAAGTTTATTGCAAAAGTGGTTGCGTACTTTCTTCAGTCACTACCATGTTTTAACTGGTGAATGGACACGTTATTCTATCGAACGCCACACAAACATGTTTAGGTAAACTAGTCCCTCACCCCACCCCAATGCGCGACTATAAAATGGACGTCCATGATTTATCACCGAAATGAGTTTATTACAATAATGGTTAGTTTATTACAAAAGTGGTTTTATTACAAAAGTGGTTGGTACGCGTTAACCACTTTTGTAATAAATTTTATTGCAAAAGTGGTTGTATTACAAAAGTGGTTGGTACAGCGCTTGTCATGTGATGTTTATAGTATTCGATTGAGAACACAACTGTATTTCCTGTAAAAGTTGTCAAATTTACAGTTGCATAATGTTTGATAGTATTGGCCACTGGTCGCACATTAATATATGCGGTAAACTTGTATGACCAATATGACATCGTGTAAATATTACATAGTCTTTTCTACAAAGGTTACTAGACGTTATTTATGATTGATATTTGGTCGGAAGCGATGTTATTAGTCGCCCCATTCTACTCCGCCTGGCACATATATTTGATGTAATTACAGATATGTGGTTTGAAATTGCTGAAAGGAATGTGAAAATCAGTGATATGCTTGTTTAGAGCAATGTTTTGCAGCACTCTCTGTCCCGGTGTTACCGGAGATACCAACATGTCCAGGTAACCAGCAAAACACGATATCATTATGATCAGACATGAGAGAATTTATCATCACACGAAGTTCCAAAATGAGAGGGTCCTTCGACTTGGGGGGGGGGGGGGGTAGAATTACGCTAGCAAAAAGAAATGAGAGTCGGAAACTTCCTTTTCTGTACATTTTCCATGTGCCCAAGCGCTAGTTGCAAAGATTTAACTTCAGCTCTGAAAATAGAACTTTTATTTGGTCGGAAAATGTTGGTCGGAAAACATTGTTATATCCTTTAATGCTGCTATCTATTGCAAAAATAATAAGAAACGTCGTGCGATTTTATCTCTGGTGATGACTTGATGTTTTTTGGAACACTGTTGGAAGATTCTTTGTAACTAAGTCTTACAAATCAAGTATTAGAAAGTGTAAGGCAAAAGCTGGTCTTGTTTTCGTGTTTCGATTAATGTCCCTTTACAATTAACCCTTTAATCCTTTTCATGTCACGCCCATTTTAGCCATATATGGAGGACCTCTATGGTCGCCTTGCATACAAGGAAGTTTAATAAAATTTATGACATACTTGAAACTCTATCATCTAATTAATTGTAGGAAAGGGCTCTCTGAGCCCTTTCCAACAATAAATCAGATGGTAGGTTTTATCAGCGCCTATCAGAATGTACAGATAATCATCAAAAAGTAGGTGTCAATAGTCGCGTTCGGCAGCATAAGTGTTAAACCCGAAAGGCCCCTTTTCTAGGCCCTGGATCCAGTACCGCGTTAACTTATGGCCGGGCACCTAGGCTTTTAGGTACTTCGGCCTCGGGGGCCTCCCTCCGGCACTTCAATCTTACACCCCAGTACAGCTGACAGCCTGGCCCTGGTACGGTAGGCACTATGCCACAGTACATAGCCCTATATCCATTTTGAGGGTCTCCTGAAAAATTCTACTCACAACTTAGCATATTATTTAAATTAGCATAAAAATAATGTAATATATAAATATATATCTATAGTATACTTATGAGAGTATATATATGGATAAATACATATGTACATGCTTCGCTACGGCGCAGAGAAAGTGCCTTTAACCATTGGAGCCCAAAGGCGCAGGTAACAGTGCCTCAGCAAAACAAAAAATGGCGGGCCCCCTGTCCGGCGGGCCCCCTGTCCCAGCGGCCCCTGTCCCTGCGGGCCCTTATGCTTCAGCCTAGTCAACCTTATGAATAATACGGCCCTGCCTGATCGTGATAGGTTTATAAAGTAGGTAGTTGCTCTAGGAATTTGTATGGTCGATCAATCACGAGTTACAACTTGCAGCCCAAAGGCTGCACGCTGAAAATATTGATTGGTCTTCCCCGATGAAACGAATATAAACTCTAGCAGCTGATGGGTCTGTACTAGCATAGAATATACCATCAGAATCCAAAGGGTTACAGCATCCGCAACCTATCATGCATACCGGGTTGAAACGGTTAAAATAAAAAAAATTATGGTTTGCGACATAGGTTCTCCGCGATATTTTCTGTGAATGTTGATGGTGCACGTGTCCCATTATCACAAACACTGATAATAAAGCTGTCTAAATCAGCTTCTGCATGTTGATAAGGAATGAAAAGCAATTGTAAAATTTAAACCCCACGGGGGACTTGATGTGCATTAAATTATCAATTGTGTTGTGCTGCGAGTCACTGCAATAACTTTACGACGATGTACACAAAAGTTTTACTGTCTCTGATATCCGATCATTAGATCGAGACCCGCTTATCGAACTCAAAAGTGTGTTCTTTGCGATATTAAATTCAACATAACGTTTCTCAAACTGACGACTGAGCAATAAATGGGCGATCGTATAACTTCGCAACTTAAGAGTTGTTTCTTCATGACGTGTTTTATTACCAGCCTTCCTCGCTCCACTTCTTTGACACCCGTCCGCTGAAAGCCGATTTTACACAAAGGCTGACGTTCCGTGCAATAAACAGCAAAGTGCGTTGTAAAAGAGTACTCAGCTTAAGGCGTGTGGCTTAAAGTTCGTAAACATTGTCACACTAACCTTGCGAGATCTCTGCAGTCACGGCAAGAGTTTGCAAAAGAACATCCTCACACTGCAACAATTTTATTGAAACTCTTCCTGGAAATTACAAAACACACCACACTTAAACCAAGAAATGCAACTCATATTATCGTGCTGTCGATGAGTATCACACCATGGAATGCAACTGACATTATCGCGCATCCGACAAGGAAAACAAGGCAATAAAAGTTGCATGTTGGACATTTAAAAAAAAACAATAGTTTTTCCCAAGATGGAAGTGTTGTGTTAGGTCCCAGCGAATGTCAAATTTCGAAGCGAAGTGAAAGAGGCAGAGAGGATTTCGATTCGAACTAAATCTCGAATAGAATCGCGACGCTACTAAAATTGCAGATATTTGCATCTTCTAAAACAATAAATATTTCTTTTAGAACGCTTAGTTTAATCAAACATAGAGCTGAAACTAGAAGTTCTGTGATGAAATGCACACAAATATCACGTCGATCTGCGCGTTAATCTACGCGTTATGACCATAGTAAGGGTAGTGTACATATGACCTGTGCACCAGCAATGTTTCAGACAATGGACCTCCGGGTAACCCGGAGGTCCATTGGCAGAAACATTGCCTGCGTTTGCAATGAGTAACCAGGAGAATCTGCCGTGCTTTGTATGTCATTCGATATGGCAATTGCGCGCAAATTCCTACGCGCAATTAAGCCTAGATAAGCGCACAGTTCGTGACAGGACTTCTAGTTTTAACTGTATGCTTAAAACACTTTTGATATCACTCTGTCTTCCTTTTCGAGCAAAACAGTGTTTATTCTCCAGCGGGCAACAGCAATGTAATTATAGTACAACCGCCGTGGACTGGTCGTAATTCACGCGTGAACAGTGATGCCCACGCATGCGTTTACTAGGTAATAAAAATCATCGTCAGTGAAATTTTAATTAATGAAGCACAGGGCTGTACCCGGTGATTCATTAATTAATTTTTTCATAATTATTCCTATAATTAGTGTCTTTGGAGTCTAATATTATTGCGTCCGTGGAAATATTGTCCAGCCGTGGAAACTGACCAGTCTATGGTTAATTAACAATCATTTGTGCATCACATAGTTTTATTCCTATAATATCTCACCCCCAATAACTACGTTTTTGGGTCGACTAAGTCACTATACTTCTAAAGCTCCCAATCTCCCAATCCACTGTAGCTATGGGTGTTATAAAGGTGCACCACGACAATGACAGTGACGAAAATGACAGTGACGAAAATGGCAGCGACGAAAATGGCTGTCACAAAATTGACATTTGATAAACAACATCCTTGTGAGTTGGAGTTTGTACAAAGCAAATTCTTTGGGCAATATTTGAGCTCGTGCTGGGAGGGGCAGATTCACAGCCCCGTCCAAACTTTCTATTTTCTGAACTGGTAGGCCAGTTAGACCCCTTACATGCTGCTGGCGGATATTCCTGCCCAGGACACAAACTATCTTACCACTGAAATAAGTATATTTTGGCACATTTAACCAAATTTCAATACTGTAAATTGAATGGACTTATTTACCAATGCTGTCTTTAGTTAAATTTTGATAATTTTTCATTAAATCTAATCATGGCTGCTTCATAGCAGCCATAACTAGATTTGATGAAAAGATTTTGAAAGTACTCGGCGGGTTCAGGGTTAAACCATATTTGGTATGTTATAGCATTAGAGATGGCAAGTACTTGATTTCGGCCAAACAAAACATTTCATGTCCCCCTGGAAACTCCCAGGAGCTGCCACGCCCACTTTTGTTATAACTGACGAGTTTTGTCATAGCTCCCACTTCTGTAATAAAAATCCCAAGGGTTTGTCATAGCTCCCACTTTTGTAATAACAATTGCCAGGTTTTGTTCTAAAAAATATCGCCACTTTTGTCATTAAAATCAACAGGTTTGGTAAGACTTTTTTCCACACGCATCAATAAATTTGATATGTTCCCCTCTCTTTTCTCGCCCATTGCCAATGGGACGATCTCTTTGATGTCGTTCCAACGAGATGTCATAAGGTACGTTTTCTAGTACCAAAGGATTGTTTGCATGTGCAATCCTCTATTTGTGTTGGGTAAAGAGTTAGAAGTGGGGTGGCTAAACTTAGCTTGAGTCCAGGGGCGTGGACAGGCAAAATGAAGTGGAGGGAGCAAAATACTTTTCTGCAGAAAAATATTATATCCCACTTTATATTACTTCGTGCTGGATTAAAATAGTGTATTTCCCATAACTGAAGCGCTGCAGTCTTCTTAACCGTGGAACAAAATTAACTTCTAATGCTGAGAAAAGCATCATGGGCACTTTTTAAAGGCTTAAGTTCCCGAAAGTGGTGGAAAAATCGTAGCAACATGGAATACCTGAACCAGTGTCAGTGATTTCAACCATATATGTATTTATTACTTTCCAAAGTGTGATTTACTGGGATTTCCGGATTTCATTATAAACGATAACTCCACAAGTGAATTATGCAATCAACAATTGTGTCATGTATCCGCGCGCGCAAACGAAGACGCTTTGCCGTGGGTGTAATGGGGACTTCATTGTTTTGTTTTTTTTTTTTTTATTTTTTTTTTTTTAACCCTTTACCTATCATGAAAAGCATTCGACACTTGCAACACAAAAAACTTGAATAACTGTTATTTTCATTTTTTGTCTCAAAACAACATAGGTTATGACCCCTCATTGTCATAACCTATGTTTTAGAGTCAAAAAATGAAAAAATAATGAAAATTAATTGGCGATTTTTGAGAATAGCGCTGGACGGTTTTGGACGTTATGTTAGGTAAAGGGTTAAATAATATAATTATCGTTAATAATGAAAAGTAATAAACAGAGTAATCGCTTGACTGGACTGGTTACGTGAAATAATTCATTGGAGGCGAGGGACTTTAGTGTAAAACACTCGTGTGCATTCGCGCACTCGTGTTTGCACAATGCCCCCCACCTTTCATGAATTATTTCACGAAACCAGTCCAGTCAAGCGATTACTCTATATTTAATGGTTACATTTTTCAGGAAAAGGGTGGGGGGGGGGCGAGTTCCTCCAACCCAATCCCCAGTGACAAACCATTCTTTGAAAGTAGAGTGGAATGACTTAGTCACCTTCAGCTTTTGTGACAACTAGTGGCGGAATCATCAACCAGAAGTGTAAGATAGTGTAATAGAAATTAACGCCTAAATAAACAACCAGTATTTATTTGTTGTGGTTTAACAGTACTTTTGACAGCCAGGGTCACCTCGTGTCGGTCAGTTTTACACCTGGAGGAAGCCGGAGAACCCGAAGAGAACCACCGAGCAACGGCAAGCAACTGTCAGACTCCTCAACGTACTAACTCCACACAAGCAGGGTTAGAATTGGTTGAAGACGAGTGCACCATCGACGTTCAGTACGCCTTAGTACACGGCGCCAATTCTACCCCCACTTGAGCAATCGTGATTAGTGCCTTGTCCAAGGACACACTGCACTTACACCCCTGGCGGGGATCAAACTGAAGGCCTTTCGGTTTGAAGTTAAATGCCGTAACCACTGAGCCACGATGCTCTCAATAAACAGAATTTACCCATTAGGCAATAATTAACCAAACCAGTGGTGTAATAACATATTATGAATATATCAACAAACAAATTTAAATAATTTTGCGGTAGCAAAAAAATTATTTTGGTACATCTAATCGATTTTCATTACTTTCCAAAGTGTGATTTACTGGGATTTCCGGGTTTGATTATAAACGATAACTTCACAAGTGAATTATGCAATCAACAATTGGGTCATGTACCCGTGCGCGCAAACGAAGATGCTTTGCCGTGGGTGTAATGGGGACTTCATTGTTTTTTTTTAACCCTTTACCTAATATGAAAAGCAGACGACACTTGCAAACAAAATTATTCAATAGCTATTATTTTCATTTTTTATTTCAAAAACATAGGTTATGACCCCCTCATTGTAACGAGCTCGACGAGCTCGTTCCAACGAGGGGTCATAACCTATATTTTAGAGACAAAAAATGAAAAAATAATTAAAATTAATTGGCGATTTTTGAGAATAGCGCTGGCCGTTACGTAAGGTAAATGGTTAAATAATATAATTATCGTAAATAATGAAGAGTAATAAACAGAGTCATCACTTGACTGGACTGGTTACGTGAAATAATTCATTCAAGGCGAGGGATTATATTGTAAAACACTCGTGCGAATTCGCGCATTCTTGATTGTACAACGTCCCTCACCTCTCATGAATTATTTCACGTGACAAGTCCAGTCAAGCGATTACTTTCTATTTAATCATTTGATCTGAAGACGTTTTTCCAGTAAAAAGTTATTTGTTTGGTTCAACACGGTGACGGGTATGTTTTACTGGTTTTTATTGTTAGTTTTTTATGGAATTCTATTACACTACTGGTGCCAATACTATATACCGTTTAGTTCTATTTTCTTGGTTTGTATTTTCTGTTATGACTTAACTCTTTACCTAACATGAAAAGCAGACGACACTTGCAAACAAAATTCTTGAATAACTATTTTTTTTCATTTTTTGTCTCAAAAACATAGGTTATGACCCCTCATTGGAACGAGCTCGACGAGCTCGTTCCAATGAGGGGTCATAACCTATGTTTTTGAGACAAAAAATGAAAAAATAATTAAAATTAATAGGCGATTTTTGAGAATAGCGCTGGCCGGTTTTGGCCGTTACGTTGGGTAAAGGGTTAAAATGGGTTGAAATGAACCATTAGCGTTTTTCAGTTGGCAATTACCATATCTTTTATAATGCCAATGAATCATTTTAGTCAGTTATATTAATAGGTAGAAAATACAATTCCAGAAGATACAATTGTAAACGTTTTATAGTATTTGTTCTGGTGAGGTTTATTACTTTTCTGTTTCTTCCACAGTTAGTTGGTTACTATTATATTATTGGTTGATTAATATACCAATTCCTAATTTCTATTATATTACGGTTAATATTACTCTGTTGTTTGATTATAATACTACTGGCTGTTTTTATTAGATTACTGGTTAATATTACACCAGTGGTTGATTATTACACTGGTTGTTACAACATCCCCTCGTCCCTAGGTTTGCAGTGTCTACAAGGAACACTTAATTTAAGTAGTGGGCGAATTGAAAGGAAAAAATAATGCTTGCCAATTGTCACAATGGAAAACAGTTTAGAAGATCAAAGTCTTTGAACACTGTCATCCACCAGGTTGAAAAACAAGTCCCACGTTACGAACTGAACTGATAAAATCAAAACAAGTGTTCATGGAGCCGAAACGCCAGTGTACATTAGTCAGAGTATTATGACAGAGCGAAGCTAATTAATTCCAACTATGATCGAGTATTACGTAATTAAAAGCATTATCTGTGACATCTCCGTGAAAATTAAATGCGGAAATGAAATCTTCATCACACTGTTTTCAAAAAACACTACGATCGTATCGCAGGCTGTTATAGATTTATTTTGACGAAGTGATCAAGAAGCAACATGCTCGACATTAAATTGTTTTGACGTTTCATCATTCATTGTCGTATTTTTTGTGTCACCGGGGTAATGAAAATACAGTGGCGACGGAACTAAAATTAAGGTGATGAGTCAAGTACAAAATATCGAAATGAAGGAATGAAATGAATGGAAATAAAGATATTAGTTTAAACAATATTTATTTCCAACCTCAGTGAGTACAGTATACAGCATGAAGATGTTTGTGGATTCGACAGTAAGCCGTTGGCTTGTACAAGGTCGTTTCCACACCATTAATTAATTAATTAATCTAATATATTCGAGAAACAGCTATAAAATATGTTAAATCCAAACCAGGAAATAATTTACTGAGTAATAATACGGTTTGATATAGGTTGGAAACACATTTCTGAAATTCTGAAATTATAGAAAGAAGAAGAAGAGAAATAATAAAAAAAAAAATAAAAAAAAAAATAAAAGAGAAAACCAGAAATAGTAATCATTTAAGTACTGATAGGCTACAATTTGTAAAACTCCACACTCCACAGAACGGAAGACATGGCCTGAAATGACAACGGAGAATGGCTTCTTGACCAATATTTATTTATTTATTGATGTTTAAGGTCACATATTTATGCACAATGGCTAATCATGACCGTGACAGTTTTACGGGTGGAGGAAGCCGGAGTACCCGGAGAGAACCACCGAGCAACGACGAGCAGCTGCCAGCTCCCCAACATCGTAACTCCACACTGCAGCACAGGCAGGATTAGATTGGTTGAAGACATGCGTACCATCGACGTGCAGTACGCCTTAGTACACGGCGTCATCGTGCCCCCACGCGGGCAATGGAGATGAAGTGTCTTGCCCAAGGACACAACGCGGTTGCCGCAGGTGGGATTCGAACCGAGGACCTCTCGGCTTGCAGCCTGCACCTCTACCTACTGAGCAACCGCACTCCCCTTATTGACCAATAAAGGAGATACCTCGTTTGGTTATTTTACCCTACAGAACAGGTGAAAAATAATCCGTCTTCATTATATGCTATTCTGTGAATTATCGCAAATTATCTAAAATATATTTCTCGATATCCACCTACTCAACGGATATCCAGGAATATCCCTCATTAGCTTCCTAAATGACGTCACGCTACGCCGAAACGCGTCGTCTTGAAGAAACGATCAGCCAATCTTTGCCATTGTTTTGAAACGTACGCATTTGGGGTCGAATTGAGCTGAATATTGTGCAATAAAATGTCTCGCAGCATATAATAAAAACAAAAGATAATCTACTCTATTTTGGTCGGTATTTGGAATTATCTCATGAGTGTGGACCTGAAAGTTTTATTTTTCACTTTCAGGTCCACACGATGAATTTTTTCAGTGGCTTTCTAAATGACGTTTCGCTTCGGCGCATGACGTCGCCTTCAAGGAACGATCAGCAGCTTTTTGTTATTGTCTTGAAACTGCTTGCAGTCGGATTGGGCTGAATATTGCGCAGTAAAATGTCACGTAGCACACAGTGAAAAGAAAATCTACGCTGCTTTAGTGAATATCGGGAAATATCTCATGAGTGTGGACCTAAAAGTTTTATTTTTTACGAGCGCTTGCGCGAATGAAAAATAATACTTTCAGGTCCACACGAATGAGATAATTCTCGATATTCACTAAAACAGCGTAGATATCCTCTATGTCTCGTGTGTTTACGGTAAAGGAGATGCACTGGCACAGATATATCCTACTGAAACTTTTTTCCTTGTAATGATATATTGTTAAACGAAATATACATATTGATCCCAAATGGGTTTCTACATGACCCCCCCCCCCCCTCCCCCACAACACCCAAACACAAATTTAATTGAAACTAGGTGTCTTGGGAGAGCACTGATAATTATTTTTCAATATATGGTCAACATCGGCTATGGCTGCTAACTGGAACGATTTTGACAATTGAAGAGGCATATGCTGTTTTGTTTCGTCCTTATTAAAAACATCAATGCTATTTTTTATGCTTCAAATATGCATGTTTCTGTGAGGGTGGGGGATCAAAATATATAATTTGAAAAAATGACCTTATTTCGGCATAACTTGTTGAAATGCAAATTCAGTTTCAGAATTTTCTTTGAGACGCATGGTCCAAAATAATGTTGGTTTCTTTATACAGAGTGATGTATTTTGGTCAGCACAGCAGTAAAGAGACCCTTCACGCCCAATTCTTAGATGTTTGATATGAGAAGTGAAATTCATTGTATTGTCAAACAATAAAAGCAGGCATTTCACTTCTTTAACCCTTTACCCAACGTAACGGCCAAAACCGGCCAGCGCTATTCACAAAAATCGCCAATTTTCATTATTTTTTTCATTTTTTGTCTCAGAAACATAGGTTACGACCCCTCTTTGGAACGAGCGCGTCGAGCTCGTTCCAAAGAGGGGTCACAACCTATGTTTTTGAGACAAAAAATGAAACAAAAATAGTTATTCAAGAATGTTGTTTGCAGGCGTCGTCTGCTTTTCAGGTTAGGTAAATGGTTCACAACTTTGAAAACACTTTTATCTTTTGAAAATTACAGAAACAGACACAATTTGTTTTGGTCTTGGAAAATTTGAAATCATTTTCAGTGGTCCGTTTCTAAATTCTATTTACACACAGCTGAAATTTGCGCTCGATGGCCCTCATGGCTTTGCTGCTTCAGATTAAAAGTCATCGGCATACAATGATGTATGTTCCATATTCTAACGTGCTTCGATGATGCAGTTAGATTTTAACTAATGAAAGGATAACAGATAGAATAGTAAGTAGCGGAACTCACAATTCCTGCACGTGGCGATCTAACACGAATTTGAAATTGACGGACCTTTAAAAATGTTTCTACAGAAATGGGAATACGGTCCATGCTGAAAAGTTCTTTTTCAAATCCTTCGCTTCCATGGAGGTGTATTACATGACTTGCCCAGAGGCTACTAATATAAAACTATTACACTTGTATTTTACAAAATTGTATTCTGTTCCTGCATATATAAACAACTGAAAGGAGACAGCTTACATAAGCTATAGCTTGCTGCTGAATCCTCTTTCCTCTTTCACATTTGTGTATCTTTATGAAATGTATCATAATTTTCTGTCAAATTAAGGAAATAAAATATTGTTTAAACTAACAACTGAAATAAATCATTACCATTTTAAAAGACGTGGCAATTTACCTATCGGTAAGTTGGCACGTCCTATGAAATGCTATTGATTTATTCCAGCCATAGACAGACAATACAACTCTGGAAAATACAACTGTAAAAAATTTATAGTAAAGGCCCCTGGTCAACGGAGATGGGGAGGAGCACGCCCTTTCACGGCAAAGGCATTTCTAACGAACGTTTCAAGTCTAACCAAATTATTCATATATACCACACTGAAACTATTTATTGGTGATCAAGGTCAGATATTTGTGCACAATTACTAATGGCGACGTCAACTCGGATATAAAGTCCAGCCAATCGTTTAGACCCATTATGCTCACCTGGGCCTATTTTATCAGTAAAGCTCGTTTACCACATGCATTTAACTCCTTGTATGCTGCTGGCAGATATTCCCACCAGAACACCAATACTCTTGCCAACAGAAAGGGTATAATTTGGTTTCCATTGAACAGAACGCATCACTGTAAATTCGACCAATCATATAATGAGTAGTAGCTGGGCTTCATTTGATTGAATTTTTCATTAACTCGTAGAAGCCGGTAGTCGAGTTTTCTTGCCTGTGGTGTAATACGGCAGGTAATCTGACAGTGACGGCTCGGCTATCTTTGGGCTGGGGAAGAATTAAATACCGAGCAGGTGCTTCTAGTAAAGTGTCGTCTGCCTGAATAGGCAGAAGACACTTGACTAGAAGCACCTGCTTTACTGTAAGTTTTTCCCGGTATGTCATGTTCAGTAAATTCATTCTGATTCCCCGGCTTCTAAGAGATAAATTCACAGAAGACATGACCGGATTTCATGAAAAAATCAAGAAAATACTCAGCAGTTTAGGGTTAAACGTACACTACATCACTTCCAGGGGTACGCACGGGACACACTGAAACTAATTTTGTTCGCATTTGCCGATAATATATTACAGGAATGCCTGTATATTCACACATTTAAGAGATCACAAATTTTGAAACTCAACGTGTAACCTTGTAGTATGACAGTGGAAACACGTGAGCGTGTTTGTTTGGGTGGTGGAGTGGGGACCTCCAGTCCGTTATAGTACTCAAATTTATTAAAGACACCATCAATATATTGTGGAAGTTCTCATCTAACGTGAAGGCTAAATAGGACCAGCTGTATTCATACTTTATGTTTTCACTTTTTGTCCCTAAAACATTGCTTATGACCCCTCATTGGAACGAGCTCGTTTAGCGATGTTTTTTTAGGGAGGTATGAAAGATTTAGTTAATTAAAACAATTTCGCAAGTGTCGTCTGCTATTCGTATCAGTTAAACATGAAGAACAAATGTCGTTTGATGGATTTAAATAAATAGGAGGGTGGGGGGGGGGGGGGGGGGGTCTTAATCACATGCTAAATAGTTGTAGTAAAGTAACATCTTAGCTACATTTTGTACCAATTTGAGTTACATAGGTGAATTATGGAAGCCAGATTTGTGGAAAAATGCCTATTTCTACCCCAAATTACAAAATATCGTTGCAGTCTACTATCGAATGCAGTTGTTTTGGGGGTTCAGGTCCCTACGGTTTACTGCGGTTTCAATTTGCTCAGGTGCTCCGCGATACAACGACGATAAAAGCCGTTAATACCACTTTGGTTGTTGGTTTGTTCGCGTCGAAAAATCGATTGCTTTGATGTGCCCGCTGAGCTCTCTGACGCCATACTCCGGTATCAAAAGGAGGGTCATTAATAGTTTGTTTTAAATATTCTTTTCCTTATCTTCAGTTCATATGGTTTCAATGATTCTGTGAACAGAACTTGATCCCTCTTTTTGGAAGACGAACGTGTATGCCGAACGTGTATGCGTTCTACGGTACAGTTGCCCCCCCCCCCCCCCCCATTCCTTTCCAGCTGTTTGAATAGTTGCAACAGAAAATCTCATACTTACCTCGCTGCCAAGCTACAAACCAGCCCCATGCATTGCGCCCACCAAAGTCGCACTTCAACCGATTCCGATAGGATGATGGTTCAGAACCTAAAGCGCGTCGTGCTCAGGAAAACCACAATCAAGATTAGCGGCAACGAGGCGTCTTGAACACCGACGACAGTGACGTGACGCGTACCTTTGCTACGGCAACCTCTTGAAGACGCATAAGAATACGAAAAGGCAGGATACCGAGGAAATGATACGCCAACCAATAGGAACTTCAGGTCAATGCTGGAGATCGGGATTGCATCGAGGCAGCATTTAAGGCCATTACTGATGTCTATGGCAACATTTTTTTTACCCTGTACGTCGAGGCTCATGGAGAGCCGCATGCCCTTCTATTGGAGTCCACTCCGGGTCAGGCTTGGGTATGAGCAGGCCTATATCCCCACAGACAGTCTGCAGGAAGACAAACTTACATGACCTGTTGGAAAATCACCTGCCGTGGCACTTTCAGTGCAACTAACTGTTCAATGCCCGCCTATGAATCTGGCTAGACCCTGAAGTTTATATACTAGATATAGTGAACGACTCCACGATTATTCGCGGGCCTTTACAACCGCTTTCAAGGAAAACCCACCCTGCACATGCCAGATAAACCCCACCATCACTATCATTGATGACTGCTCCGCCACAAAGGCTCTAACAACGAAAACGTCCATACTGCCAGAGCTGGCTTTTAGTTGGCGCCACGCAGTGCAAAGCGTATGGGAGCAACCCCAAAAGTCTAACTCATGAAAAACCTGCTGGGTTTCTTTTTTTCACTACAATGACGAGAGCGGCCAAGAGGCGGAAGCTACTCATTTGCACACAGGTGGCGAAAGCAGGCCAAGCGCTAGGAAAGATTGCATATATCTGCGTAAGTTACAATTTAGAACATATGTATACCGTTATGATTATAACATGTTGCTATACATACACCTGAAACTTAATTAAGCACCCCCCTCTGAAATGTTTCATGATATTATATTTATTTATTTACTGGTGTTTAAGGTCACATATTTATGCACAATGGCTAATCATGACCTCGACAGTTTTACGGGTGGAGGAAGACGGAGTACCCGGAGAGAACCATCTAGCAACGGCGAGCAACTGTCAGTTCCCCAACATACTAACTCCACACAAGCAGGGTTAGCATTGGTTGACAAGTGCACCATCGACGTGCAGTACGCCTTAGTACACAACGCCTTCGTGCCCCCACGTGGGCAATCGAGGTGAAGTGTCTTGCCCAAGGACACAACGCGGTTGCGGCAGGTGGGCTTCGAACAGACGACCTTTCGGTTTGCGGCATGCATCTCTACCTAGTGAGCCACCGCGTCCCCGTTTCTCGACATTGAAGTTGCTTTTACTGATTATTATGTTTTAACCCTTTACCCAACGTAACGGCCAAAACCAGCCAGCACTATTTTCAAAAATCGCCAATTAATTTTCACTATTTTTTTCATTTTTTGTCTCAAAAACATAGGTTATGACCCCTCGTTGGAACGAGCTCGTCGAGCTCGTTCCAACGAGGGGTCATAACCTATGTTTTTGAGAAAAAAAATGAAAAACATTAGTTATTCAAGAATTTTTTTTTGCAAGTGTCGTCTGCTTTTCATGTTAGGTAAAGGGTTAATGATTGCTGTGTCTTGCAGTACATTTCATCTCGTGAAACATGATGTTTCTGGTTGATAGCGTAGTCCCTTAGAACACATCTGGGACTTTCTTGGACGTCATGTGCAAGCAAGGGATCCGCCCGTACAGAATTTGGCCGATTTGGAATCTGCATTGCATGAGGAGTAGCAGAAGTTGCCTCTGGACCGTGTCAGAAGGCTCACTGGTAGCATTAGGAGAATGGTTTAGGCTGTCATCCGGGGACGTGGTGGATACTCTCGCAACTGACGCCAGACACAGCTATTGTGTTCAGGAGATCATAAGTTACATTTTGTGTCTGTAATTACCGGCATTATTTCATCATGGACAATTCCATACTTGTCGAGAGAACATTTTTCCATCATAAACATTAGTAACAGATATGTGTAATTAGCGCCATTAAAATACTGCATATTTTTCGTCTTTGTGTTGTTCATTTTCAATAGACCATTCTTTCCGCAAACAATCACTTTTGGCCATCTGAAAGATAGCATGAAAGTAATAACAGTTTCTATTAACACCACTGCGAAAAAAACAGGGGGTGCTTAATTAAGTTCCAGGTATATACATTAACCATAACAGTATCTACATGTCCCAACTTCTTGGTATTGAAGATAATACACCATCACACATTGATAACAGAGAAAAAACAAAATGTGACTGGATTTTCGAAAATTAATAACATAATAATGGATGTTTATTTTACAACACGTCCCCACATCCATCCCCACCCCTCCCCCTCTAAAAAACTAGGAGAGAACATATTATTCAAGTGCTATCATCACATTGGACAGATACTTTTAATCAAACTTTTACACTATTTTCACACTTTCTCTACGTGCATCTGCAACTTTTCTCTCTCTAACTGTATCTTAAATATACTTATTTTTTTAGTTTTACTAAAATATTTCAAGTAATTATCCAATCCAAGCAAATTTTCAAATATTATTTTCTTAAAATGTCAATACTTACAAGTTTTTTTTTAAAATTAAAATCATACTAATAGATATCACATATGAGTAAAATTAGATTGAAAGAAATTGTTATTTGGAGTATAGTACATTTTAACGATATTTTCATATTTTATTTTTGCGGTAGGGGCAGACATCCTATGAGTTTGCCTTCCATTCACCTGTGTAGCTCAGGTTGCTGGAAAGTGTAGTTAAGATGTGTACCTTCCTACAAATATGTAACATATAACGTGTTGTAACTAAATTATTTAACACAATGAAAACGTAACTTCTTTGTCTTTGCCTAAAATATTTTCGCTAAAAAACAGCAAAAATGCTAATTTGTTTGCAATATTTATGCCAAAGTCTAAAAAAAATGTCTTTACAACTTAAAACTACGATAAGTTTACTGCAACTATGTACGATCAAATATTACTAGTTCACCTCAACTATATCAACTATATTTTTTTTTAAATTTTTTCAAGAATAGAATATATCAATTTTCAGGTTTTTCAGTAAGGGCGGGGGGGGGGGGGGGGGGATAACTGCCGTTTTCTTCCTTATTGCAAAGGTAAGAAAAGTCTATCCTGATTATTTCTGACTTCAGAAGATATATACTCTCCCAAAAAAGAAAGTGTGCATGCTAAAAAAATAACACTAAAAAAATATATATATCATTTTCATTCATGGGAATTTTATTCAGTCACAGATGAATCAATTTGTGATCAACACGAGAAATTTCATTACGCTACGACGAATACTCTTGGTGCCATGGAGAGTCAAAGACACTAAGGGTCAAACACAAGAGTCACACACTCAACATCTGGTATGACCTCCGTCTGCATCGACTACTGCTGTGCATCTACGCCTCATTGAAGCGAACAAGTTAGCATGGAAGTGTTGTGGGATGTTGTTCCATATTCTGATAAGCTGTCTTTGAAGTTCCACAAGCGTTGACGGTGCATGGGGAAACCGGCGTAGCTGGCGTTTCATTTCGTCCCGTACGTGCTCAAGGGGTGAGATATCGGGCGAATTTGCGGGCCAGGAAGAACATCCACTTGTTGCTGCAGATACTGTTGAACAACACGAGCTGCGTGGCGTCGGGCGTTGTCCTGCTGTAGAATGACGCCGGGACCGTGACGTTGCAGAAATGGGACAACAACAGGTGTAAGCACTTCATCACGATATCTGGCTGCATTGAGATTGCCATCAATAATGACCAGCTCAGTTCTGTTACGGGCAGTGATGCCACCCACACACCATGAGAGACCCTCCCCCATAACGGTTTCGTTCCACGACACATGGATCTGCGGAGCGTTCGTTTCGACGTCAGTACACTCTCTGGCTGCCATCTGATGATGAAAGATGGAAACGACATTCATCTGTGAATAAAACACGTCGCCACCAGTGTAAGGGATGCCTGAGATGTTGTCTACACCACTGCAGTCGAGCACGACGATGACGTAACGTCAAACTCGGACGAATTGCAGGTCTTCGAGGACGCAAGCCGTATTCTCTCAGCCGGTTGATTACTGTTTGAGGATGTATCCGTCTCAGGTTAGGGATGTTCCTGGCTGTGATCGTTGCCGTTTGTTGCCGGTTCCGGAGATGGACGACACGAATATACCGATCTTGTGCAGGGGTGGTAACTCGGGGTCTCCCGGAGCGGGGTCGGTCTCGAACATCATCATGTTGTGCATGTCGATGGACTAGCCTGTCTACAGTGTTACGGTGGCAGTTCAAATGCTGGGCAACCTCTCTGTGTGTTCCGCCAGCTCTAATCATACCCAGGGCAAGGAGACGTTGATTCATTTTCAATCTTGGCATGCTAATGTGGAGTCGTTTTGAAAGCAGCGCAAGTTTGAATGTGAATGATAGGAAGGCCTTACTTTAGTGTTTGAATACCCAAGGATTCACACTGCTGCATGAATTTTCAGACATTCCACGTGCAAAACATGCCTTTTCACAAACGTGCAGCACGTCATTTAACGTTAATGCAATTTTAACGGGGAAAGCTGTTTTTGTGTTCAATATAACTAACTTATTCATGAACAGGCTAAAACTCTTTACACCAACGAAATTATTTTTTTGGAGTTTGATCAATTTCTGCAATGCACACTTTCTTTTTTGGGCGAGTATATAAGAAGAAAATGTAGTAATTTTCTCGATCTTAAAATGCATACAGGACCCACCCAAACCAACGCACTTTACAAATGTGAGTGAAGTACCTATGTGTATAAAACTCCTTAGGGTAAGATTTCCATCAAATCAGGACTCAAAAGTGTGAAAGTGTTTTAGCATACCATAAACTCGTCTGACCTTGGACAATGGTGGGAATTTTTCAGGTACGCCGGTGTTGGTGGAAGGGAACGTTTATTATGACGGGCAGTCAGGACCTGATCTACTTTTAAAATTCGCCCTGCTGTCAGGATTCAGTGGGTTGAATTTAAGCTACCACCGGTGTCAAGGTGGTAGCTTAAATTTGGGATTTTCTTGTTTAAAAGTGTATATAATTTTGATAATCTTTCTCGCTCGGGCTAAAGGCATAAGAATATTAATTTTGCCTGTATGACGGGCCCCGAAACCATATTTGTCACTTATTTATTTATTTTTTTATTGGTGTTGAAGGTCACATATTTCTGAACAATGGCTAACCATGAATGACCGTGACAGTTTTACGGGTGGAGGAAACCGGAGTACCCGGAGAGAACCACTGAGCAACGGCGAGCAACTGTCAGCTCCCCAACATACTAACTCCATACAGGCAGGGTTAGCATTGGTTGAAGACAAGTGCACCATCGACGTGCAGTACGCCTTAGTACACGACATCACCGTTCCCCCAGATGAGCAATGGGGGTGAAGTGTCTTGCCCAAGGACACAACGCGGTTGCCGCAGGTGGGATTCGAACTGAGGACCTCTCGGCTTGCAGCCTGCACCTCTACCTACTGAGCCACCGAGCCCCCACCATTATTATGAATTGCTTCAAGTGGTCTGCAGAACTGTTGACTGAAATTTCATAAAGTATTACGAAATTGAGACGAAGTAAAGAATAACAAACGAAGAAAAAATATATCTGGAATGAAATGTTTTCGAGTTGGTTTTTCGACAGGAGATATTCTATAGTCATACAGTACGTGGAGAGTGTATTTTCACTAAATCACCCGCAGAGTGGAGATTCCACCCAACCAATAATTTTAAATTTGTTGCAAAGCATAACCAGCGCAAGCAAAGTTTCAGCCAATGGACCTCCGGGTTTAACCCGGAGGTCCATTGGCTGAAACATTGCTTGTGTGAAAGTTATAGCTTGGGTGATAACTCCACCCCGCGGGTGATTTAGTTACAATCTACTCTCCACGTACTGTATGTTGGTGTCTAAAATGGGGGAGGGAGTGGTGAGTAAACAGTGTTTTGCTGCTCGTTGCTATTGCCTATCCCTCGACCTTTCTGCGGTGTATTTTTACTCCTCAGAACTTTTGCCAAATATGTTGGGAACATTTTCAAAAGTCATAATGTTAGTGATGCAGAGTAGTACGAAAGACGCCGTTTCACCCCAAATAATCGGAGAACTTGAAAAGTCGAAAAAGGATATTTTACAACTTTATAATATTTCCTGGTAGATTATGTTGAAAATCGATAAAAATGATGTCAAATCTCATTTTTCTATACTTTTATGGTTATACCAAACAACCGTGAATTTTATAAGATGGGCCGGTCCATACCCCACGCCGCCATGATTATTCTAAGTCGAAAAGTGGCATAACTTTTGTCAAAAAAGTCCGATCGAAACTATAATCTCAGGTGCTCAGGTTCCCATGGTAGTGAACATCCTTAACAAGCTTCAAAGGAATCGACCCATAAACATCTTAGAAAATCTCCGGACAAAATTCAGGTATTCTAAGAAAAGGGGCATAATAAGGGCACGAAAAGTCTGATTGAACCTATAATCACAGGTGCACAGGTTTCCATGGTAGTGAACAGCCATACCAAGTATCAGAGAAACCGACCCAAAAACATTTGAGAAAATCTACGGACAAAATTCAGGCATTCTAAGATTTATCTATTTATTTATTGGTCTTTAAGGTCACATATTTCTGCACAATGGCTAATCATGACCACAACAGTTTTACGGGTGAAGGAAGCCGGAGCAACCGGAGAGAACCACCACAGCAACGGCGAGCAACTGTCAGCTCCCCAACATACTAACTCCACACAAGCAGGGTTAGCATTGGTTGAAGACAGGTGCACCATCGACGTACAGTACACCTTAGTACAAAGTCCACCGTGCCCCCACGTGGGCAATGGGGTGGGGGGGGGGGGAGGATGTCTTGCCCAAAGACATAAAGCGGCTCCGCAGGTGGGATTTGAACAGAGGGCCTCTCGGCTTACAGCCTGGACCTGCACCTACTGGGTATTCTAAGATGAAAAGGGGCATAACTCTGGGGGAAAAAAAGACCGATCAAAACCATAATCGCAGGAGCGCAGGTTCCAAAAACATTTTAGAAAATCTCCGGAAAAAATTCAGACATTTTATGAAGAAAAGGGGGCATAAATCTTAGGAAAAAAAGTCCGTACAAAACTATAATCGTAGGTGTACAGGTTCCCATAGTAGTGAACAACCCTACAAGATTCAACGAAATCGACCCTTAATCACCTGAGAAAAGCTCCGGACAAAATTCTAGGAAATTCAGATGAAAAGGAGCATAACTCTGGCCAAAAGTGTCCGATCAAAAAAATAATCGCAGGTGCACAAGATCCCATGGTACTTAATATACATACCAAGTTTCAAAGGAATCGCCCAATAAACCTCGGAGAAAATATCCGGACAAAATTCTAGGCCTGCTTTTTTCAAGTCGAAAAGGGGCATAATTCTGGCAAAAAAAATCCGTCCGGAATAATAATCGCAGGTGCACAGGTTCCCATGGTGGTGAATATTCATACCAGGTTTCGATTAGATTGGTCTATAACGTCTGAGAAAATCTCCGGACAACATTATGTCTACAGATGGGCTGGCGGACGGACAGACGTCCCAACCGGACGGACGGATGGCGTGATTCCAGTACACTCCCCCCCCCCCCCCAACTCGTAGCGGGGGGGGGGGGGGGGGGGCAATACTTGTTATTGTGATTTAGGGAGTACATTTAGTATTTGATGGAGGTTCAGTAATAATTTAAGCCATCATCCCTGTCCATCCACTGCCCTCCTTAATTATTGATTGGTCAGTTGTGTTGTTTGCAGCTGACCACTGAATTTCCCTTTATTAATTTATGACGTAGTAGTTTGAAAAGTTTAAATTTAAAGTATGTTTGAGCGACTGCCTCAAAATTATTTCCAATCTGTGCGTCATATCTACTGATATCTCAGTCTAATTCTGTTAGAAATTTCTACGCCGTTATGAACTGTTTGTTTATCCATTTCCGTGATGTGATATCCTTTTACTCCCAAAGTTAGATATTCTTTCTGGCAACAGTTATATCTATTCCAATCAATAATTATTTAATTTGCCTTTAAAACGGCAAGATATTAACATAACTAGTGGAACTGAGCGGAGTAATCATAAAACGACTTTGGTGAGTTTCCATTTCTATTGTGTTTTTAACCCTTTACCTAACATGAAAAGCAGACGACACTTGCAAACAAAATTCTTGAATAACTTTTTTTTTCATTTCTGTCTCAAAAACATAAGTTATGACCCCTCAGTGGAACGAGCTCGTTCCAGAGAGGGGTCATAACCTATGTTTTTGAGACAAAAAATGAAAATATAATGAAAACTAATTAGCGATGATTTTTTTTGTGAATAGCGCAAGCCGGTTTTAGCCGTAACGTTGGGTAAAGACTTAAATTCAGTCGTCTGAGACATATCAGTTGGTGGGGAAAGGCGAATCACAGATTCGTTTTGCAGACCGTCTCAAATAGTCCATATGAGTGAATCTAAACATAGGCGATGACCTATTGAAGGGTGAGACTAGTCCACCCCAGGCCATAACAGTATCCAATTCCTTACAAAATCAGCCAGGTGGCTACCATGGCGTATCCTTTAGACACTGACGTAACAACAATTTCTAGCTTTGTTCTTGGATATCTGAAGCAAATTTAGCCGCGAATTGTTCTCGCGAAATACTCTTTATCGGTTTTGGTACAAATTCGCTAGCACACATTCAGGAACAATTTATACATGTCATCATTTATGCTTGTCAAAACGTATGTGTGTCACGAACAATACGCGACAATATATAGATCCACTTGGTAATACTGCAAGCGAATACAAGAAGTGTTTCCAAAGTATGTATTATCTATTTGCTAAACACACTTTTTATAGGGATCTGCGAATCACACATTTTTTTTCGAATCGAATCTCGAATCGAATAGTGTCTCTGATATCGATTTCGAATCGAATTTCGAATCGAATCTTAATAGAGAAGTTATTTCATATTGTACCAAACGGAAGTTACGGTACACTGTGATGACCCTTACAAGACAGACTGACACCGTAAACAACAATAAATCAATATTCACTGTAGCGCCGTAGCTGAAACAGCTTGGCCTATTATCCATAGTTTTAGTTTTTGAAGGCTTAACTTGTTACTATTCACGTTCTGAAAAACGTGAATAGTAACAAGTTAAACCTTCAAAAACTAAAACTATGGATAATGTTCTTGGCAAAATTCACTATTTATCAAACCGTTGTCAGTTACTCAATTAAATATGAATTGAGCCTATATAAATGAATTGTCTGATGCCAATTTTATCCATTTTTTGTTGGAAATGTACCAACTTGGTGTAAGTTTGTTTGTTTGTTTGTTTGTAGGTGGTTAACGTCGCATTTTTATACACCATGGCTAATCGTGACACAACATGGAGATGAAGTCAAGTTTAGTCAATCGTTTATCAACATGTTGCCCATTGTAGAGGACTTTCACCCCAAGCATTGGTGACTGGGTCCTATTTTACTAGTAAAGCGGAACTCGTTTACCACAGTAAACAAGTGCTGCTTACTTCCCGGGGTTCCCACGGGGAACTTGGTGTAAGTACGAGATATTCGAAAAATCGAATCCTGAGACTGATTCGGGATCGATCTCGAAGCAAAGGAATGGTATCGACATTGAATCGAATGGCGAATATTCGCTGGACCCTAACTTTTAATATATAAATCTACTAAAATTTCTATTATATATAATTGTACAAATAAACACAACTCACAATCTTCAATCACACACAGCCAACTGTCCATCACATGTAAATAGCATTTGCTGCTGCTTTAAGTTGGGCGAATAGTTCACGTATATAGTCTGTCAAATACCAATGTCACTACAGTTCCACGAACACTGACAATAAAGAGTCAAATGAGAATGTTTATATTTGATTCTCTCGCTACTGTAACTTCTGTATTAAATTCACCGACTAAAGTAAAATATCTCCAACTACTTAAGTCTAAATTTGCATCAATAAGCTTCTGAAAACCCGATTACCTAGGGTCAATAACACCAACATATAAATGTCAATACACTAAGTAAACCAATTCACGTAGTACTGAAAATATCAAGTGGATACCAACTGCTACAAACTCCACGGAAATCTATACGTCATAACTACTCTGACTTTGCAAAATAATGGGTTAAACAATGTATTACGTCATCTAAACATTCATCACTCACTGTTGTAAAAATGTTTGTATACTGGTATCACAAAAATATATTAAATCAACTCAGCAGCAAGCACCACCGGTTCATCATGGTATCGAGTGATTTGCATATGTCCGTCGAACATGGATTCCATCTACAATGTAATATGCAGACAGTGTTGTCCTTTTCTCAAATGCAGTCCCGCCGCGCACTCGAAAGTGTTTTGAATGCGTAGCTTTGTTCTTGGATATGTGAACAACATTTGGCCACAAGTTGTTCTCAGGAAATAGTGTTGTATTATCAATTCTGGTACGAGTAGCAGACTTCCAGGAACCAGTAGTGCCTGCTGTTAATTGAGTTGATTCCACATATTTTTCGTGTTCAATAACTCCCAACCTTCATTTGTATGTTTAATTTCTGTATATTAAATTTGAATTTAAAGACTATCAGAGGTAGGAATTTCAAAATAAACAAAATTTCATTACTTATATAGCACCTTAAATAATATTTCACGAAAACTTGTGGCCAAATGTGATTCACATATCCCATATTACTTTCGATTTCCGGTCAACTTCATCGGACAGAAAACGCATAAAAAAACAACGCCGTCTAAAATCAAATAATGAGAAGGATCGCTTTAATACAGCATACTATTATTATATAGAGACTGCGCAGTTGCCATATTCTCTGCAAGGTATCTCAACACCTGGTGAAATTTCTGAGAATTACGATTTTGTTTTTTGATGGAAATTCATGGTATCAAGAGATTTGCGCTTGTTCGTCGAACATGGGTTCCATCTACGAAAGAAATATGCAGACAGTGTTGTCCTTTTCACAAATGCAGTCCTGACGCTGCATCCTAAAGTGTTTTGAATGCCTAGATTTGTTCTTGGATATGTGAAGCACATTTGGCCACAAGTTTTTCTCCAGAAATAGTATTGTATTATCAGTTCTGGTACGAATACGGTAGCAGATTTCCAGGAACCAGTGGTGCCTGCTGTCAACTCTATGAGTTGACTACATACGTGTTTCGTGTTCTATACATCTCAACCTGCACTTTGATGTATAATTTGTGTATATTTAATTTGAATGTAAGAAATATGGGAGGTGGGAATATCAAAATAAATAAAACTCCATTACTTATATAGCACCTTAAGGGCCTATATAAGTAATGGAATTTTGTTTATTTTGAAATTCTCACCTCTGATATTCCTTAAATTCAGATTAAATATACACAAATTATACATCAAAATGAAGGTTGGGATGTATAGAATACGAAACACATATGTAATCAACTCATAGAGTCGACTGTAGGCACCACTGGTTCCTGGAAGTCTGCTACCGTATTCGCACCAGAACTGATAATTTAATAATATTTCACGAAAACAACTTGTGGCCAAATGTGCTTCATATATCCAAGAACAAAGCTAGGCATTCAAAACACTTTCGAATACAGTGATAGGACTGCATTTTGGAAAAGGACAACACTGTCTGCATTTTTTATTGAAGATGGTTTCCATGCTCGACAGACATGCGCAAATCACTCGTTACCACGAATTTCCATCGAAAAACAAAATCGTAATTCTAAGAAATTTCAACAGGTATATTGATACCTTGCACTGAATCTGACAACTGTGCAATCTCTATCTAATAACAGTATACTGTATGGAGGCGATCTTTTTCATTATTTGATTTTAGACGGCGTTGTTTTTACATGCTTTTTCTGTCCGATGACGTCGACCGGAAATCGAAAGTAGACCCTTACGTAAACAAAAGCAAAGGTTTGGAATTTTTCCCAATGCAGCTCTGTCGCTGTGTTTTGAAAAATTTTTATCCCCTAGCTTTGTTCTTGGATATGTAAAGCACA
Source organism: Pictodentalium vernedei (assembly GCA_031216915.1). Classification (NCBI taxonomy): domain Eukaryota; kingdom Metazoa; phylum Mollusca; class Scaphopoda; order Dentaliida; family Dentaliidae; genus Pictodentalium; species Pictodentalium vernedei. The sequence goes on from CM062293.1 coordinate 441,056,128, forward strand.
TTTGGCCACAAGTTGTTTTCGTGAAATATTATTAAATTATCAGTTCTGGTGCGAATACGGCAGCAGACTTCCAGGAACCACCGGTTCCTTACAGTCGACTCTATGAGTTGATTACACATGTGTTTCTTGTTCTATACATCCCAGCCTTCATTTTGATGTACATTTTGTGTATATTTAATTTGAATTGAAGGAATATCGGAGGTGAGAATTTTCAAAATAAACAAAATTTCATTACTTATATAGGCCCTTAATACGCATTTTCCAGTACCGATAAACACAACTGACTCACCCTGAAGTGATCATAAATTGTTACAAATTACCGATAATCAATTTTGGAAAAAAATAACCTTTTCTATGGCGAAAGATAACAGACCAAGAAAACTAAACTTTCTCTATTTATATTATAAGGCGAAAATCAGTCATTTCGATCATTGCCGTTACGTAAATACATAAAACATCTCAACATACATCACCGATTCTGCAAAATAATGCCAATAATTTATATCCGAGATTCACAAACATCCGGCCGTGTATCGAATACGAACATTTAAACAAAATAAAATAATTGCTCACCCCAGATGTATACAATTCAAATCTCCGGTTGGAACACTTATTTTACAACATTTGCCATAATTCTTTCGGTTTTTACTTGACATCAGAAATGGCGACAGTGTTCACCAAGCGAAGACAAAATCTCATCAATTAACACGGGATTGCTCAACACACCGTGACAATGATTTGAATACAAACGATGGGTCCGCATGAAATATAATTAACGAGTGACCACTACGGCACAACAAAACTGTCTCAGCAAAAATCTGTATTCAGTAAAAACAGAAATTAAAAAAAGACAATTGTGACAGTGTGTGTTTGTGGATCGGTGGGGGTATGGTAGGAAGAGAATGAGGAAATATCTTTCCTGGTAAACTATCAATAGTGTTGGTCCACCGTATCCACCAAACCTTGTCCGATATGTCTTTTTTAGAACCCTCACTGTCTCGTTGTCAATTGACCCTTTAACCAAACCGACCAGAGCTATTCTAAAAAATCGCCAATTAATTTTCATTTTTTGTCTCAAAAACATAGGTTATGGCCCTCGTTGGAACGAGCTCGTTGAGCTCGTTCCAACGAGGGGCCATAACCTATTTTTAAATGAAAAAAATTAGTTATTCAAATTTTTTTTTTTTACAAGTGTCGTCTGCTTTTTATGTTGAAAAGTCATGTTTTCACAAACCGTTTATATTTCATTTCAGCGAGTGTGATGGCAGGCCTAGTCATTTAACAAAAATACAGGACAGTTCGAATGCACCTTTTAATGAGATGAAGCAACTGTTAATGGTCGCTCCATGGAATAATAATGAACCGGAAGTTGACGTGTCTGGTGATGGACATAACAAACTGAACGCTGATTACACAGAGAAAAGAAGTCTGTGGGCGAGTGGTAAATCTAGCGAAGAAGTACCATACCCAGCATACCAACCACGAGCATGGGAAGGAAAGAGAGCGTGGGAGGGAAAACGTGCATGGGAAGGAAAGCGTGCTTGGGAAGGAAAACGCGCATGGGAAGGAAAACGAGCGTGGGAAGGAAAACGTGCATGGGAAGGAAAACGTGCCTCTGACAGATTGTCTGCTTTCGTGGATAAGAGAGGTGCATGGGAAGGACGGAAGTGACTTAGACAGTCAACCCGGCAATGATCCAGCATGTGTTTACATTCGTATTAATGAAGACAATTTGTTCAAGTGATATTCGTATAGAACATAAGAAATGTCACAAAACGACCTTTTACTTTTTTAATTTTATCAACAGTTTTGGCCGAGATCAAATACTGGGACACAATCTTATTAAATATGCTCCCGAGAAAAATATTTTGTAACCAGAAGTAATGCTAATTGGTAGGATGGAAATGGAACCTGTTTGCGAACAAAGTTTGTGCGTTTTGAATTCATATATTATGATGGAGATCTAATGATTTTGTTTCGCTTATTGTAGTTGTATTTGCATTTTAGCAGTTAGGGTTGCACTGTAGCAGGTAGGGCTTCACGATATTCAAAACTGAATACCGGTGACGGTATTCCAAACAATACCGCGGTATACCGGTATATTGAAAACTGTTCAGATATTTGAACATAAGTACCACAATCGAGACTTGAAGCATCACAGTCGGAACGTATCACCATGCCTTGACGATACGGTTCGAAACACCTTTACCCAACGCAGAGAATATCAAAATTTATTATTTCAAATAATAGTTTATCAGATTTTTCCAAAAATATCTACAAATCAATAGCATGTGACCCCGCATTGGAACGAGCTCGGCGAGCTCGTTCCAATAAGGGGTCACATGATATAGTTTGGTTAACATTTCTGAAAATTATTTTTTCAACTGCTGAATTTGTATATTACGCGGGCACATACGGACGATTCCTTGGATAAAGGGATAATATTATTCATTCTGGGCTACAGTTGAAACTCAAGACATCTTGAAAATTAAATTTTGGGTAAAGCAATAATGACGATAAACCGATATTTTTGTTATTACACCGGTATTCAATCGATATTGGTTTGAATACCGGTATATATCGGTTTATCGATATACCGTGCAGCCCTAGTAGCAGACAGTTTTAAGGGTGAAACTAATCATAGAGAACCAAGCAAGCTCATTAGTGACAACTTACTAAAGGATAAAACCCCAGTTTTTGTCCACTGCCAGCCAACAATTACCCAAGAAACTACAGTGGTAAACTATTATGCCGTTTATATTGACGAGCAAAGAAATTACCTCTCATTTATTTCCCAGTTTGTTAGCATATTGTGCGTAAAAGATACTGAAAGTTAGAAACAGTTCCCAATTTTGGAATATTAAAATTTCTCTTCTCCAGAAATGCCCATTATCAACTTCGGCTGATTTACCATACATTATCATGACCATGTGCATGTCCTGTAATTTGTATCAGATTCGAGGTCGTGTTTACAATCGGATTGCTACGAGCCCGCCAGGGCGATTTGCGATCCGATTGTAAACATGACCTAGAATCTCATACAAATTACAGGAGAAGCACATAGTCATGATAATATGATTATCTAATAATCCCGTTACATAAATCCCGTTTCCCCCATTTTTCAGTTTAAATTGGGCTGAAATTAGTCAAAATTTTGAATTTCAGAAGCTATATTTAAATGCGTAATGACAATGCATATATGTGAATGTCTATCGGAAAATGAATCTGTCGGATACGGAATCGGAACGGTTGGGGGGGGGGGGGGGCTGATACAAACTCTTTTCCGAGCTTTTTGTGCAAATTAAGTTGATTGTTAGATACAATTTCAAACTCCGCTGGTATGATGCCGATCTCAGCCGATATGAACCAAGCTAGACTTGTCACCCTTGATGCATAAGCGTTACTGGGCGCACCAATTTATTTATATCGAAATGTTCACAGTTATTCGTCGAATGCAAATAGGAAAATCGGCGTTACCAGACATGATGGAGTCGTTTGATGCAGAGTTATGTATGTTGAGGAATTAATGATAGCAATAAGAAATGAGAAGGTGGATGAAGAGATCAAAGAAGAGAGTTCTGCAGGAAATTCATCGCAAACTAAAATTCGATGTAAAATTCAGTGCCGTAAGTGGAGATTCGTCCAGGTTGGAGAAAAGGTAGTCTATCTATCCGAACATCGCGGCTTCCCCAGAACAGACGCCAAGACATTCGGATAGCTGAAGAAAGTGTAGAGGAAAAGGAAACTTCGAACTTTGTGTAATGAATTAGAAACAATAACACTTTCAGAAAACGTAACAGATCTGAAAATTTGTGTAATTATTGGTTTTGGTTCAATAAAAACACAGAACGACACACGCGTGTGAATGGGTTAATCGATATGCCAGCGCTGAAGGATAAATCGAGAGGCCACGGGCCTCAAGTTTTATCCTTCCGCGATGTCACAAGTGCCATATCGATTAACCCATTCACGCGCGTGTGTCGTTCTGTGTTTATTTCACGCCTTCACGTCTATAAAAACATTTATTAGAAGGACGCTCAGTATTTCATTTGACAACTACAACAACAACTATCCTCGCCTTTGCCATTTGACCTGTAATTTGTTTTCTCTTGCATCTGAGTCAACTGTTGAACACATAAATATAGGTTTTTAAAGTAACAGTTAGAGGTTATTACTTGATTAGTTTCATATCGGCTGATTTATCAGGGTCAGGTAACTTCATATCACCCTGACGCCAAAGGTCGAAGGCCAATGTACAATTACTGACGACTGATATCGCGACAGGTATGACACAAACCAAGCAATTACCTCTTTATTTATTAAACCAACACAAATGATTGAACATTCTCATTTCTGTTACAGCTGTCTGGCAATGGTATTGTTTCTCATTATTTTCAGAAAGTCCGAAGTTTTGTCTTCTACAGTTAAAACTAGAAGTCCTGTCATGGAATGCGCACAAATAGCACGTCGATCTGAACCTCGATTGACCACGTGGAAACACAGTGGCGCGGTGTAGTAAGGCGCACTGCACGTCGATGGTGTACTTATCTTCAAGCAATACTAACCCTGCTTCGTTGTTCGTTGGTTCTCTCTGGGTAGTCCGGCTTCCTGCACCGTAAAACTGTTCGACACGAGTTGACCCGGGCTGTCTAAAGTGGCGTTAAACCTCAATGATAATAATAATAATAATAATAATAATAATAATAATAATAATAATAATAATAATAATAATAATAATCGAACAAACTGCTTCACATGACTCCACCATGCCTGGTGACGCCAACTGAACACTTCGATTAAACAAAGTGGTTGCGCCTAGTAACGCATGAAAGGCAGGAGGAACTCTAGCTTGGCTCATGTCGGCCAAGTGTGAAGCCATATCAGTCGAGTTTATAATGGGCAATTCTGGAACAGAAAGTAAGATCTAATAATTTAAAAAAAAAGATTATATTCGAAGTTGAAAATGGCTTCGAAATTGAAAATACCAAAACTCCGGAGGAGAAAGACGTTTAATTTGTGTTTTCGATATAATCAACTTTATTGTACCTCATCTACAAATGTTATGCTAATCCCCTATATAATCTCATTAAACATTTCACAATATTCCACCGGCGGTGGATATTGCTGGTCAATAATTTTTGCATATTACCCGCTTCAGCTGAAGATTCCCGACAACGCCAGCGGAGACGCCCGCGGTATTGTTGCACGCGCGCGTGATGACGTTGTTTCTTTACCAAACGACTTCCGTGTTGTGAAATAATGTAAACGCGCAAAATGTCTACCAGAAAAGTTAGAAGCTTTGGTTCCCTTTCTTTATGACTCTGAGACCATAAACCATAAATAAGTGTATAAATACGGAATCTTCCTTCGGTATAATAAAACAAATAATGACTGAGCATGAGGGTAGCAATGTGGCTTGTCTCCCCGAGGGACCATTATCTCCCGAGGCGTTAGCCTCGGGAGATAATGGTTCCTCGGGGAGACAATCCACATTGCTACCCTCAAGCCCAGTCATTATTTGTATATTATAACACGTTCGGCGTGACGCTACCGACCCAGGAATTATTTTTTGAACTCCAGAAAAGTGAATAAGGAGCACAGATGTTCTTGAAATCAATGGACCTCCGGGTTGAACCTCGAGGACCGTTGACTTAATTCAAAGTATGCTTCGTCTCTTCGGGCGTTTTGGCGGCACTTCACTCTTCATTTAATGTAGGTGTAATATTCTTATGGTGCATTATCTGGCAAGCTGTAATGCTTCCCAACCACTTGCCATAATGGGACCCTTCCGTTCTACAAGGGACTTTTTTTTATCATTTTATCGATTAATGTAACTTTTCGTTGAAGACTTGGTGAATACCAGGGGAGATAACTTTCTTGAAAATGATTTTGAACAAATATTGTAGCTCAGGATGAACCAGGCACAAGTCAGGTCTTGGGCTCATGTTGCTTTCGTTGATGGCGATTGTACCATCAACGCATCATAGAGTACCGGTGGAGTGAATTACCACCAAAACACCCACAGAGTCCGGTTTTCACTTCACAACAACTCTCGTATTCTGTAGAAAGTAAACGAAGCACAATCAAGGTCCATCCCGTGGTCTTATGTCGCTGAACTCGGAAGTCTACTCGGTGACACTCTGTCCGCGTTCTTACGGTTTTCTTTCCACGTCATAGGCTATTACTTAGTGTGGGGAACTCCCTTCCTGGATGTTTAGTGGTGATACTCTTTCCAGTACTTATGTTTTGGCCCACAATGCACCGCGCTGTGTTAGAGCAGTGAGCGTGAGCTCAAGAATCACGAATACCATACCGCCGTCATGGAAACTGCTAGAGCTACAGATCTCTCGGTAGGATACTTTAGAGTGTCATTCCGTACCTTCCACGTTCAGTAGTGTCGATAGTAAATATGTGTGTTAAAAATTACTAACGTCGTCAATCTGGGAGACAAATTATTTTCAAACCGATTGACGTCTCTATTAATCTCCAAGATTTGCGCTTCTGCATATAATATCTTGTTTGCTAGAGCTCGGAGAGATAGAAATGTATCTGTAACCGTGTTAACAGCCATGGAGATTTGCAGATAACAAGGTTGATCTTATGTCAATGAGGGAAGTAATTACCATTCACATATAATTAACGGAATCTGTGTTTTACACGATTTTATGTAATGGAGAAAAACGTGGACAAAATTCACTGTAAAATGGTCTCAACTGCTGATGTATATCAGCATAGTTTCATTGTATTTTATTTCTTTATTCTTGTACGAGTGTTACAGATGCGAGGATTGAATAAAAATTAAAATTTTATTCTTAGAATCTTGTTTAAAGTGGCAACACATAACTTAGTGCATGGGAAATGGCACAGAACAATTATCTTCCACTTATCTTAATCAGTTTCAGTGGTTGCAGAACTAGAAGGAAAGTGGGGGGTTGGGGGACACAAATTATTTTGTTTCTGTGTTTGCCTAAACAATTTGTTTATGGCCCTTCATTGGAACGAGCTCGTTGAGCTCGTTCCAATGATGGGTCATAAGCTATGTTTTCGAGGCTACAAGTAAAATTTCTGTAATTATTCAAGACTTTCTTTGGCACGTCTTCTATTAGTTTTAGGCAAATAGATAAATAATGGTATTGAGTAAACGTCCATGGGTGATATTTAAACCACCAAACGCAGAGAAGGAGGAGGAAAAATATAATATCTTAAAAAGTATGGGGAGGGGGGCATGGGGACTAATGTGTGTTACTTATTTATTGGTGCCTCACCGCCCAAGACTATATCCTGGTGATAAAAACTATGTGTTACAAAATAGGTCACTGTCTTCCATAAAATAAAAGTCAATGAACTCTGGGAAGAACACGAGGAATAAAAGTAAGTAGTGAAGACAGTAATGAGAAAATAAGACCAGTTGTTTGAAGAATACAGTGTAAAGTAACCTGTTGAATGAATATGAATAGATTAGAGTTTAAAGGAATAAAAACAATTTAAAATTTATTAAAAGGATTGATTTCCTTGGGATACGATAGAATTTTATCCGAGTTTGTGCTGTAAAATAAGTCTCTAAGAGACACTGCAGTATAAAAATGAAAAGGTGATGTTGAGTAAAATGATTCATTCATAAAACTAGAGATGGCCACCAAAGGGTGGCTGATACCCCCGAAAAAAGCCTTGATAGCCATTCCAACCTTATTCGCGACACACCCTCTGGTTGTAGGCAATAATAATACCAAGTATCATTAATATCCTTGAAGGCTGTAAGAAGTTATGGAGCGGACACGAATTCCGTCTACGCCCGGACGGACAGACGGACAGACGGACAGACGGACGACGTCACGGCTAGATTCCCCCGAATTTTTTTCGGGGGAATAAAAAATATATGAGAACATGAAAAAATGTACATGATCCTGACATCTAATTACTTATTAATTGTTATACCATGATTAACTATTCTACTATATATAAAAAGCCTATAACATAAATTTTAGCTTCACACACCAACTGTGGTGAACAGGCCAGCAATGAGATTTCAATAGTTAAGATTTACACCTACAGTAGAACTACATCCAAATTGACCTTTGATGACGTCGACCTGAATGCAAACTTGTCTAAATTTATCGCACGTCGCCCCGCGAAGAGTGAAATGAAAGTGGCAATTATTTATTACGTTTTTTGAATGGGTTTACCTCATAAGATGCCAAACATTAACAGGCATGCATTGTCTCATGTTAATAAAGCATCCATAACTCGAAAAAGTATGTTATTATGTTAATAAAACGAAAAAGGCACCTTTTCTTTTTCCATTTCGTTTCGGCGATAAAATTGACAGCGGAAGTACCGCCCACTGATGCTCATGTAAACAAAAACAACTATGTTCGACTGCTGCTCAGTAAAATCGAGAAAAAATAAAAGCGATTCCTAATAATCTGATGATCATGGTATAAATAAAATATACCCAGAGTAGCTTGGTGTACAAAATGTTCACCACTCGCGGTGAAGTGGTGTTAACCGCGCGCCGAAGTCGCGCGGTTAACACCACTTCATCACTCGTGGTGAACATTTGGTACACTAAGCTACTCTGGGTATATTCAATTTATATAAAATAAAATATATGTGAACCTGAAAAATGTACATGATCCTGACATCTAATTACTTATTAATTTATTGGTGCTTGACGCCACATCAGCAGTTGAGCCTATATTGTGGCGACAAACGGTTATGTAGAATAAAAAGTTTCCACCAGAAAGTGAAATATCCGTTTAAAAACATGAAAACTATACGGTACCTCAACAGGGAAATTAATTTCGAAGGCAGTAGCTCTACCAAAATTGGAAGGATTTATTTATTTATTTATTTATTTATTTATTTATTTATTTATTTATTTATTTATTTATTTAGGGGCGCAGTGGCTCAGTAGGTAGAGGTGCAGGCTGCAAGCCGAGAGGTCTTCGGTTCGAATCCCACCTGCGGCAACCGCGTTGTGTCCTTGGGCAAGACACTTCACCCCCATTGCCCATGTGGGGGCACGATGACGCCGTGTACTAAGGCGTACTGCACGTCGATGGTACACATGTCTTCAACCAATTTAACCCTGCCTGTGCTGCAGTGCGGAGTTACGATGTTGGGGAGCTGGCAGCTGCTCGTCGTTGCTCGATGTTTCTCTCCGGGTACTCCGGCTTCCTCCACCCGTAAAACTGTCACGATCATGATTAGCCATTGTGCATAAATATGTGACCTTAAACATCAATAAATAAGTAAACAAATCAATAAATTTATTTATTTATTTATTTATTTATTTATTTATTTATTTATTTATTATGCCCAACGCCAAATCAGCAGGTAAGGCTATATCGTGGCGAGAAAACGATAGAAAATGAAACATATTATTGTCAGTTACAAAGGAAATGATTTATTAAAAACAGGAAATAATGACAATAGAATGTCAATGACGAGAGTAGTTTTGAACGGTAATGCGTGATGATAAAATTACAGTGAATGCTTTATAAGTCAACCTGATGATTTTAGATTTGAGTCTAGTTCAAAAGAACAAAAACAATTTTAAAATTCATTAAACAGGTTGATTACTTAACGAAATGATAGAATTTTGTGCCGGATGATATGATGAAATAGATCTCGTAGACACCCAACAGTGAAATAGTGCCCTTAAGGTTCTGAGATACAGTTATATGCAGGGTTCGATGGATTTATTTATTATTTATTGGGGTTTAAGGTCACATATTTCTGCACACTGGCTAATCATGACCATGACAGTTTTACGGGTGGAGGAAGCCGGAGAGATCCACCGAGCAATGGCGAGCAACTGTCAGCTCCCCAACATACTAACTCAACACGAGCAGGGTTAGCATTGGTTGAAGACAAGTGCACCATCAACGTGCAGTAAGCCGTAGTACACGACGTCACCGTGCCCCAGATGGGCAATGGTGATGAAGTGTCTTGCCCAAGGACACAACGCGGTTGCCGCAGGTGGGATTCGAACCGAGGACCTCTCGGCTTGCAGCCTGCACCCCCACCTACTGAGCCACCGCGCCCCCTGTTTCGATGGATTATCTAGCAGTTTAGAAACATATTGGAGTGATAGTTTAATTCTGCCCTTCTCGAGAGAAGGCTCCTCTGCTTCAACCAGCATTGACTCTGTTGGTGATGTTCTAAAGCCACCCATGGTAATTCTAATATCACTATTATGAATTGCATCAAGAGGTTTGAGGTACGACTTTCTTGCGGAACCGTAAACCACACAGTCGTAATTGGCTCTAAGAAGCGATATGTACAGATGGAGTAATGTTTTTTGGTCAGCATCCAAATCCGTGGTACGAACCATCTTGGGGAGATTCAGTGCCTTTTTGCATAATACTCTTTGTTGCTTTATATGAGAAGTGAAATTCAATTTATTTTCCTACAAAACACCAATGAATTTCACTTACTTAACCATCTAAATAGTACCCACATCTATTTTCAACTCAGGATCGAGTTGATGTTTTCGAAGCTTACAAAATGGTACACAATTAGTTTTGGTTTTTGAAAACTTAAAACCGTTTTCTGTGGCCCATTTTTTAATTCTATCTAAACACAGCTGAAGTTTGTGCTCTATGGCATTGATGTTTTTGCTGCTATAACAGATTAAAAAGTCATCGATTTTCAATAAAGAATTTACCATATTCTCAGTTGCATCGATGATGGTATTAATTTGCACCGAAAAGGAGTAACTGATCAAAAACTACACAGGGTCAGCCCCTATTCTTAGGGATCAGATAACGTAGACCCAACACGAAGTTATTTTTATATTGTCGCTTAATGCCAAATCGGCAGCTAAGGCTACATTGTGGCGATAAAACGATGATAAAACGATGTAAAGAAAAATATGTTATTGTCAAGTATGAAGTAAAAGGATTGAATAAAAACAGAAAATAGTTTCAATAGAAATGTCAAACACCGGAGTGATTTAACCCTTTACCCAACGAATCGCCCGCATCCGACCGCGTTATAATGCAAATTCAGCAGCTGAAAAAATATTATTTTTCGAAAAATTTCAACAAAACCATATCATGTGACCCCCTCTTTGGAACGAGCTCGTCGAGCTCGTTCCAAAGAAGGGTCACATCATATGGTTTTGTTGAAATGTTTTGAAAAATTGTTTAAAAATTATATTTAAAATAATAAATTTTGAAATCGTCTGCGTTGGGTAAGGGATTAAGCGATTTTTAGCTATTATGAACGAATGAAAAAGGGTCACATGATATGGTTTTCTTGAAATTTTTTGAAAAACTTTAAAAAATGATATTTAAAATAATAAATTTTGATATCGTTTGCGTTGGGTAAAGGATTAACAGTAATGAGTAATGCGACAAGAGAAGTGAATAACTTATAAGTAAACCAGAGGATTTAAGACTGGGAGAGTCTAGATTAAAAAAAATAACATTTTTAAAAAATTATTAAAAAATTAATTACTTAACCCTTTATCCAACGAATCGGCCACATCCGCCCGCATAATATGCAAATTCAGCAGCTGAAAAAATATTATTTTTTTCAAAACATTTCTACAAAACCATATGATGCGTCGAGGTCGTTCCAAAGAGAGGTCACATCATATGGTTTTGTTAAAATTTGTTGAAAAATTTAAAAAAATGATATTTGAAATAATATATGTTGATGTCATCTGCATTGGGTAAAGGGTTAAGAAATGATAAAATTTTCTGCGGACTCGTGTGATAAAATAGATGGTACTTTATAATTGTAGTGTTGAAGTACAGTACGTGGAGAGTGTATTATTACTAAATCACCCGCAGAGTGGAGATTCCACCCAAGCAATAATTGCAAATTTGTTGTAAAGCATAATAAGCACAAGCAAAGTTTCAGCCAATGGACCTCCGGGTAAAACCCGGAGGTCCATTGGCTGAAACAGTGCTTATTTTTTGTCGATAGATACACAATTTGAAAGTTATAGTTTGGGTGATAGCTCCACTCCGCGGGTGGTTTAGTCACAATCCACTCTCCACGTATTGTAGATCTCTTAGAGCTCCTACAGGGGAATAATGCCATCTGACATGATGAAAATCTGTGCAATGTAAAAGAATGTGCTCCACTGTCAGCGCATGTCGGCAAGAAACACACTCTGGTCGCATATTACCCTCTATAAAAAAGGAATTGTTAGTCTTGTATGACCACTATGACATCGAGCCAAAACTACATGGATTTTTCTACAAAGGTAACTGGACGCGTAGTTATCAAAAATAATTGGTCCGAAGCGATGGACCTTTATATTTGTCGCTCCATCCCAATCTACCTGCCACACAGATTTGATGTACTTATTGATATGTGGTTTAAAATCACTGAAAGGAATTTTAAAATCGGTGAGACGCTTAGTTAAAGCCTGTTTTGCTGCACTGCCTGGTTCAATATTTTCCATAATTGGCAATTGACTATATTTTAGCTTCACCCCCATCCCCCTCCCAACACTCACACAAATATATTAAACATCAAAGACCACTATATTCTACAAGCAAATATCTGATTCATCCTCTTTGAAAACCTTTTTTGTACAATTTCACTCTTTTTGTCAGAGTGGAGTCTGAGGGGCTTAAATCTTAATTAGTGATAGTGCACTTATGGGTACTCGCAGCACAAAAAAGTGCTCTTTTGAATCAATAATTGGTGGTTTTAGGCATTTTAACAGTGTTATGAGATACCACAGAAGTAGTACTGGTCATACTGTTGGAAAAAATCTGTGTTTTTTGTTTTATCAGTGACATGCAAATGCCTCTAGGTGCCTCAACTGAGAAAACTGAGGCATTTTTCTTTGAGAAATTACAGAATATTCATCAAACACGATGTGAAATGTCTTCAGAGGACAATGTAATTTATAAATTATCATTAATGGGAAATTTAATATCACAAGAGGTTTGTTTTGTGTCAACATCGATTCATTTATGAATCATACATTTTGACAACAAAGGGGCATACCGGGGGCCACATTCAGGGCTATATTTAACCACATCCGTAGGAAGAATGAAAATTTGACATTATTTGTTGGAATATAATGGCATTGTCTTTTCATATTGGAGAGATTTATAGCTTGAACTCCCATTTGTGAAACAAAAATTGCTAGTCATATTATTTAGGGGGGGGGGGGGGTTATAACACTATTTCTCTTGCTGTGTGGTTAAATGAGACAGATTTTTTCACAAAATATGATGTGGTGATCAGATTTTAGTTTTACTTTGGGATCAGGGTTGTTCTCAAAGAAAGCTGTGAATTCTTATCCCTCTTAGCATACTTATTAGGTTATAGGCTAAAAACAAATTGGGGGCAATGTCAGTTTTTAGGCCCATTTGACAAAGTTTGGACACGTTTCGTTCAAAGAACAAATTTCTCTTCTTTTTGATTCTGCAAAAGCCAAAAGTTGAATTCTAATGCAAAAAAGGTCCTTTAATCTCATGAAAATGGTAAAATGTAACTTTGGGTAGGGTTGGCCATGATTATAGGTATAGCTGCAGTAAATATTTGAATTAGAGTTACCCGCCTTGAAATGTTACAAATGTTGTCGGAAGTGGTGCAATCTGTAAAGAAAAGCAGCCTTGGGAATATATATGTTGTTTCTCAATAAACATTTGAAACATTCTAATGACATCTTGCATTATTGTTGGATATTCCAGATAAATAAAAAGAGTGATTTGATGAATTTTGGACCTAAAAAATACAACTGACTTTTGGTGCGGTTTTGTTGGGAATTCTCTGAAAAATATGTTCACGTGACCAGCACTTCCCTTCCTGTCAGCGTTCTCATTTTTTTGTTGCATGGCCCCCTGTTTTCAGGTCATAAAAAAGTTGTCTTCAGAAGGGCTTTTCTTGACAAAGATATTTGAATGCCAAAATTAAAATGACGCGATCAGAATTTATTTCGTTTGAACGTTATAATTTTCGCCTGTGGGAGAATATGTAGTGCTGTGATACCAGTATGGTGCAAAAGAATGTGTTCCACTGTCAACATTTGTTGGAAAGGAACACATTCCGGTCACATATTACCCTCTAACAAAAACGATTGTATACGCCTTGTGTGGTCCATATGGCATAGTGTTACCATGGCAGAGTCTTCCCCACACAAGTTAACAAACGAGTGACTAGTACCAATACTATTAGGCGGGTGACTATGGAGCTTGTAGATCCTGTCCATTCCACCTGCCACACAGGTTTGATGTACTCAATGATATGTGGTTTAAAATCCCAGAAAGGAATTTTAAAATCAGTGACATGCTTAGTTAAAGCCTGTTTCGCTACACTGTCTGCCTTGATGCTACCGGAGAAACCAACATGTCCAGGTAACCAGCAAAACATTATAAGTTATTCTGTTTGTTGACAGGGGACATGGTCTCACGTTACCTGCATGAAACATATATTCAACCTCGGCTGACAGCCGAGGTTGAATATATGTTTCATGCAGGTAACGTGAGACCATGTCCCCTGTCAACAAACAGAATAACGTATATGTCCCGTTCTTACACACATAAAATTGAATTGGGAAAACAAATCTTTTATTTAGAAAGCAGACGTTATTTCGGTAAGGTGTTAACTTTTATCATAACAGACTGGAGTGATTTCCCTTTAATCAATATTTACGAACGCAATCAACGGGGCGAGATGATCTCGATTCGTTTCAGTTTATGTTACAGTAAATTAATGAAAAGAGACCTTATAATCTAATCAGTTTCATAAATAATTACCAATGTTTACATAACTAATCTTTTTGTACGTAAAAACGGTACTTTTGTGTGTATTTTACTTCAGTTAAATGTATTTGTCTCAGTTGATTTCAAGTGAAAAAAGACATTGCGATGAACCGTTGCTCATGGCAACGAGGCGCTTTCCTTGTCAGTGGACATAAGAATCGCTGACAGTAGACATATGCGCGTGTCCGGCGACATAAAATAAAATCAAAGAGGCATTGACCAATCACTGCAAGGTATTGCGGTTGGTATCGGGACATTATATCACATTGGTCAGGCATGAGAGTATTCAACTTCTCACAAAGCTTCCAAATAATAGGGTTCTATAGCTTGGGGTTGCGTAAAGTTAGCAAAGAGAGTCGAGTTCCTTTCATGTACATTCTCGATGTGTTTAAACGCTAGTTGCAAAACCTTAACCTCAGCTGTCAAAATATACCTCTTATTTGGTATTCTGATAGTGTTGATGTGATCACCAGCAACAACAGCCAATGATACTTTGTCACCGACTGTAGATTCATCTGTAGAGATCCCTTTATATGCACTATACTCAAGATTGAACTGCGAAGAATGTTTAAAGAAGCAAGTTCCAAGAGACAGTGGGTTTTCTAAGATGCCAAGGAGGAATATGTGATTCACGGTTCCTTTCTTATCAAATCAGATTCAAGTGTGGTGGACCCCCATATGGCGTTTAATTCTTATTCCCAATGGAGGAATAAGTATTTGGTATCTGTTCTTGTATTCTTGAATAACTAATTTTTTGCATTTATTGTCTCAAAAACATAGGTTATGACCCCTCGTTGGAACGAGCTCGACGAGCTCGTTCCAACGAGAGGTCATAACCTATGTTTTTGAGACAAAAAATGAAAAAAATAATGCAAATTAATTGGCGATTTTTGAGAATAGCGCTGGCCGGTTTTGGCCGTTACCTTACGTAAAGGGTTAAAAGTTGCCTTGTTCAAGGCAACTTTTAACAATCACAAGTTTAGTAAAGAAACCTCTCTTGTACCCCACGGCAGTAGTGAGTAAATAATTAATAAATCAGATAAACTCATTCCATCTTAATTCAAATCGTAAATTTGTTAGTAATTTAAACAACACTTCATTCGGAACACTGTCTGCTACACGTGTGTAAAATCCAGAAAAATGAAGCGGATTGCTAGTCACTCCGTTGATGAAACAATTATGAAACGGGCGACGTCATTTCAAATATTTCGCGTTGTGACGTCAGATGGTAACATTTGCTCACGGAGCCGTAAACATAAATGAAACTACGCCTGCTCTCATCTAGTCAGAGGGCGAAGATTTTACTCTTATTGCAACATGAGTCTCCGATTAACTTTTCTCTCTTTTTGATTCATGGTTGTATTGTTTTGCCCAATTTGTTCACAATATGCTCACATTATTTGTAGTTGGTGATTTATTAAATTCTCGTTCAGTACTTTTTGTGGTACTTTATAGCCAATTTGGAATCGTTATCAAATCATGGTTTGGTGATACGTTTTGGATTTGCCGAGGTTTTTGGAATGGTTGTGTTTAAAATGTCATGCAATTCTCAAGTAAAATGTTCTACTTGGTGAGCACTTCAAATTTCCAGCATGTGAGGCTTTCAGAGCAAAGGGTTAAGAAAGCGTCCCAGCTTGACTTTTAATATTCCGCCGAGGCACCCTCTTATGGTACGCCCGAACCACACTTTTCAACGCAATTGGAAAATGGTCACTCTCACACTCATGACTCGAATTAGAATTTCTGTTGCAAAAACGCGGCACTACAACGCAGGCACCTCATTAAATCAACTTCATTATTTAGGTTTCATCTTTTATCGCGATCATGTCCTCTTTCCTCCTTGTCTTACTAATTACGTGTAAAGCGCCTTATATAGGGATCTACAGTACGTGGAGAGTGGATTATCATTAAATCAGCCGCAGAGTGGAGATTCCACCCAAGCAATAATTGCAAATTTGTTGCAAAGCATAACAAGCACAGGCGAGGTTTCAACCAATGGACCTCCAGGTTAAACCCGGAGGTCCATTGGCTGAAACATTGCTTGTGTTTTTTGTCGATATATACAAATTTGAAAGTTATAGCTTGGGCGATAACTCCACTCCGCGGGTGATTTAATTACAATCCACTCTTCGCGTAGTGTACCTTGGTTAATTCGTCTGTCGGTGAAAAATATCTATCGCTAGTTATGGCTTTAAATGGATTGAAATGAACGTCTAGCATATTCAAAGATGTGGCAATTTACCAGTTGGTCAGTTACCATATCTTTCAAAAATGTTAATGATTCATTTTATTCAGTTATATTAATAGTTAGAAAATACAACTCTAGAAAATACAATTGTAACAGTTTCATAGTATTGGCTCCTGGTCTTGCCGCGACAAATGACAGTCAGTGGACTTAAATATGCTTTAACAAGGAAAGCCTTAATGGTACACAGCTTTCCCGATTTGAACATTCAAGCCCACGAATTTTCGCGTCTCTTAACTCTAATTAACCGCTATTATTAAAAAAACATTCAGAGTATTTTCTACGTGTCAGGATTGTTGGATTTTTAATACATGGGCTGGTCATAGAAGGATGCCTGCTGTTCCCGATCTATCAATCCGTGTTGTATAGCTGGGATTATCGTCATGACAGAGTCCATTTCAGTTAGAGAGGTTCACTCAGGCAGTACCACATCCCTGTACGTCTTGTGCAGTCATTGTAGATAGAGGTGATGATAGTGGTGAAACGTGAGTTACTGTTACTACGTTTTGTCTACTTTTACTTCGTGTCCCGCTTTAGTATTCATGAATTACCAATCAACCTTTCACTAGAATCAATTATGATATGATTTGTTGTTTGTTATTAATTAGCTGATGATTACTTTTCAATTCTTGGATAATTTGTAGCTTACCCGTATTCACTTATTTATTGGGACTTAAAGACACTTTGAGTAACCAGGATTATATCGTATCGGACAGTTTTAAGGGTCGAGAACGCCGGAGTTTCTGTCGGGCTTGCAAACTTTCAATTCCGTAACACGCAGGGTAACTATTGACTGAATTCAAGTTTCTCGTCGACGTTTTGTACGCCTGAGTACGCAGTGACCTCGTGCTCCCACTTGGATAATTCCCAAAGACACAACGCATAAAGCAGAGGGCTTACCTGTTTCACAAAAGCTCGTAGAGTTGGTTCAGGCTGTAAATCTACTTATGAGTTTTTACCAAATAGTAGCTTGTCATAAGCTAATGTTCATGATGACGATTAATCTGACAGAGCGTGTTGTTCGAGTAATGCAATCGATCACAGAAAACAACGTTAGAGTCGCATCTTAAATACTATGAGATCAGTGTCGTTAGCTTCTTTAATGGCATTAATCAGATGGATGTTTTCCAAAATACCTTGCTGGTTCAGATAGTCGACTACATTGATGTGTTCTAATGTAACCAGAAAATTATTATTATTATGCCTCAAAATTAGTTATATCATCTAAGGGTTCCACCGTATCAGGTAACTTACCTGATACATAGAGATTATTACCATTATGTGGATGTACAAAATATGTATCCGAGTCTCGCTTCGGATTCTAAGGGTAGATTACGACTCGTCAGCGAGTCGATAGACTCGCTGACGAGTCATAATCTATCCTTAGACGAGTCGTGATCTACCCTTACAACCCGAAGCGAGACTCGGATACATATTTTGTACATCCACATTATGGTTATAATCATTTTATCTTACAATATATTGGGGATAAGTCAAGAATGTAGACGAATATATAACGAACTATTTATTCGTACGGATGAACAAAAAGAAAAAAAATGGAACTCACGCGAAAGGAACGTGCTTGTATCCGACCCCCTGATACAAACATCTGTATCATGGGGTCGGATACACGACAGTTACGGAGTTAATACAGACAAAATACATGTTGATTGTAAGATAATATTTGATATCAGGTTAGTAGCAACCATTACTATTTTCATCAAATTGAAGCATTTCCACTCGCTTCGAATTTTCAAAATTTGAATTGAAACAAAATAAGAGAATTTAAGTACCAAAAATATTTTCAAGGTACCGTGTTATGATTAAATATTTAAAAAAATGGTGAGAAAATATTATTTGTATTCCCAAAAGTTCTTTTTACGACTTTAGCCTATACCGACAAAATTTCAAAGTCCATCGATTTTTTTTGCTGAAGAGAACATTTTCTTTACAGTTTACAGTTTAAGTTGAGAACTGGCGTAGTTTCTTATATGTTTACGGTTTCAATTGCAAATGTTACCATGTGACGTCACAACGCGAAATGTTTGAAATGACTTCGCCCGTTTCGTAATTGCTTCATCAACGGAGTGACAAGCATGCCGTTTCATTTTTCTGGATGTTTCACACGTGCAGCAGACGGTGTTCCGGATGAAGTGTTGTTTAAATTACAAACCGCTTTGCTATTTGAACTAAGATGGAATGAGTTTATCTGGTTTATTGGTTATTTATCCAGTGCCGTCGTGGGTACACGAAATGTGTATTTACTAAGCCTATGATCGTTAAAAGTTGCCTAACAGGAGGCAACTTGTAACGATCATGGGATTAGTAAATAAGCCTCTCGTGTTTCACAATGTAGGATTTGGGCTATGGGTAGTGCCTTATTGGAACATGTACGCCTTTGTGATGAGTATGACTTCGCGTCGCGTTTGAACCCGAGCCGCAAACCTCAGACCATGTTACCGTCAATTCATCACAATAACTTATAATATTGTATTACACCCCTAATGTCTAATTATAATAGGAATCGGTAAAAAATAAATTGCGTTCTCCCCTCACAAGTGAGATCAAACACCTCGGTGATTAACATTTCGTGTGAACTTTAAATTTACAAATTAATTTTCACAAGCGCAAAACAAAAGTTGTTCTCTCTCCACTAGTGAGTATAACAAGACGTGATCTGTGTCAGCAGAAACAGCGATCAGCTGATTGTGTAAACAGATTTCTTGGGTGGTATGGGCGTCGGTTTGGATCGTTTCAGTTGAAGCTTCAAATGAAAGGGGTATAGTAAAAAGAAAATCTAATGTTTTCTTGTGAATACCAAGCTGCTCGTGAAAATACGAATTCTCTCACTCACTCATGAGATAAATCCCGGTGTAAAAGGAATGGAAGTCCGTAGGAACGTTAGTCCCTCTGGACTATTATTCCGCGGAATTATAGTCCTAGGTCTAACATTTCTAGGAATAGTAGTCCGGCGGACTACTATTCTTAGAAATGTTAGACCTAGGACTATAATTCCGCGGAATAATAGTCCAGAGGGACTAATTTTCCTACGGACTTCCATTCCTGTTACACCGGTATTCACAAGAAAACATTAGATATCCTCTATATATTACAACTGTCCAATTATATGCCCGTTGCTAGAGGAATTTGGTTAAAAATCAGCACAGTTAGCATTGGAGGAAGCCAAGTGTACCATCAACGAGCACATCGTCACCGTGCTCCCAAATGTGTAATCCGGATTAAGAGTCTGACACACAGACACAGCTCAGACCTTGGTCAGGATGGAACTGCTCAGATTGCTAAACTAAAAAAACAAGTACCTACATACACATTAATATTGTAAAGCTAGCTTAAGATAGGAGAGAAAGAAAATGCTGCTAAAGCACAACATTGGAAAAAAGAATGATTATATTTTGTGCTTGCAGAGTGCTAACTGGACAAAGCCCACAGTTATTTTTGTTTGTTTGTCTCAGCGAATGTGAGGCAATTAGACAAAAACAAAAATATAAAACGGGACAGACGATGGACAATGTAAAGCGGTCCAATGATGATTATCCGTATGATGTTATTATTTCCTCTTCCGACTTCTATTGTGACTATTCGTAATTTAACAGATATATTACCGATAGTACCGTTTCGGATTGTTCTTAATTTACAAGGCCTTGTCTGATGCTCTTCATTTAAAACAATAATAAACAAAAGTAAATTCCAGTTTGTGCAAAAAAGTGCGATGGGCTATTCATAACTTGTGTTCTACATTCTAAAATTCCTAAGTTCTGATGAACTGTTTTCAACAATGTTTTATCAGTTTTGTTTAGAGATAAAATGGATAAAGGTTATGATAAATTAACAGATGACTCTTCTCAAAATTGCGTTCCAGCTGTCAAGGACATACCAAGATTGTCTCCTCCATATTTCAAATTATTCATTGTCAGACAAGAGTTTGTCGGCCGGAATTTAACTGGTAGAGTGCTGGAAGCCCATTTTGGGGCTTTATCAGAAGTGCAGGTACCCCAACTTAAAGGCTTCGTACTCATGGATGTGCTTAATATTATCTTTGAAGTAAAATTATTTAATCCATATAAATTTGCCTTGTTACAGTTTATGGGAGAGTGCCCATAGGCACTCTCCCATAAATTGTAATAAGTCAAAGGCATGCGAACAAATTTTATCAGACAAAAATAATTTAGCACTCCACCAGTTAATAATGTTTCGTAATCTGTTGATTCACAGTTAGATCACATTGTTTCTGTTTGAGTTCTATCATGGAGAATGAGAAAGAGATTATTTTGAAAGCTATATTATCTGTAGGGTTAACAGAAGGAAAGGATTTGGAAATACATCCGTTATCCTTGTGTCTTCATGGATGTATGGGAATTTACACCGGTCTGGGGACTCATACACCCTGCGGCGTAGCCTCATGGTGTATGAATCCCCATTCCAATTCGCCCCTGAAGACCCACATACAACCCGGAACACACAAGGATAACAAAATATTGTGGCCATTGCTCATACATCTGATATACTGAACAGTGTTTGTTTTGAGGCATTGAATGGACATTTGAATTCAGGGATGGTATATTTTTGGCAGGTTTGACTGCATTGTATGCTTTGGAGTTTCCAGCATGCCCGAAGCCAGAGTCTAAAAAATTCGGACATGGTGGGATGCGAATTAAAATGTTCCGACAGTGCTTCTGAGTCTCGGTACTTCCCTGAAACGTAACTCAATATATAGTTTACAACAATAAGTAGGAAACGTTCGTTATTAAGGTTATTTGAAACAAAAGTATTTTTGCATACTGAAAGTCGAAGTTTCGACACACGGGAAGCTTTTATCAAATTAGAGGCAGAGAAAATGTTGGCGTTAGAGCAACCAACAATTTTTCCGACGGGCCGAAAACAAATTCCGAAAACCATGGCCATGGCGGACCCGATATCATCACTAGCTTTGGGCCTGGTTACCAGGGAAACTATGTCAACAAAGCAATTGTGTTATATCACTCACATGCCAAGGCATGCAATTCTTTGGCGTAATTGTATAACAAGAGGATTAGTTTAACTAAGGATTGAGCTCAAATGCAGACGAGAGAAAATGCAATGGACTTGTCCTGATCATCCTTGATAAGCCGAAGAGTAATTTGTAACGCTTCAAGCTTCAGCTGTGAAGATGGAACTTTCGTTAGGCACTCGAACTGAGGTAATCATTTTAACAACAGCTGAATCGTCGAGCTCGTTCTAATGAGGGGTCATAACCTATGTTTTTGAGACAAAAAATGAAGAAAAATAGTTATTGAAGAATGTTTTTGCAAGTGTCGTCTGCTGTTCATGTTAGTTAAAGGGTTAAAACCACATGATCCTTTCGACAAAGGTTACCAGACGATTAGTGATAACAAATATTTGGTCGGAAGCGATGGAGCTTGTTATTTGTTGCCCTATCCCAATCAACCTGCCACATAGATTTGATGTACTAACTGACATGTGGTTTAAAATCACTGCAAGAAATTTTAAAATCAATGAGAGGATTGGTTAAAACATGTTTTGCTGCACTGTCTTCCCTGGTGTTACCGGGGATACCAACATGTCCAGGTAACCGGCAAAACACGATATCAAATTGGTCAGACATGAGAATATTCAACTTCTCATGAAGTTCCAAAATGAGAGGGTTCTTCAACTCAGAGTTGAGTAAAGCAAGCAATGAGTAAAGCGAGTCGGAAAATATAATCGGCTTCCTTTCCTGTACATTCTCGATGTGTTCACGCGGAAATTGTAAAGCTTTAACTTCAGCTGTGGAAATAGAACTTTTATTCGGTATTATTACTTTCCAAAGTGTGATTTACTGAGATTCCCGGGTTTGATTATAAACGATAACTTCACAAGTGAATTATGCAATCAACAATTGGGTCATGTATCCGTGCGTGCAAACGAAGACGCTTTGCCGTGGGTGTAATGGGGACTTCATTGTTTTGGGGGTTTTTTTTAACCATTTACCTAACATGAAAAGCCAACGACACCTGCAAAAAAGAAATTCTTGAATAACTATTTTTTTCACTTTTTGTCTCAAAAACATAGGTTATGACCTCCACATTGGAATAACCAACCTATGTTATGCCACGGACTGGGTTAATGTTCTTGTTGGAAATGACTGGGTTTTTAAAAAAACTATTATCTTATTTTGGTTTAACTAATTTTTTGTGAACCGACTTTATTTTGTTTTGGACGTTTTCATTTTCACACTATGCGACAGACGGTCTATAATTCTATAACGAAATTTGGAAACTTTTCGAAGAGTACCTAATGACTCGATGAGAAAGGAACTAGTATGAACGGTGCTGGGAAAAAAGTTCCTACTTGTACATCACCCATTGAATACAGAATCATTTATGTCATAGCGGCCATCCCGTTAAATACAAGGTCTTAAAGTTGAATGGATGTGTAATAATGTTTAATCTATCCTTTATTTCACGTACCTAAACCACCGCAATTCACAGACAAATTTTATTAATTTTTGTTTTGAAAACGTAGCTTATAACTCCCTCATTGGGATGATGTATCATAAGCTATGTTTTTGAGGCAAAATTGAAAATTTTCTGGTTATTCATTAACAAATTTTTGCAAGTGTCGTCTGCTGGTAGTATTAGGTAAATAGTTAAACAAATATTGGGAAATATTGCTTTTGAAGTCACGTGTTCATTAGACGTGTTGGGGGCGTTATTTCCGTAATCGGGTTGAGAATGCCGGGGCTGACAGGAATGAGAAAAATTTGTTTTTGACTTGAGATTTTGAAACCATTCTCTGTCTCTCCATTATGTATTTTAACACAACGGAAGCTTTCATTCATTAGTATATGTCTTCTTGATGCTAAAGGAGATCATCAAAAAATCTTCTACAACTATGTTTCCAGTAATGTATCTCAGTGATTTTGTCAGTTTTTGAAACAAAGGGTAATCTATAAAACACTACCCCGTTCCTATCGACGCTGACAAAACAGTGTTGAACCAACTTTCGCTTGAAACTGACTATCACCCATGTACTTTGCATTAAAAAGATGGATTACTTCCTCCAGGGGCGTGGCTAAAGGTTTCCGATTGGGGGTGTGGTATAAGGTAGTGAATTTCCACCTAAGGGGAGGGACCGGGAGGAGAACCCCCTCCCGGTCCCTCCCCAGTTGGAAATTCACCACCGAGAACATTTTTGAAAATGAAGCCATGGAAGGGGGTATAAAATTGATTCTAGTAACTGAAATGCCAACACATTTATGATTGAATTATCAGGTTGTTATTATTGTTTGGTATTATTATGGGAACTGAATAGGTGCTGAACAAATGCTCAAGCTGAGAACTTTGAGCAATTCACACTCTCCGACATTAAATCAGATGTTATGCAGGGATGATCAACTTTCGATGTTTCATCATTTTGTAACTGAGAATGATGGAATTAACTCAGGATAACGATTTTACATGATGCGATTTTCTTGAAGTGCATTTCGATGATTTTTTTATTACGAGAAGTAAACGTACTATAGAAATCTCGTACCGACTGACATCACGCATACTTATGAAATTCGATATCGCGCACACTGTAGTTGTAAATAGTAACAGTTGGAAGTTTTGCCGATTTGGAACCGAATTGGAATTTTGGGAAGTTAAGGAGACATCAGCACCATCAAAGAAGCTCTAAAATCCAGATAGATGGAATTACCAACTACTCATGACTTGTCATCCGAATTTCCAGCTGTAGGAAATTTTGGCCAGGATTGGAGGGTGACCCCCACCCCCACCCACCCCCCCCCTCCCCGTCGCCACGTCCCTGACTTTCTCTCAAACCCACCGAGAAAGAAAAGATCTTTTAACATCCAGTACATCCACGTTGTATCATATGCACTTTTGAGATTGGAAATGGCGATCACATGTTCTTGTCCAGCAAAAAAACATTGCAAAGAAACGCTTCAAGAATAACAATCAATGGTGCTTGTGTGGCGTCTGAAACCTAACTGTGCGTTGAAAGGCAGATTACCGGATTCCAGAAACCAAATCTGTCATTCGTTCATCATCCTCCCACTGTTTTAAATCGGTAGCTTGTCAGAGCTATTGGTGTTTATTGGGCTTAGTAAACGTGTATGACGCCGACACGTTGATAATCAGACTCGTTATCCAAATGGTAAACCCTATTCCGGCCACGTCACTTTTACCTTGTATGGAGGACATATAGAATATGCCCATAGTAGCTTGGTGTACCAAATGCTCACCACGAGTGGTGAAGTGGTGTTAACCGCGAGACTTTGGCGCGCGGTTAACACCACGTCACCACGAATGGTGAACATTGGGTACACCAAGCTACTTTGGGTATATTTTATTTATAACATGATCGTCAGATTATTAAGAGTTGCTATTATTTTTTCTCGATTTTGCTGAGCAGGAGCCGTACATACGTGGGAATTCACTTTTGTTTACATGAGGATCGGTGGGCGGTACTTCCGCTGTCAATTTTATCACCAAAACGAGATAGAAAAAGAAGCATGGCCTTTTTTATTTTAATAACATAATAACATGCTGTTTCGAGTTATGGGTGCTTTAGTAACACAAGACAATGCATGTTTGTTACTTTTTGACGTTTTATGGGGTAAACACACTTAAAAACGGAATAAATAATTGCCACTTTCATTTCACTCTTCGCGAGGCGACGTGCGATAAATTTAGACAAGTTCGCATTCAGGTCGACGTCACTAAAGGTCAACATGGATGTAGTTCCCCTGTAGGTGTAAATTTTAACTATTGAAATCCAATTGCTGTCGTGTTCACCGCGGTTGGTGTATAATGTATGTCATTGGCTTTTCATATATAGTAGAATAGGTAATCATGGTATAAATATATGTACATGTTTATATGTGAGGAGGTTCAATCAAATTTATAATACGGTTGTAACTCTAAAGACTTTCCAACAATTAACACCTACACTGCCCAAACGACTGTTATCATCTATTTTATGATGATTATATGTACGTTCTTCTATGGCAGATCAAAACTACCCTCTGATTAATGGTTGGAAAGGGTTCAGTGAACCCTTTCCATCAATTAATCAGGTGATAGAATTTTAGGTATGTCATAAATTTTAAACTTCCTCCCATGCACGTGTACATAGAGGTCCTTCATACATGGCTGAAGTGGACGTGGCAGTAAAGGGGTTAAACAAACGATAGTGTTAATCTGCGCGTGTATCTTGTGCCGTTTAATTAAACTATAGAATTCTACGAAAACGTGGTGTGTCGCCGACTTCTGACTTTTTGAATTCAAGTTGAGGTTTTATCTTAAGTTAAGCAGCGATTAGTCCTTGGATGGGTGACCGTCTGAGCGATCGATTCGGGCTCCCGCGTTGTGTCCTTGGTCAAGGCACTTAACACCGATTGTCCACATGGGGACGCTATGGCGGCGTGTATTAAGGCGTACTGCACGTCGATGGTTCGCATGTCTTCAACCAATCTAACTCTGCCTGTGTTGCAGTGTGGAGTTAAGATGTTGGGGAGCTGGCAGCTGCTCGTCGTTTCTCGGTGGTTCTCTCCGGGTAGTCCGGCTTCCTCCACTCGTAAAACTGTCACCGACGCGATATAACCTTGGCTATTAACCCTTTACCCGACGCAGACGATATCAGAATTTATTATTTTAAATATCAATTTTTGAAATTTTTCAAAAAATTTCAACAAAACCATATCATGTGACCCCTCGTTGGAACGAGCTCGTTCCAACGAGGGGTCACATGATATGGTTTTGTTGAAATTTTTTGAAAAATAATATTTTTTCAACTGCTGAATTTGCATATTAAATAAATAAATAAATAAATAAATAAATAAATAAATAAATAAATAAATAAATTTGTTGATGACAATTATGTGAAGTTTATAATGTTATGGTCATTTTATTGGAGATCTATTTTTCTTCTTGCTAAAATTCCACTAAAAGTATGAGAGTGTTGTATACTGGCAGTTTCTTTTCCATTTTAACCCTCTACACACTCTTGTCCAAATACTGAAATTTCAAGCAGAAAAATTCTTCCATAAAGGAACTGATAGTTCAGTCAATTCAATCTTGTCTGACGGAGCCCAATGAGCTCTGTCAAACAACAATTAAATTGGTTAAATTCCTAATTACATCATGGAAAAACTGTGTAGGTTCATATTTTCGATATTTCGACATTAGGGTGTTCGAGTTACAGTACGGCCGCTGTGGACTGGTCACTTTCCAACATTTCCTCGGACGAAATAATATTGGATTCCAAACACTAATTGCAGGAATAAACATAAAAAATTTAATTAGGGAAGCATCTGGTACCACTTACATTAAATAAGATTTTGCTGATGATGACGATTGTTATTACCCGGTGTAAAAGGAATGGAAGTCCGTAGGAACGTTAGTCCCTCTGGACTATTATTCCGCCGAATTATAGTCCTAGGTCTAACATTTCTAGGAATAGTAGTCCGCCGGACTACTATTCCTAGAAATGTTAGACCTAGGACTATAATTCCGCGGAATAATAGTCCAGAGAGACTAATTTTCCTACGGACTTCCATTCCTGTTACACCGGCAAACGCACATCACAGCCCATGCTTGGGTTACGACCAGTGCCACACGTGAAGTGTAATTGGGACACTTTTTACTTTTTCCTCTGTAAGTTGGGTCAACTTTTCCGCTAAGCATTTTACGAGCGGCCGTGACTACGTCCACTGAATAATATTAAAAATAATGCCTAGCGACTTACGATTTGAGGGTATGTGTGCAATCTTCGCAAAAACATGGTGAAACGTTTTTGACGTGCAAGGATTTTAGGGAATTGCTTTATGTAAAATGTCAATGCAGTGACTTTTCGACAAAAGGCAATACTTTATGTGTACTTTAACCTAATAGTACATACTCAATTGTTGAAAAAGCCTGTGCTTGTTATGCATTGCAACAAATTTGCAATTATTGCTTGGGTAGAATCTCCACTCTGCGGATGATTTAATGATAATCCACTCTCCACGTACTGTAGATTCCAAAATAAGGCGCTTTACACTTAATTAGTAAGACAAGGAGGAAAGAGGACATGATCGCGATAAAAGATGGAACCTAAATAATGAAGTAGATTTAATGAGGTGCCTGCGTTGTAGTGCTGCGTTTTTGCAACAGGAATTCTAATTCGAGTCATAAGTGTGAGAGTGGCCACTTTCCAATTGCGTTGAAAAGTGTGGTTCGGGCGTACCATAAGAGGGTGCCTCGGCGGAACATTGAAAGTCAAGCTGGGACGCTTTCCCAACCCTTTGCTCTGAAAGCATCACACGGTGGAAATTTGAAGTGCTCACCAAGTAGAACATTTTACTTTAGAATTGCATGACATTTTAAA
Organism: Pictodentalium vernedei; assembly: GCA_031216915.1. Taxonomy (NCBI): domain Eukaryota; kingdom Metazoa; phylum Mollusca; class Scaphopoda; order Dentaliida; family Dentaliidae; genus Pictodentalium; species Pictodentalium vernedei. The sequence goes on from CM062293.1 coordinate 441,084,481, forward strand.
CACAACCATTACAAAAACCTCGGCAAATCCAAAACGTATCACCAAACCATGGTTTGATAACGATTCCAAATTGGCTATAAAGTATCACAAAAAGAACTGAACGAGAATTTAATAAATCACCAACTACAAATAATGTGAGCATATTGCGAACAAATTGGGCAAAACAATACAACCATGAATCAAAAAGAGAGAAAAATTAATGGGAGACTTATGTTGCAATAAGAGTAAAATCCTCGCCCGTTGACTAGATGAGAGCTGGCGTAGTTTCTTTTATGTTTACGGCTCCAGTAGCAAATGTTACCATCTGACATCACAACCCGAAATATTTGAAATGACGTCGTCCGTTTCATAATTGTTTCATCAACGGAGTGACCAGCAAACCGTTTCATTTTTCTGGATTTTACACACGTGTAGCAGACAGTGTTCCGAATGATGTGTTGTTTAAATTACTAACAAATTTACGATTTGAACTAAGATGGAATGAGTTTATCTGATTTATTAATTATTTACTCCCTACTGCCGTGGGGTACAAGAGAGGTTTCTTTACTAAAATTGTGATCGTTAAAAGTTGCTTTGAACAAGGCAACTTTTAACCCTTCACGTAACGTAACGGCCAAAACCGGCCAGCGCTATTCTCAAAAATCGCCAATTAATTTTCATTATTTTTTTCATTTTGTGTCTCAAAAACATAGGGTATGACCCCTCGTTGGAACGAGCTCGTCGAGCTCGTTCCAACGAGGGGTCATAACCTATGTTTTTGAGACAAAAAATTAAAAAAATTAGTTATTCAAGAATTATTTTTGCAAGTGTCGTCTGCTTTTCAGGTTAGGTAAAGGGTTAACGTTCATAAGTTAGTAAATAAGCTTCTCGTGTTTCGCAATGTAGGTTTTGGGCTATGGGTAGGGTAGTATTGGAACATATATGTTATTGTGATAAATTGACGGTAACATGGTCTGAGGTTTGCGGCTCGGAGCGCATGTTCAACCTCGACGCTTCGCGTCTCGTACCAACCCCAGCTTACAATTGTTTCAGAGCATCAAAATGTTGAGTTTTATTAACAGATACCAAATACTTATTCCTCCATTGGGAATAAGAATTAAACTCCATATGGAGTCCACTATACTTGAATCTGATTTGATACGAAAGGAACCGTGAATCACATATTCCTCCTTGGCATCTTAGAAAACCTACTGTCTCTTGGAACTTGCTTCTTTAAACATTCTTCGCAATTCAATCAAAAATATGCCGAAATTAAATTTAAGTATAGTTTCTATCGGGCTTGCAAACTTTCAGTTCCGTAACACGCAGGGTAACTATTGGCTGAAGTCAAGTTTCTCGTCGACGTTTTGTACGCCTGAGTACGCAATGACCTCGTGCTCCCACTTGGGTAATCTGGATAATGCCCAAAGACACAACGCATAAAGCAGAGGGCTTACCTGTTTCACAAAAGCTCGTAGAGTTGGTTAAGGCTGTAAATCTACTTCTGAGTTTTTACCAAATTGCAGCTTGTCATAAGCTAATGTTCAAGATGACGATTAATCTGACAGGGCGTGTTGTTCCAGTAATGCTATCGATCACAGGAAACAACGTTAGAGTCGCATCTTAAATACTGTGAGATCAGTGTCGTTAGCTTCTTTAGAGGAATTAATCAGATGGATGATTTTCAAAATACCTTGTTGGTTCAGATAGTCGACTACATTGATGTGTTCTAATGTAACCAGAAAATTATTATTATTATGCCTCAAAGTTAGTTTATCCAATCAGAACGTCTGAATACCATCTAAGGGTTCCACCGTATCAGGTACCTTACCTGATATATAGAGATTATTACCATTATGTGGATGTACAAAATATGTATCCGAGTCTCGCTCAGGGTTCTAAGGGTAGATCACGACTCGCGACGAGTCGTGATCTACCCTTAGAACCCTGAGCGAGACTCGGATACATATTTTGTACATGCACATAATGGTAATAATCATTTTATCTTACAATATATTGGGGATAAGTCAAGAATGTAGACAAATATATAACGAACTATTTATTCGTACGGATGAACAAAAAGAAAAAAATGGAACTCACGCGAAAGGAACGTGCTTGTATCCGACCCCCTGATACAAACATCTGTATCAAGGGGGCGGATACACGACAGTTGCGGAGTTAATACAGACAAAATACATGTTGATTGCAAGATACTATCTGATATCAGGTTAATAGCAGCCATTACTATTTTCATCAAATTGAAGCATTTCTACTCGCTTCTAATTTTCAAAATTTTAATTGAAACAAAATAAGAGAATTTAAGTACCAAAAATATTTTCAAGGTACCGTATTAAGATTAAATATTTAAAAAATGGACAGAAAGTATTATTTGTACTCCCAAAAGTTTTTTTTACGACTTTAGCCTATACCGACAAAATTTCAAATTCTATCGATTTTTTATGCTGAAGCGAACATTTTCTTTACAGTTTACAGTTTACGATGAGAGCTGGCGTAGTTTCTTATATGTTTACTGTTCCAGTTGCAAATGTTACCATGTGACGTCACAACGCGAAATATTTGAAATGACTTCGCCCGTTTCGTAATTGCTTCATCAGCGGAGTGACAAGCAAGCCGTTTCATTTTTCTGGATGTTTCACACGAGCAGCAGACGGTGTTCCGGATGAAGTGTTGTTTAAATTACAAACCGTTTTATGATTTGAACTAAGATGGAATGAGTTTATCTGGTTTATTGATTATTTATCCAGTGCCGTCGTGGGTACACGAAATGTGTATTTACTAAGCCCATGATCGTTAAAAGTTGCCTAACAGGAGGCAACTTGTAACGATCATGGGTTTAGTAAATAAGCCTCTCGTGTTTCACAATGTAGGTTTTAGGCTATGGGTAGTGCCTTATTGGAGCATGTACGCTTTTGTGATGAGTATGACTTCGCGTCTCGTTTGAATCTGAGTCGCAAACCTCAGACCATGTTACCGTCAATTCATCACGATAACTTATAATATTTCATTACACCCCTAACGTCTAATTATAATAGGAATCGGTAAAAAATAAATTGCGTTCTCCCCTCACTAGTGAGATCAAACATCTCGGTGATTAACATTTCGTGTGAACTTTAAATTTACAAATGAATTTTCACAAGCGCAAAACAAAAGTTGTTCTCACTTCACTAGTGAGTATAACAAGACGTGATCTGTGTCAGCGGAAACAGCGATCAGCTGATTGTGTAAACAGATTTCTTGGATGGTATGGACGTCGGTTTGGATCGTTTCAGTTGAAGCTTCAAATGAAAGGGGTATAATAAAAAGAAAATCTAATGTTTTCTTGTGAATACCAAGCTGCTCGTGAAAATACGAATTCTCTCACTCACTCATGAGATAAATCCCGGTGTAAAAGGAATGGAAGTCCGTAGGAACGTTAGTCCCTCTGAACTATTATTCCGCGGAATTATAGTCCTAGGTCTAACATTTCTAGGAATAGTAGTCCGGCGGACTACTATTCCTAGAAATGTTAGACCTGGGACTATAATTCCGCGGAATAATAGTCCAGAGGGACTAATTTTCCTACGGACTTCCATTCCTGTTACACCGGTATTCACAAGAAAACATTAGATATCCTCTATATATTACAACTGTCCAATTATATGCCCGTTGCTAGAGGAATTTGGTTAAAAATCAGCACAGTTAGCATTGGAGGAAGCCAAGTGTACCATCAACGAGCACATCGTCACCGTGCTCCCAAATCTGTAATCAGGATTAAGTGTCTGACACACGGACACAGCTCAGAAGGTGGTCAGGATGGAACTGCTCAGATTGCTAAATTAAAAAACAAGTACCTACACACACATTAATATTGTAAAGCTAGCTTAAGATAGGAGAGAAAGAAAATGCTGCTAAAGCACAACATTGGCAAAAAGAATGATTATATTTTGTGCTTGCAGAGTGCTATCTGGACAAAGCCCACAGTTATTTTTTTTTTTTGTTTGTCTTAGTGAATGTGAGGCAATTAGACAAAAACAAAAATATAAAACGGGACCGACGATGGGCAATGTAAAGCGGTCCAATGATGATTATCCGTATGATGTTATTATTTCCTCTTCCGACTTCTATTGTGACTATTCGTAATTTAACAGATATATTACCGATAGTACCGTTTCGGATTGTTCTTGATTTACAAGGCCTTGTCTGATGCTCTTCATTTAAAACAATAATAAACAAAAGTAAATTCCAGTTTGTGCAAAAAAGTGCGATGGGCTATTCACAACTTGTGTTCTACATTCTAAAATTCCTAAGTTCTGATGAACTGTTTTCAACAATGTTTTATCAGTTTTGTTTAGAGATAAAATAGATAAAGGCTATGAGAAATTAATAGATGACTCTTCTCAAAATTGCGTTCCAGCTGTCAAGGACATACCAAGATTGTCTCCTCCATATTTAAAATTATTCATTGTCAGACAAGAGTTTGTCGGCCGGAATTTAACTGGTAGAGTGCTGGAAGCCCATTTTGGGGCTTTATCAGAAGTGCAGGTACCCCAACTTAAAGGCTTCGTACTCATGGATGTGCTTAATATTATCTTTGAAGTAAAATTATTTAATCCATATAAATTTGCCTTGTTACAGTTTATGGGAGAGTGCCCATAGGCACTCTCCCATAAATTGTAATAAGTCAAAGGCATGCGAACAAATTTTATCAGACAAAAATAATTTAGCACTCCACCAGTTAATAATGTTTCGTAATCTGTTGATTCACAGTTAGATCACATTGTTTCTGTTTGAGTTCTATCATGGAGAAGGAGAAAGAGATTATTTTGAAAGCTGTATTAGCTGTAGGGTTAACAGAAGGAAAGGATTTGGAAATAAATCCGTTATCCTTGTGTCTTCATGGATGTATGAGAATTTACACCGGTCTGGGGACACATACACCCTGCGGCGTAGCCTCATGGTGTATGAGTCCCCATTCCCATTCGCCCCTGAAGACCCACATACAACCCGGAACACACGAGGATAACAAAATATTGTGGCCATTGGCCTTACATCTGATATACTGAACAGTGTTTGTTTTGAGGCATTGAATGGACATTTGAATTCAGGGATGGTATATTTTTGGCAGGTTTGACTGCATTGTATGCTTTGGAGTTTCCAGCATGCCCGAAGCCAGAGTCTAAAAAATTCGGACATGGTTGGACGCGAGTTAAAATGTTCCGACAGTGCTTCTGAGTCTCGGTACGACCCTCAAACGTAACTCAATATATATTTTAAAACACTAAGTAGGAAACGTTCGTTATTAAGGTTATTTGAAACAAGAGTATTTTTGCATACTGAAAGTCGTAGTTTCGCCACACGGGCAGCTTTTATCAAATTAGAGGCAGAGAAAGTGTTGGCGTTAGAGCAACCAACACTTTTTCCGACGGGCCGGAAACAAATTCCGAAAACCATGGCCATGGCGGACCCGATACCATCACTAGCTTTGGGCCTGGTTACCAGGGAAACTATATCAACAAAGCAGTTGTGTTATATCACTCACATGCCAAGGCATGCAATTCTTTTGCGTAATTGTTCAACAAGAGGATTAGTTTAACTAAGGATTGAGCTCAAATGCAGGCGAGAGAAAATGCAATGGACTTGTCCTGATCATCCTTGATAAGCCGAAGAGTAATTTGTAACGCTTCAAGCTTCAGCTCTGAAGATGGAACTTTCGTTAGGCACTCGAACAGAGGTAATCATTTTAACAACAGCTGAATCGTCGAGCTCGTTCTAACGAGGGGTCATAACCTATGTTTTTGAGACAAAAAATGAAAAACATTAGTTATTGAAGAATGTTTTTGCAAGTGTCGTCTGCTTTTCATGTTAGGTAAAGGGTTAAAACTACATGATCCTTTCGACAAAGGTTACCAGACGATTAGTGATAACAAATATTTGGTCGGAAGCTATGGAGCTTGTTATTTGTCACCCCATCCCAATCAACCTACCACATAGATTTGATGTACTAACTGACATGTGGTTTAAAATCACTGCAAGAAATTTTAAAATCAATGAGAGGATTGGTTAAAACTTGTTTTGCTGCACTGTCTTCCCTGGTGTTACCGGGGATACCAACATGTCCAGGTAACCGGCAAAACACGATATCAAATTGGTCAGACATGAGAGTATTCAACTTCTCATGAAGTTCCAAAATGAGAGGGTTCTTCAACTTAGAGTTGAATAAAGCAAGCAATGAGTAAAGCGGGTCGGAAAATATAATCGACTTCCTTTCCTGTACATTCTCGGTGTGTTCACGCGGAAGTTGTAAAGCTTTAACTTCAGCTGTGGAAATAGAACTTTTATTTGGTATTATTACTTTCCAAAGTGTGATTTACTGGGATTTCCGGGTTTGATTATAAACGATAACTTCACAAGTGAATTATGCAATCAACAATTGTGTCATGTATCCGTGCGCGCAAACGAAGACGCTTTGCCGTGGGTGTAATGGGGACTTCATTGTTTTGTTTCTTTTGTTTTTTTAACCATTTACGTAACATGAAAAGCCAACGACACCTGCAAAATAAATTCTTGAATAACTAATTTTTTCACTTTTTGTCTCAAAAAAATAGGTTATGACCCCACATTGGAATAACCAACCTATGTTATGCCACGGACTGGGTTAATGTTCTTGTTGGAAATGATTGGGGTTTTAACAAATATTTTCTCATTTTGGGTTAACTAATTTTTTGTGAACCGACTTTATTTTGTTTTGGACGTTTTCATTTTCACACTATGCGACAGACGGTCTATAATTCTATAACGAAATTTGGAAACTTTTCGAAGCGTAACTAATGACTCGATGAGTAAGGAACTAGTATGAACGGTGCTGGGAAAAAAGTTCCGACTTGTACATCACCCAATGAATACAGAATCATTTATGTCATAGCGGCCATCCCGTTAAAAACAAGGACTTAAAGTTGAATGGATGTGTAATAATGTGTAATCTTCCCTTTATATCACGTACCTAAACCACCGCAATTCACAGACAAATTTTATTAATTTTTGTTTTGAAAACGTAGCTTATAACCCCCTCATTGATACGAGCTCATTTCAATGATGTATCATAAGCTATGTTTTTGAGGCAAAAATGAAAATTTTCTGGTTATTCATTAACTAATTCCTGCAAGTGTCGTCTGCTGGTAGTATTAGGTAAAGAGTTAAATAAATATTGGGAAAACCAACATTGCTTTTGAAGTCACGTGTTCGGGGCGTTATTTCCGTAATCGGGTTGAGAATGCCGGAGCTGACAGGAATGAGAAGAAATTGTTTTTGACTTGAGATTTTATATATACATTGCAGGAAGGGTTAACACGTCTTCTGAGTGTGTCGGCTGGTCTTGTGGAAAACATGTTTGTTTGGTTTCGGGAACTGACAAGTGAGCGTTTCGCGGAGTTCAGGTTGATTAATGAAATGTGTGTTACACGTGCGTGGTTATTGTTTGTCACAATACTGGCTGTATGTAATTGTCTGGTCATTCGACGCTCAGCCTTCGTGTAACCTGTCGTGCTGTTTTCGCCCACCCACCCAATCCCATTTTTGCGGTACTAAAGGGGTTTAATCTGTATGGCTGTGTATCATCGGTTAGGTTGATGCTGAATGTGTAATATTGATGTCAATTCATCTGTGCATGTATGCGTAATATTTGTGTTCAATATAAATAAATATGGACGCTTAGACGACGAGGCTACACTCGTGCGAGTGCCTTCCTAGTTGCAAGACGTGTTTTCTCTTGTATGTGGTAAATATTTTATGTTCGGTTGAGGGAGCGAATTAGAACATAAGAAACCATTCTCACTCTCTCCATTATGTATTTTAACACAACGAAGCATTCATTCATTAGTATATGTGTTCTTGCTGCTAAAGGAGATCATCAAAAAATCTTCCACAACTATGTTTCCAGTAATGTATCTCAGTGATTTTGTCAGTTTTTTAAACAAAGGTAATCTATAAAACACTACCCCGTTCCTATCGACGCTGACAAAACAATGTTGAACCAACTTTCGCTTGAAACTGATTATCACCCATGTAATTTGCATTAAAAAGATGGATTACTTCCCCCAGGAACGTGGCTAAAGTTTCCGATTGGGGCTGTGGTATAGGGTAGTGAATTTCCAACTAAGGGAGGGACCGGGAGGGTGAAACCCCCTCCCGGTCCCTCCCCAGTTGGAAATTCACTACCGAGAACATTTTTGAAAATGAAGCCATGAAAGGGGGTATAAAACTGATTCTAGTACTGAAATGCCAACACATTTATGATTGAATTATCAGGTTGTTATTATTGTTTGGTATTATTATGGGAATTGAATAGGTGCTGAACAAATGCTCAAGCTGAGAACTCTGACACTGAATCAGATGTTATGCAGGGATGATCAATTTTCGATGTTTCATCATTTTGTAACTGAGAATGATGGAATTAACTCAGGATAACGATTTTACATGATGCGATTTTCTTGAAGTGCATTTCGAGGATTTTTTTATTACGATAAGTAAACGTACTATAGAAATCTCGTACCGACTGACATCACGCATACTTATGAAATTCGATATCGCGTACACTCTAGTTGTAAATAGTAACAGTTGGAAGTTTTGCCGATTTGGAACCGAATTGGAATTTTGGGAAGTTAAGGAGACATCAGCACCATCAAAGAAGCTCTAAAATCCAGATAGATGGAATTTCCAACTACTCAAGACTTGCCATCCGAATTTTCAACTATAGGAAATTTTGGCCAGGATTGGAGGACGACCCCCACCCCGTGGCCACGTCCCTGACTTTCTCTCAAACCCACCCAAGAAAGAGAAGATCGTTTGACATCCAGTGCATCCACGTTGTATCATATGCACTTTTGAGATTGGAAATGGCGATCACATGTTCTTGTCCAGCAAAAAACATTGCAAAGAAACGCTTCAAGAATAACAATCAATGGTGCTTGTGTGACGTCTGAAACCTAACTGTGCGTTGAAAGGCAGATTACCGGATTCCAGAAACCAAATCTGTCATTCGTTCATCATCCTCCCACTGTTTTAAATCGGTAGCTTGTCAGAGCTATTGGTGTTTATTGGGCTTAGTAAACGTGTATGACGCCGACACGTTGATAATCAGACTCGTTATCCAAATGGTGTAAACCCTATTCCGGCCACGTCACTTTTACCTTGTATGGAGGACATATGGAATATGCCCATAGTAGCTTGGTGTACCAAATGCTCACCACGAGTGGTGAAGTGGTATTAACCGCGAGCCTTTGGCGCGCGGTTAACACCACTTCACCACGAGTGGTGAACATTTGGTACACCAAGCGACTTTGGGTATATTTTATTTATAACATGATCGTCAGATTATTAAGAGTTGCTATTATTTTTTTTCTCGATTTTGCTGAGCAGGAGCCGTACATACGTGGGAATTCACTTTTGTTTACATGAGGATCGGTAGGCGGTACTTCCGCTGTAAATTTTATCACCAAAACGAGATAGAAAAAGAAGCAGGGCCTTTTTTATTTTAATAACATAACATACTGTTTCGAGTTATGGATGCTTTAGTAACACTAAACATCTTTGTTACTTTTTGACGTTTTATGGGGTAAACACACATAAAAACGTAATAAATAATTGCCACTTTCATTTCACTCTTCGTGAGGCGACGTGCGATAAATTTAGCCAAATTCGCATTCAGGTCGACGTCACTAAAGGTCAACATGGATGTAGTTCCACTGTAGGTGTAAATTTTAACTAGTGAAATCCATTTGCTGTCGTGTTCACCACGGCTGGTGTATAAAGCTAAACTTTGTGTCATTGGCTTTTCATATATAGTAGAACAGGTAATCATGGTATAAATTTATTGTACACGTTTATATGTGAGGAGGTTCAATCAGATTTATAACACGGTTGTAACTCCAAAGACTTTCCAACAATTAACACTTACACTGCCCAAACGACTGTTATCACCTATTTTAAGATGATTATATGTACGTTCTTGTATGCGCAGATCAAAACTACCCTCTGATTAATGGTTGGAAAGGATTCAATGAGTCCTTTCCAACAATTAATCAGATGATAGAGCTTTAGGTATGTCATAAATTTTAAACTTCCTCCCATGCAGGTGTACATAGAGGTCATCCATACATGGCTGAAGTTGGCGTGGCAGAAAAGGGGTTAAACAAACGATAGTGTTAATCTGCGCATGTATCTTGTGCCGTTTAATTAAACTATACAATTCTACGAAAACGTGGTGTGTCTCCTACTTCAGACTTTTTGAATTCAAGTTGAGGTTTTATCTGTTCTTCAAGGAAGTTAAGCAGCGATTGGTCCTAAGATAGGTGACCGTCTGAGCGATCGATTCGGGCCTTGGTCAAGGCACTTAACACCGACTGTCCACATGGGGATATTATGGCGGCGTGTATTAAGGCGTAATGCACGTCGATGGTTCACATGTCTTCAACCAATCTAACTCTGCCTGTGTTGCAGTGTGGAGTTAAGATGTTGGGGAGCTGGCAGCTGCTCGTCGTTTCTCGGTGGTTCTCCCCGGGTAGTCCGTCTTCCTCCACTCGTAAAACTGTCACCGACGCGATACGACCTTGGCTATTAAGGTATCGTTAAACCTTAATAAATAAATAAATAAGTAAATCTGTTCTTCAGGTGATGACAATTATGTGAAGTTTATAATGTTATGGTCATTTTATGGGAGATCTATTTTTCTTCTTGCTAAAATTCCACTAAAAGTGTGAGGGTGTTGTATACTGGCAGTTTCTTTTCCAGCTCTGTCAAACAAGAATTAAATTGGTTAAATTCCTAACTGCATCATGGGAAAACTGTGCAGGTTCATATATTCGATATTTCGACATTAGGGTGTGGGAGTTACAGTACGGCCGCCGTGGACTGGTCACTTTCCAATATTTCCTCGGACGCAATAATAATAAATTCCAAACAATAATTGCAGGAATAAACATAAAAAATTACATCAAAAATTTAATTAATGAAGCACCTGGTACCACTTCATTAAATAAGATTTTGCTGATGATGACGATTGTTATTACCCGGCAAACGCACATCACAGCCCATGCTTGGATTACGACCAGTCCACGGCAACTGTACTCTTACCATTTGTCCAGATTTCTTTCATTATTGTGAAATGATTGGGGTTGAAGATGAATATTTTCTCTCAATGATTATTTTCTCTTTTCGCTTCGAAAGCCACCTTGTGTTTGTCTGATTAAGTCTTAGATTATCAAGATTCCTAACAGCTGTCTATTTGTTGAATTCTCATTATCTTTTTGGGGTTTTCAAGCTGCTGAAAGATAAATCTGTCCAGGGCAGCAAACACTTCTTTTCCTGCCACACGTGAAGTGTAATTGGGACACTTTTTACTTTTTCCTCTGTAACTTGGGTCAACTTTTCCGCTAAGCATTTTACGAGCGGTCGTGACTACGTCCACTGAATAATATTAAAAATAATGCCTAGCGACTTACGATTTGAGGGTATGTGTGCAATCTTCGCAAAAACATGGTTTTGTGAAACGTTTTTGACGTGCAAAGTTTTTAGGGAATTGCTTTATGTAAATGGCAATGCAGTGACTTTTGGACTAAAGGCAATACTTTATGTGTACTTTAACCTAATAGTACATACTCAATTGTTGAAAAATAATAATTCACTGCATACTAACATTTATACATTGGGGCTTTGAATTACCTCAGTTTTACAGCTGTCAAGAATTGCACTTCATTTCCCAACAATTTACAATGCAATATAACTAAAAGTACTCAAACTGTAGAATTGTCTTCTTAGGCTGACAAAAAAGATACCCCCGCCACCTCACCTAATGCTACTACGTTTTGTATATTTTATTTATACCATGATCGTCAGGTTATTAAGAGTCGCTATTATTTTTTCTATATTTTACTGAGCAGCAGACGTACATACGTGTGAATCTGTTTTTATTTACATGATCACCGATGGGTGGTACTTCCGCTGTCAATTTTATCGCTGAAACGAAATGGAAAAAGAAACGCGCAAATCGTTTTAATAACATAATAACATACTCTTTCGAGTTAAGGATGCTTTATTAACATGAGACAACTCATGTTTATTAATATTTGGTATCTTCTGAGGTAAACTCATTTAAAACGTAATAAATAATTGCCGCTTTCATTTCACTCTTCTCGAGGCGACGGGAGATAAATTGAGACACGTTTGCATTCAAGTCGAGGTCACCAAAGGTCAACAGGTACGTAGTTCCACAGTAGGTGTAAATTTTAACTATTGAAATCCCATTGCTGGCGTGTTCACCGCGGTTGATGTGTAAAGCTAAAATTTATGTCATAGGCTTTTTATAAAAAGTAGCATAGATATAGACAATAAACATATAGTGTGTTTTTATACTGTGTTATACAACGAGTTGAAATATGGTTTATTTTTTCGAGGCGAAGCCTCGAAAAAATAAACCATATTTCAACTCGTTGTATAACACAGATATAAAAACACACTATATGTTTATTGTTTTTATCTGATAACAAACAGACACCCGTCTCGTGCGTCTACCCGACTTATATATGCTTCCCACGGGCCTCCAAAGAAAACCAGTCTACGAGACAAAAGAAACAGGACAAGACGCATAGAGTTGTGTCCCTTACATTACAAAATCGATGACGGCGATTATAAAGTGCGATTGCACTTCTTGCATCATGTAACTGCGCTGGAACAAAATAAATTTCAACTATTTTATTAACAGTAACAAAACGGTGTTTCAGTAGAGTTATTCTTTTTTTGACAAAGTTCCAGTTTTCTTCCGTGTTTTATGCTGTAGTCCCAATATAACAAATAATTTTGCGTTTGTTTACAATATTTACGAAGTGTTTTTTTTTTCAGGTAGAGCAGACGAACTTTTAATTAGCGCAGTTCCGCGAGTACTTTTGATCGAGGCCGTGACTATAAATAGTTCGCAGTCGCCGCATACTAATTACTATTAACATTCAAGTAATTTCTACAATGTTTTGAAGCAAAATTTTAGGTTGCCTTTATTGAAGCAAAATAAATAAGAAATGACACCATCAGAGGATTTTGACAAAGTGCAAGAAGCGTACAATTAAAACCTCCCCTGTGATATAACGATGTTTCATGAATGAATGAATGAAAATGGAATTGAAAGAGGTCAGAGGTCGTTCGCATAAATTATAATTATATACAACACCCGTTGTATATACTTCAAGTATATAGAACGGTTGTTATACTCTATGGTTATCAGATAAATTCATGGTATAAAAACAGTACACTTCAGACTCTTCAGCTTGAAAAAAAAATCCGCTATAGTTTGTATGACAGGACTCACCACAAAAAGTCCTGTCTGTAAGTATTTCCACTGGGTACAGACTAATTCTCTGTTGATCATTGTTAATGTTGCCGTATATAACGGAATTAATGTGTGCATGTCGAGCAGAGGTGATACAACTGCCTGGCTTACTCACCTCTTTACCCAACACGACTACATTACACACAACAAACGTTCTTCAATGCATAACAATTTTATTTTTTTTTAGCTGTGAAAACAGATTTTTTATTCGGATAGAGGTAATGTGATCACCAGCAACAACAGCCGACGATACCTTCTCACCGTCTTCAGATCCATCCGTATAGGTCCTTTATACGCACTATACTTGAAGATTTAATTTCGGCATATTTTTGTTTGAACTGCAAAGAATGTTTCTCAGACTGTTTGAAAGACGCAAGATCCAAAAGATGCTATTAAATTGATATTTATAAATTTTAATTTATTTATTTACTACTTTTAATAAACGAAAACCACAGACAGCTTTCAGAGCTGTTTGTTGTTTTCGTTTATTAAAAGTCACAAAAGGAAAGTTGGCTTTACGTGCCAAGGTAATTAGAAGCGACTAAGTAACAATCCACTTGACTCTTTGTTCATTGAATGTGTTTTGACAGTAACTGGAAAGTTTTTATTCTTCCCAGGAAAAGAATTAGCAAATCTTACCCCCTCGACATTTATTTTAATAGAAAATGTAGTTTCTGTATTATATGTCACGATGCGCACACTGTTGATATAATGACCAGCAAAACTTTACAAAACATCAAGAAAGCGCTGTTTTCTTGTACTTAGATGGATTAGCCCTTTACCTAACGTAACGGCCAAAACCGGCCAGCGCTATTCTCAAAAATCGCCAATTAATTTTCACTATTTTTTTCATTTTTTGTCTCAAAAACATAGGTTATGACCCCTCGTTGGAACGAGCTCGTCGAGCTCGTTCCAACGAGGGGTCATAACCTATGTTTTTGAGACAAAAAATGAAAAAAATTAGTTATTCAAGAATTATTTTTGCAAGTGTCGTCTGCTTTTCATGTTAGGTAAAGGGTTAAACAGTCGAACGTTCAAACTGATTGGGCAAAAAATTGTAAAGAATAGGTTTCTGTATTTTGATACCATGATTACCTATTCTACTATATATAAAAAGCCAATGGCATAAATTTTAACTTTACACACCAACCGTGGTGAACAACGCCAGCAATGGGATTTCAATAGTTAAAATTTACACATACAGTGGAACTACATCCAAGTTGGCCTATGGTGACCTCGACTTGAATGCAAACATGTTTAAATTTATCACTCGTCGCCTCGCGAAGAGTGAAATGAAACCCATAATTCTTTAGTACGATTTTAAATGAGTTTACCTCATAAGATACCAAATATTAAAAACATTCGTTGCCCTATGTTAATAAAGCACCCATAACTCAAAATAGTATGTTATTATGTTATTAAAATGAAAAAGGCCCCGTGATTTGCGCGTTTCTTTTTCCATTTCGTTTCGGCGATAAAATTGACAGCGGATGTACCGCCCATCGGTGCTCATGTAAATACTTGTACAAACAGATTCGCACGTGTGACTATTGATTTATTTAACATTTAAACTCTTATTAATCTGACGATCATGGTATAAATAAAATATACCCAAAGTAGCTTGGTGTACCAAATGTTCACCACTCGTGGTGAGCATTTGGAACAGCACGCTACTTTGGGTATATTCTATACTAATACTACTCTGCAGAAAAATGCCTGAAGTTTGTGAAATGATGCGCACATCGATGATACAACTTCGCTAATATTTCCAAATATTAATTTTTATATTAAATTTCCATACCCTTAAGTGATAAATCTAGTGGCAACTTTAGAAAATTAAGGGGAGCTAACGTTCCTGTAAATCTCTTCCAATGACGAAAATTGTCAGCCATGGGTGTGCTATTGACGAACCAAATCAGCAGGTAAAGCTCCATCGCCGTTAGAAACAGTAGAACGTAAACCATGTCACTGTTAATTACGAAGGAAAATGACTGATTACAAATAGGAAATAGCCAGAATAGAATGTCAACGACATGAGTAGTTTGAAAACTAATGAGTGATGATGTATTATTGTTAATACCTTTTTCTTCTTTTTTTATTAAGGTTTAACGACACATTAACAAGCCAGGGTCATATGGTGTAGGTGACAGTTTTACGGGTGGAGAAAGCCGGAGTACCCGGAGAGAACCACCGAGCAACGTCGAACAACTGCCAGAGTTAAATACATATTTTCATGCCACATTCGAACGGTCAGTCGACCATGACATTCTAACATTTTACTTCATTTGATGACAGCAAACCCGGTTTGTTTCTGGATAAGTCACATAAAAGCAACATGGCAGCTGGGAGTCTATAAGTTTGTATCGCTCCATATCCACATCCTCTCGAAGGTGACGTCGACCTCAAATATTGGAAACGTGCTAACATATTAACACATACAACGAAACCCGTGCGGCACAACAGTGGTTGTGGGGCTGTTTGAGATGTGTTGTCTTAATGGCACAATGCTTTGACGGTCGAGTAATTTGGATTAGGGTTCAAAGTAGTCGATCTTCAACATTTCATTCTGTTTCAGCATATATATTATCTTAGCCACATCAGAGGCAAGCAAACACATTGAGGTGTATTATTCTTTTTAATCCTTTACCTAACATGAAAAGCAGGTGATACTTGCAAAAAAAAATCTTGAATTAACTAATCGAGCTCGTTCCAACGAGGGGTCATAACCTATGTTTTTGAGACAAAAAATGAAAAAAATAATGAAAATTAATTGGCGATTTTTTAGAATAGCGCTAGCCGGTTTGGGCCGTTACGTTAGGTGAAGGATTAAAGACATCCCATGTCAGCCCACAGGGACTCCAAGCGAAGCGTTGCGTCATTAATTCTGTTGTCCATCATGTTCCATATTTGATATCCAATAGATTGATCATTTAGCAATTGCCATGAAACGTATGAAAGGGCTGTTAATGGCATGCAGTCGGAGTTTCAGCCTGCAAGCTCTGCACGGCGAGTTTTACACAAAACAGAACTTTTTATCAATCAACCAGTTAAGAAGTTTTGACAGCAGGATTATATTTGAATTTTATGCGATAACATTTGGCTCAACGGTTGTCACTGCGACTATTCGGGAGAAAATAGGAATTGAGGTTAAAACTTTAAAAAATAGAAAAATAATAACAAAACAAATGACCACAAAGTATCAACGCTTTTTGATTTCGTACGTCATAAGACGTACAAAAGTATCAAAGATTTAATGCTAAATAAGCTCCGTCAAACAAGATTGTATTGGTTCACACTTTGAACCCTGATGTTATTTTCCTTGTTAGTTCAATGGCATCAGTTGGAGGATTCCATATAAATATTTTGGGGGTACAGCAATTAATATTTTCAACTTGCAGCCTCGAGGTCTGCTCTCCAAAACACATTGAGGAGCCATTACTTTATGAGGTTCGGAAAAATTGTAAATATGGACCAGAATATGGACTTTTGTGTTCAAAAGGTTAAATTCCAACTTGCTTTATTGACATTTTGACAATCAGAGTGTAGAGTTCAACTGTTATTTCCAGCAATATCTCTTCTAGCATATCACGTATTTTAAAAGTGGGAGAGGCGAAATCGGCAAGAGTTTGACCATTATGTTGCAGCACTGTAGGGTGAATTATAAAGATGGCATTTCCCATAGCAGGTTTTAACCCTTTACCTAACATGAAAAGCAGATGACCTTAGCAAAAAAAATTCTTGAATAAGTAATTTTTTTCGACCAGCTAGTTCCAAAGAGGGGTCATAACCTATGTTTTTGAGACAAAACATGAAAAAATAATGAAAATTAATTGGCGATTTTTGTGAATGGCTGGCTGGTTTTGGCGGTTACGTTGGGTAAAGGGTTAACTAAACACCAACGTTTAAAAGGAAACAGTGGCTATTTGTGATGTTAACAGTGCTCTGATGTTCTGTAACGTTTGCAACACATATGAAAGCAATTCTGAAGCAGAGTTGTCCATTCAAACACTATTTCTTGGTAGATGCCTTGTATTGTCTTCAAATTCACAATAACTGTTCAGTCGTGTTTAACAACACCTTCAACAGCAAGGGCCATATGAAATCAGAGTACCATGGGAGTATCATCGAGCAATGGTAAGCAATTGTCGGTTTTTCCAACTTACTAACCTGACGCGAGTACGGTAAGCATCAGTTGGATGAAAGTGTACCATCGTCGTGTTCTATGCCTTTGTACACAGCGCCACCGAGCTTTCTCTCAGAAGGCAATCAGGATGGAGTGTCTTTGCTCAACACACACAACGCAGATGACGCGGGCCAAAATCGAACCGTCGACCGTTGGATACATGTCCATTATCATGACCATGTGCATGTTCTGCAATTTGTATCAGGTTCGATGTCATGTTTACAATCGGATCGCAACAAGCCCGTCAGGGCTCGTTGCTATCCAATTGTAAACACGACCGTTTATCTGATACAAATTACACGACATGCATTTCGTCATGATAATACATTTATCTAACAATCCCGTTACATAAAGCCCGTTTCTCGTTTTAAATTGAGTTGGAATTGGTCAAATTTTATCAAACTGCGTAACAATAATGCATATATTTGACAGTGCGGTATTTACCGGAAGTTGAATCTGCCTGATACGGAATCGGAACAGAGGGGCTGATACAAACGTTTTTTTCCGAGTTTCTGGATGCAAATTAAGTTGATTGTTAGATAAAATAACCGACCAAGATGGAAAGCGCACACGTTTCCCAGTGTTAGTATACATTCTTCGTCAGTAGCCCACCAGATGGGGGAGGGGTGTTACAGGATTGTGCAAGTTGCACGACGAAAATGACACTGGAAGGCAGGGATCGGGGGGAGATAAGAAACGTATCGCTACTGAATTTCAAATTTTCATAAAAATGGATTTTACAAAATTGCGATTTTTTAAAAGAGCTTTGGCTCAACAGGTTACAACTGACTTATGACATTTCGTGGATTTTGAATCAAAGAGCATCTTCAATACTAAGAATACCCTTCCCCTCTAGACATATCTCTCTCTTTTTGTGAGGTCATATGTAGCCCCATGCATGGGACACGGCGGTATCTTCGATGCTTCGGCATTGCACATGGCGCCGTGTTTCACTCAAGAGACGATATGTTAAAATGTTTTCTATTGGTACATGTACTTCTTTCGAAACACAAACGGGGCTTAGGCCTGTGAGATATTTAATCAAATTATCGTTCATTCGATGTTGAGGAAAAATCTTCTGCGATAACTAATAATGAGTTTATTACTGTTAAAACTAGAAATCCTGTCATGAAATGCGCACAAATAGCACGTTGATATGCGCGTTAATGTACGTGTTATGGCCCAAGTAAAGCTATCAAATTCTGTACATATGGCATGTGCACAAGCAATGTGTCAGCCAATGGACCTCCGGGTAACCCGGAGGTCCATTAGCAGAAACATTGCATGTGTTTGCTATGAGTAACCAAGGAAACCTGCCGTGCTTTGGATGCCATTCGATATGGCAATTGCGCGCAATTCCAACGCGCAATTAAGCCTAGATAAGCGCACTATTCGTGACAGAACTTCTAGTTTTAACTGTATTATTGTTTTCGCCAGGTGTACATTAACAGGTTGAGTGCTAGACATCACTATCAAGGCTTTCAAAAAGATGAGGGTTCCAGAGCAAAAGCTAATGTTTTCTTTGCTCATGTTTCATATTCAGTCAAAAACAAATATTATTTTGGTTTATAGAAAAAATGTCCTATTACAGATTATTGGAGAGTGCCCGTAAGCACTCTCCAATAATTTGTAATAAATCGAATTTCGAATAACAAATTCAGAAAACCTAAAATAATCTAGCCCTCGACCAGTTCAAGCTACTGCAACCTATCCAACAAGACTTAACGCACTTGTTTTGGTCGTCGGGAGTTCATTAGTTGGCTTACACAAGACATTGATCTAATTGTCTGTGTTCTTAGTGCGTACCAACTCAATCAAATTAATCAGAGGTGTAACAATTCTCAATAAAACAGCAGGGTGTTGAATGTATACCGGTGGAGTAACATGGTCAGGATGTAAATAAATACTTTGTTAGCTTGCCATTTCTCACATGTTTGTGTTATAAATAAATACTGAAATTAATTTTTGTCTCCATCTTCTATATACCTAAGAAGCACGTGGGAAATCACCAATCTATTCACAAAGCTCAATTTTACACGAATGCCTTGGTAATTTCCTGTGTGGAGCAAGACAAACTGCTAATATATTCCTATACGACTAAAATTCCCACTCTCTGATTGGACGAGATGACGCGTAGGTTTTTTTACGTCAACCGAGTTACTTGCAAACCGATTCATTTTTGTATATTTTTCAACACGTATCAGACCTTGCTTCGAATTAAGTTTTAAAATTACAAATCTGTTTTTTCTGTCCCGTAATGCCGAGAGGTACACGAGAGGTTTGTTTACTACACTTGATATCAGTAAAAATGGACTTGTTCATTTCAAGATGTGGGCTTTGGGCTATGGGTAGGCTCTTATAGGAACACATACGCTGTTGAGGAGAGCTGACGGTAACATAGTCTGAAGTTTGAGGCTCGGAGCGTATGTTCAACATCGAACATTTAAGCTCCGAGCAGCATATCTCGGACCATGGTATCGACGAATCATCACAATAACTTATAATGTATGGACAGTTATGTGATTAATTTCGTTCTACCGATAAGCCGCTTATCGATAGCACGAATTAATTACACAATTCCTTTTTGCATAACAACATTCCACGGTATTTTATTATATCGCGATATTTTTTTCATCACTGTAATCGGTATTTTTTTCTTTCAATTAACACCCAGCCTTCAATAAGGCTTAAACAGTTTTAGTCATGTAACAAAATACAGTTCCAGAAAATGAATTGTCACAGCTTAATAGTATTGTCCTACTATCCCTGAACATCTAACTGATGCCATATCTTCCTGGGGCATGCTTTTCAAACAACAAAACGTTTATTAATATTAACAACGCGATTCCTCCATTTGTAAAAATTTAATTACTTAATTGATTGATTGAATATGACAGTACGTCGAATGTACAAGACGAAGAGTATAAATTATTCTATTTAATCGTGTTTACGTTCTTCTTATTCCCATGTTTGTAACTGAAGCATTAACTATCCCCTGTTTTGATGTCTTATGGATCAAGAAGTCGATGGGAGATAACACACATTGCATTGTCAACCTACTTCAGAGTTGATGACGAAACAATACATTGCTAATACGTGTCAAGAACAGGGAATATCACTCATGATACGAGGGGATGTCAAAAGGTTTTGAGCCTAACATAAGTGAAGCTGGAATATCGGTGTAGAACATATTTATTTTTCAACATAGTCAGTCCCCTTGTAATTCAATACACTTGTTCCACCTGGCCTGCCAGTTGTTGAAGCCGCGTCTGAAGAAGTCTTGGTCCTGTAGCCAAGCCTCCACAGCAGTAGTTAGTTTCCCATCATCTTTAAATCTTTGACCACGTAAGTGTTTCTTCAAATTTGGAAAGAGATGTTAGTCACTTTGACCACGTGACTACCATCTCTTTCCAAATTTGAAGAAACTCTTACCAACGACTTACCACGGCACCAACAACTGACAGATCAGGTGGAACAAGTGTATTGAGTTGCACTGGTATCCGAAAATTGATTGAATGACCGCCTTTTGAAGACCTGGCACTACCCACACACGGCGGATCAATCGGACAGCGGTAAGCATTTGCATCAACGCTGCCCGAGTATGCTTTCCATGCACTCTTGGTTTTGTCTACAGCTCGTGTTGAGTTGGAACTGGAACATACTACTCAGGTTGGGCTCAGAGTAAGGGTGAGAGTCATGGATTGAAGAATTATAAAAAAAATATGGAAAAAATCTCACAAAAAGAACAGAAACGAGATAGCGACACAAAGTTTACAATATCGGACTCTTGACTCATATTGTGAAATCCCATGTATTGAAAAGAATTGGCCTAAATTTACGCAGAAGAAGAAGGAACAAAAGTAACAGTCAATTCACTTGCTGTGGAGAAATCTATGCATGCGGGCGGGCGGGTGGGCGGGCTTTCGGTCGGACGGTTTTTTGTTTTATTTTGTATTTTTGTAATTATTTCTTTGCCATCCGAAGTTCATGCTCTTGGTTTGTTTTATGTTTTAGGTATCATAATCTGGAGAACAGCATGGGTGGTGGTGTATTTCATCCCTTGTGTGCAAGAAGGTTTTGCAATACAAAATCATTGCAAAGCCTTCTTACACTCAAGGGACAAATTTATCAATTTTATTAGGTTATAAAAAGATAGCACGCGGCAACCAAAATGACCATGCGGGAGGGCTCGAGAAACAGAGTTTTAACTGTTTTAGGTCTGATGGGGAATATTACTAGAATGTAGGACGGAATTCCAGGCAAGAAATTTATTAGCAATATATTAAAAATATATAAAATTTTGGATATAAAGGTGGTGGCCTTTCCACATAAGACACTAAATACCAGTAATGAACTTTCTGGCACAGATTTATTGGAAATAAAACACTAGAATTACAGAATACAATAGATGTAAAAAGAATTGAAATCAAAAACGATGGTAACAATTTATTTATTTATTGGTGTTTAACGCTACATCAGCAGCTAAGGCTATATCGTGACGAGGAAACGGTATAAAGGAAAACAAGTCGTTGATAATTATGAATTCAAATGATTGAATATCAATAGGAAATACCAAAGATATGAGTGGTTTGAACAGTAATGAGTGATGATAAAAGAAAAGTGAATAACTTATAAAGCAACTTGTTAAATTCAACGGTTTTAAAATTTATTAAAAAGATTGATTACTTTAAGAAATGAGAGGATTTTGTGTGGGATCGTATGATGAAATAGCTCTCTTAGAGATCATACAGTGAAATACTGTCCTCTAGCATGATCAAAATCAGTGCAATGTGAAAGAATGTGTTCCACTGTCAACACCTGCTGGCACTGAACACACTCTGGTCGCATATTACCCTCTAACAAAAGGCGCGTGTAAGTCTTGTATGACCAAAATGATATCGTCTCAGAATTACCTGATCTTTTCTGCAAAGGTTACTAGACGAGTAATGATCAAAAATATTTGGTTGAAAGCGATGGAGCCTGTTATTTGTTGCGCCATCCCACTCCGTTTGATGTATTTTCTGATATGTGCATCGTAATCACTGAATGGAATTTTGAAATAGGTGAAAGGCTGGTTTAGAGATTCGAGGTACTTATTGATATGTGGTTTAAACTCACTGAAAGGAATTTTAAAATCATTGGGAGGCTTGTTTAAAGCCTGTTTTGCTGTACTGTCTGCCCCGGTGATGACAGAGATACCAGCAAAACACGACATCATATTGGTCAGACATGAGAGTGTTCAACTTCTCACGAAGTTCCAAAATGAGATGGTTCTTCAACTTAGGGTTCAGTATTGCCAGTAAAGAGGAAAGAGAGTCGCAAAAGAATAATCGACTTCCTTTCCTGTGCATTCTCGATGTGTTCAAGTTGCAACGCTTTAACTTCAGCAATTGAACTTTTATTTTGTATTCTGACTGAGGTAATCTGATCACCATTAACAACGGCTGATGATACTGTGTCACCATCTTTAGATCTATATGTATAGCTCCTTTATAACCACTATATACAGTGTAGTAAATAAACCGCTCGTGTACTATATGCAGAGTTTATTTCCGATTGTTTTTGGAGGTAGCAAGGTTCAAAATGACAGTTAGGTTTCCTTAGATGCCACGGGGGAATGCGTGGCTCACGGTTCTCTTTCATAGAAGCAGATGCAAGGTGTCGGACTCCTAATTCCCAATGGAGGAATATGTGTCTGGTGTCTGACTTAGAATTCTGTATTTTAAGGATCTAAGATACGGGTTTTGTTGGATTAGCCAATAGTTTGGAAGCATATTTGAGTGACAGTTTAATTCTGCATTTCTCAAGAGAAGGCCCCCCAACCCTAACAAGCATTGCATCTATTGGCGACTTTCTGAATGCACACAGACTATTTCTTATACCACTATTATGGATTGTATCAAGTGGTTTGGGGTATGACTTTCCCGCGGAACCGTAAACCACACAACCGTAATCTAATTTTGATCCAACAAATGATATATACAGATGGAGCAATGTTTTTTGGTCAGCATCCGAACAAGTGCTACAGACTGCCTTCAGAAGGTTCAGTGCACTTTTAAATTTAACCTTTAGTTGTTTTATGTGGGAAGTGAAATTCAGTTTATTGTCAAACAATAAACCTAAGAAGTTCACTTCTTTAACAACTTTAATAGGACTTCCATCTATACTGAGTCAAAAAAAGAAAGCATAATAAACTTTGAGGAGCAATTGTTTTAATATTATCGACTTTAATCCCAAACAAATTATTGTAAATTCATATTTCGAGTCTAGCTGTATGAATTTGCATAATTTCATGTTTTCACGGTTGCCAGCGTCACGTCAGGACTTCAGGACAATTCAGACATGGAGTGAAATGAAAAGTTCACACATGCAGTCAATAGCGTGTATGTCCACCGTTTGCCTCTTGGATGGCAAAACATCGACGGCGCAGGGACCTGATAAGTCTCTGAATGTCACCCTGTGATACTGCGTTCCACTCCTGCCTTAGAACATTACAAGTTTGTGCACTGATTCTATGATTAGCTCTACCAGGACGAATTGCTGCTGTCCTCGTCGCCGGACGGAAGCGATCCCGCAAGTGAGACGTCCTGATGTGTCGGTCGTGTGCAGGCGTCGTAACTCTTGGTTGATCTGAACGCGGTCGGTCGGCAGTAGATCCAGTGGTTCTATACCTTCCAGTGAGGCGGTAAATAGTGGCCACAATGATTCCGAACTCAGCAGCGAGCTCATCTGGAGGTATCCCAGCCACATGCATACCAATGGCACGCAACCTCTGGTTTTCGGTTAACCTTGGCATTTTTTAAAATATCGGAAGACAAAAACTACCGTGTTTTCTCAACAACCCAGGCTCTCTAGCACAACATAACACGAACAAAATCGTCAGTCACCCATTCAATTTAACATTCTCGGGCAGCACGTGCTATTTTGAAATCCGTAGCAAAAACATGTCATTGAACTCTTTGCACGACTTCTTAACACAAATATGCAACATTAGCACTATCACGTTTCATCCTTTATACTATTTTTTCACATTTGCTTCTATTCTACTTTCTTTTTTGACTCAGTATATTTTTAATTCCCGAACAAGCTGTTCCCCCCGAAGCTTACAGAAATGAAGAAAATTTGTTTTAGACTTGGAAAATTTTAAACCATTTTCTGTAGCACATTTCTAACTTCTGTTTAAACATAGCTGAAGTTTGTGCGCGGCACCATTCATATTTTTGCTGCTATAGAAAACGAAACAATCATCAACATAAAATGAGAATCAACCATATTCTCAATTGAGTCAATGATGCCATTGATCTGAATCGAAAACAGGGTAAGGGATAAAACACTACCCCCGGGAACTCCCAATTCTTGCTCGTGTGGATCGGATAATGTAAACCCGACACGAACTTTAAATTGACGGGTCTTTAAAAAGTTTTTAATAAAGAGAAGCATACGCCCCCTCAACCTCACGTTAAAAAGACCTTTTATAATCCCATACATCCACGTTGTATCGTATGCTTTCTCCAAATCAAAGATGATGGTGACCACATGTTTTTGGCGAAGACATTTCTTATAAACGTTTCTTGTCTGACCAAATGATCCACAGTACTTCTCTGGCTCATAAAACCACATTGAACATTCGCAAGTAGATTGTTCGATTCCAGAAACCAGACAAGTTGATCACTGATCATCCTTTCTATGGTTTTACACAGACAACTTGTCACGGCGATTGGCCTGCAATTACTTGGGTTGATGTAATCTTTATCGGGCTTTGGAATGGGAATTATTATTGCTTTACGCCAGGAAGGTGGAAACTGCACAATCACCCATATGTCATTGAAAATTGATAAAGGTTCAAGAGATGATTGTGGCAGATGTTTTAACGCTTTACCCAACGTAGCGGCAAAAACCGGTCAGCGATATTCTAAAAAATCGCCAATTAATTTTCATTATTTTTTCCATTTTTTGTCTCAAAAATTAGGTTATGGCCCTTCTTTGGAACGAGTTCTTCGAGCTCTTCCAATGAAGGGTCATAACCTATGTTTGTTTAGATAAACAATGAAAACAATTAGTTATTCAAGAATTTTGTTTGCAAGTACCGTCTGCTTTTCATGTTAGGTAAAGGGTTAAAAGTTGGTAATGTAATTCATCGGGTTCTGTAGCAGTATCCTTTGCTAAAGAGTTATTTTACTCTTCCATAGAGAAAGGAAAATTTGATCTTTTGTTTTTACTGTTGATTTTTTATCTTAACGAATTAATTACGATTTTCCGAAGACGAGCGTTTCGAACAAGTTGAGGCCAATTTGTTTGATATTTGAGGGTTTTTTTTATGTAATTAGTGTGTCATTTTTTCCAGGTGCTGTACAGTTGATTTTGTTTCTTTACCTTTAATTTCTTTAATCATCTTCAAACTTTTGTTGATGGGTGTGTGTTGATGACATTCCCCAAGAACTTTGCTTTTTTTGTTAAATAAGTCGTCTCGTTTTTGTCCGATTTATACGAAATTTGTCCAAATTATTCTTAGTTGGTGATTTATTAAATTCCAGTTCAGTTTTCTTGCGATCTTTTATAGCCTGTTTACAAACATCATCAAACCATGGTTTGGTCATACGTTTTTGGTTTGTCGAGGTTTTAGGAATTACTGTGTTCCAATGGCAAGCAACACCTGAGTAAACTGCTCTTCTTGGTTATCACTTTCTTCAAATTTCTCTCGCGTGAGTTGTACAGCACAAAGCGATGAGAGAGTGTCCCAGTCGGCTTTTTAAAATTCCACTGAGGCGCCCTTTCGTCGTCTGCCGGGATTACACTTTCCAACACGATTGGAAAGTGGTCACTCCCGCACAAGTCATCTTCACCCTTCTAAGGGAAATTAAGAAAGAGAGAAGGACAAGCAATAGTAAGATCAATGGAACCAGAGGCGGGATGTAGGTAAGTGTCTGATCCCATCATTGAACAAACACAAGTCATATTTTGCAATAAACTCTTGGTACCTGTCTTTGGTATAACACCATTGTCGTAGCATGTGTCGTCAACTTACCGTCAAGGGTATTTTCCTGGAAATCATTATTATCTGCAGCTGCTTGAATAAAAGAGCCATTTATTATGTTAGCTGGAATAATGACTTCCCCCTCTGCCTCATTTGACATATTTTGTTCAGCCAGACTTGTTTCAAAACGTCAGAGAGTTTTAGCACTACAGCAGTGTCCAAACTTGTTAACTATTGAAACTATCTCTTGAGATCCAGAAATGTGTTTTAAAGACATGGCCAAACCTATATGTTTTGGTGTGTATTTTCTCCCCCCTGATTGTGACCAATATCTTGACCTACGCTTAATATTTTTTTTGTGGAGATCTTCATTTATGTTCGAGTCCCGTTTAAGAGAATATTCATCATTCTGCTCGTCTGTACCAGCCAACAACCAGTTCAGAAATTGATAAACACTATCCGGCACAATTTTCTCAGCATTTTCGTTGGTGATATCACTGCTGTTCCAGATCTTAATGCCAGGTGTATGTTTTATATCGGCTCGCAGAATATTCGTAGCAGCAAAAAGGGAATGAACCTTTAAATTATCTGCATAACTTTCGGTATGTTCATCCGGAGTTTCGAAAATGTTATCTCGTTCGGTTTGGTTTATTGCATCAAATAAAACTGAATCGACTGCTGTATTGCTCATGACTGACAAACAATGACTGTGACTCTTTTGTTTTTGGAACATTATACGGTCACCATCATGCAGAGATAATTTATCTTTGAGCCGATAGGACGGGTAGGTAGAGTCTTCTATTCCAGTGGCTTGCAGATAGTGTTTATATTTATCAAGAAGCTTTGGCAGCTAGTACACAGCACCTTTATTGAACAAACCATCATCGATCTTGGAAATTAATCTGCTAAACGCGATTTTATACAGATCTACAGAACTTTGGTTGTCAGACTGGGATGGCATGTTTCTCTTTGACACGTACGTTTGGTAACATTTACGATGGTACTGAGCACCGACGGCAACCAAGTCAACATTAGCGAGGCGTCGAAAAAGAACCCAATCACCACGTCTCTCGGCAGTGGTGGAAACTTTCTTGAAATCTGGTTGATTTGTAACTTTACTCACTGGAATTTTCTTATTATTTACCTTGCATGTTGTGTTACTGAACAAACACATGCATTTCCAATCGAAGGTTTCTGTGGACGATCGCGTAGAAGGACCGCCAGAAAGCTTTCCCTTTGAAGCTTGTGTTTTACTCGCCTTTACACCTTTCCTCTTCATAGATCCTCTATTGAAATTTTCCGTCTTCTTTGTAAATGCTTTATAGCACTCACTGTGCCATTGCAGGTGGGAATCTGAGGTCTCTACCTTTATTTTCAGCTGTCCACAAAAAGAGTTATTTTTGTCAATGTCAAGTCTATCTTGACATATTTGTAGTATCTGTGATTCTCCCTGTTTGGTACCAACAATACATCTATCACGGCGTGCAGAACCTTTCAGGACACAAAATATACACTTAGATTCAACACGTCTTTTCTTTTTTGCAGCCAAGAAATTACATTCTAGCTCTAGTCCGTCTGAAGAATCCATCATGAGATCACATAAAACGCAATCAGTAGAAAATTACAAATTCCACAAAACAAAACATAAACATAAACAAAAACAAAACAAAAAAAACAAAAAGAAAAAAACAGAAAAATAGAAACAGAAACAAAGAGCACCGAAATACCTAAACTGAAAAGCAGACGTTACTTGCAAAAATAATTCTTGAATAACTAATTTTTTCATTTTTTGTCTCAAAAACATAGGTTATGACCCCTCGTTGGAACGAGCTCGACGAGCTCGTTCCAACGAGGGGTCATAACCTATGTTTTTGAGACAAAAAATGAAAAAATAATGAAAATTGGCGATTTTTGAGAATAGCGATGGCCTGTTTTGGCCGTTACGTTAGGTAAAGGGTTAACGCCTTTTATTTTGTTGATAATTAATCAATTTGAATATAATTACGGGTTTAATTTGCACTTTATTTATGGGATACGACATGGGTCGGAGTGATCCCCTACACCAGACCTGATCGTTCATCTAGGGTCATTTAACTCCCGTCCGATCTGTACACCATCCAGAAGACCACGGCCCTGTCTTCCTTAGCTCAGCTCCCCCGCGCTGGTACATCCCGTCAATTCGGGTGCGGCTGCTTAACTTCTATGAGGGCGTATTGAGCAACATTTGGGAGACTATAGTATTGTAGCTGGCTCTAGACTCCATGCTGTATTTCACAGCAGTTGTTCCAACCAGTGTGCCCTGGTAGTGCATAAGGAACCACTTTTTGCTTTAAGTGAAGTTTCTATGTTTCGACATATTAACACGTCCGTAAGGATCATAATAAAACAAATGTAAAATAACGTAGCAAAGTAAGGAAATAAAAAAAGTACAAGTAGTAATCAAGATAGAAAAAATGTTTTTACATAAAGTAACAGATTACAAATGGAAATGATGGAATGTACACCAGTAGCACTAATTGAGAACTGCAGAATGTCTTGATTAAAATTTGACAATATATTTTTATCTCATCCATTTACGCCATTCTGTTAAATATCATCACTTAATACTTAATTACATCTGAGTTTGTAGAAATGTTCAACGCAAATAGCACTCTGAGGTTACCAATGTCAAAATTTAAATTTTCATTTCAAACATGACGTCATTGATGTTCTGGCCAATAATATTTTTCTGCCCCATATATCGAACAAACACCTGCCGAAACTATAAAATATATGCATTTTTCTACCTGAAAACGAAAAGAAACTGCTGATATACCCCCGAGTACAGCGAACTTGTTTTTCAAGGCTTCGGTCCGGGGACTAAAGAGAAGTGAATAACATATGAATCAACCTGGTGAATTGAGACTAGAAGAGTCAAATTTAAAAGTATAATGAAAACAATTTTAAAATTTATTAAAAAGGTTGATTACTTTCAGAAATGATAGATTGTTTGCAGCCTTGTATGATAAAACAGATCTCTTAGAGGTCCTACAGTGAAGTACTGCCCTCTGACATGATTAAAATCAGTTCAATGTAAACGGATGTGTTCCACTAACAGTACTTGAACACACTCTCATCGTGCATATGGTTTTATTGGCCTGAAGCCAATGCTATGAAACGTTTACAATTGTATTTTCTAGTATTGTATTTTCTACCTATTAATATAACTGATTAAATGAATCATTAAAATTTCAAAGTACCAGACCATTGAAATGCTAATTGTTCATTTTTACCCATTTGAATTCATAACTGGAAAATACAATTTTAGAAAAGACAATTGTACAAGTTTTGCAGTATTGGCCCCCTGATCGCATTTTACCCTCGAACAAAAAGTAATGTGTAAGACCTCTGTGACCACTTTGACATCGCATCAGGACTACACAGGTTCACAACGGATACTAGACGGCTAATTATCAAAAATGCAAGATCGAAGCAATGGGCCTTATTAATAGACCCAGGCTTTCACAACAAAATGTCGACTTGTTTTCACGAATTGGAATAAATTATCTGTCCCTTTATTGGAGTATGAATGTGGCATATGTGTGCTACCTTGCTCTGTGTGTGTGGTATCATTTAACCCTTTACCCAACGCAGACGATATCAAAATTTATTATTTTCAATATAATTTTTTTGAAATTTAAAAATTTCAACAAAACCATATCATGTGACCCCTTATTGGAACGAGCTCAATGAGCTCGATCCAAAGAGGGTCACATGATATGGCTTTGTTGAAATATTTTGAAAAATTTGATTTTTTCGACTGCTCAATTTGCATATTACGCGGGCGGATGCGGGCGATTCGTTAGGTAAAGGATTAACTCAGGTGTTTGTGTTTGTAACGCCCCCTTACGCAACCAATCACTCAGTCGATTAGCCGTTGTTAAAAGTGATCAGTTCACTTCACCCAGAATATCAAATAAAAGTTATATTTTCAGAACTGAAGTTCAAGCTTTACAACTAGCGATTGAATACAAGGAGAATAGACAGGAAAGGAAGTCTATTATTTTTTCCGACTCTTTTTCCTCCTTGCTAGGTTTACCCAACACCAAGTTGAAGAACCCTCTCATTTTGGAACTTCGGGAGGAGTTGAATACTTTCATGACTCACCAATGTGACATCGTGTTTTGCTGGTTACCTGGACATGTTGGTAATCCGGTAACACCGGGACAGACAGTGCATCAAAACAGGCATTAACCAATTCTCTCACTGATTTTAAATATCCTTCCAGTGATTTTAAACCACATTTCAAAAAGTACATCAAATCTGTGTGGCAGGTGGATTGGGATGGAGGGACACATAACAAGCTCCATCGCTTCGGACCAAATGTTTTTGATCATTACGCGTCTAGTAACCTTTGTAGAAAAGATCATGTAGTTTCGACACGATGTTATATTGGTCATACAAGACTCACACATTCCTTTGTCTTAGAGGATAACATGTAACCAGATTGTGTTCCTAGCCAGCAGGTGTTGTCAGTGGAGCACATTCTTTTACAATACACTGATGTTAATCATGTTAGACGGCAGTATTTCACTTTATCATGTAAGCCCGCACAAGATCCTCTAATTTTTTAAAGTAATCTTTTTTTAATAAATTTTGGAATATTTTATTCGTTTAAACTAGACTCTTCAAGTCTTAAACTCAACAGGTTGATTTATAAGGTATTCGCTTTTCATGTACCATCACTCATTACTGTTATTGTTCATACCACACTGTCTTATATGATTATTTCATTTTTTATTCAATCTATTTTACTTCGTAATTGACATCTTTACTTTCTACCGTTTTCTCGCCACGATATAGCATTACAGTTAAAACTAGAAGTCCTGTCATGAACTGTGCGCTTATCTAGGCTTAATTGCGCGTATGAATTGCGCGCAATTGCCATATCGAATGGCATCCAAAGCACGACAGGTTCTCCTGGTTACTCATCGCAAACACAGGCAATGTGTCTGCCAATGGACCTCCGGGTTACCCGGAGGTCCATTGGCTGAAACATTGCTTGTGCACAGGCCATATGAACAGAATTTGATAGCCCTACTATGGTCATAACGCGTAGATTAACGCCCAGATCCACGTGCTATTTGTGTGCATTTCATGACAGGACTTCTAGTTTTAACTGGAGGTGCTGATGTCGCATTACGCACCAATAAATAAATAAATCCAAGAGATCCACATTGAAATACAACCATCTAACTTGATTAAAATCGTTGCAGTGTAACGAATGTGCTCAACTGTCAACACATGTTGGCAAGGGACACATTTCTTATGACCAAATTGATATTGTGTCAAATTACAGGACCTTATGTATAACAGTTACTAGATGGATATTTTCATTGATAGTTGGTAGGTAGTGATGGGGCTTGTTATTCGTTTCCCCATCCCATTAAGCCTGTCACATAGACCGGATATAGTTATTGGAAATTGAAAATCAGCGGCATATTTGTTTAAATTTTGAAAGCCTGTTTCTCTCAACTACCTTCCATGGTGTTACTGGGCACAATGGCTAATCGTGGCCGCGAGAGTTTTACGGGTGAAGGAAACCGGAGTACCTGGAGAGGACCACCGAACATCGCCGAGCAACTGTCAGCTCCTCAAGATTCTAACTCTATTCAAACTCTGCTCAAGCAGGGTTACAACGGTTGAAGACATGTGCACTGCCGTCGACGTGCAGTACGCCTTAGTATACGGCGTCATTGTGCCCACGGACACAACGCGGGTCGTCCCGGGCGGGGATCGAACTCGGGACCTCTAGCATAGAAGTGTTACTGGGGATAGCAACATGTCCAGGTTACCATCAAAACATGACATCACATTGGTCAAACATCAGAGTATTTCACTTCTGACGAAGTTCCAAATTGAGCGTGTTCCTCTACTTGGGCGGAGTAAAACTAGAGTCGGAGAAAATTATCGACTTCCCTTCCTTCCTGTTCGATCGCGAGTTGTAAAGCTTTAACCTCAGCTGTGACAAAATAGAACTTTTATTTGGTATTCCGATAAAGGTGCTCTGATCAGCAGCAACAACAGCTGATGATACTGTATCATAATCTTTAGATCCATCTGAACAGATCCTTTCATGTGCTCTGTGTGTAGAATTTATTTCTGCATATTCTTGCTTCAATTGCAAAGATTTTGTCTCAGACCTTTAGGCGGAGTAAAGTCTAAAATAACAGTAGGCTTTCTTGGATGCCAATGTTAAATATGTGGCTCACGGTTCTCTTTGATAGAATCTGACTGTGGTCTGGCGAGATCTGTGCTAGGTTAAATTCGAATTCCAATAGAGGAGTGTGTTT
Source organism: Pictodentalium vernedei (assembly GCA_031216915.1). NCBI lineage: Eukaryota > Metazoa > Mollusca > Scaphopoda > Dentaliida > Dentaliidae > Pictodentalium > Pictodentalium vernedei. The sequence goes on from CM062293.1 coordinate 441,117,321, forward strand.
TTGGTAAACAAATTCAACATTCTGAGAATCTGAAACGCAATTATAAGCGGGCTTTCTTAGGAAACAGTTTAGAAACATATTGTAACCAGTGTTCAATTCTTCGCCTCTAAAGAGACAGCCCAACACCCCCACCCCCACCCTGCTTCAACGAGCATCAAATCTATTGGTAATGTTCTAAATGCACCCAGACTAATTCAAATCCACAATTATAAATTGCGTCAAGCGGTTTGAGGTAGGAGTTCGTTGCACAACTGTAAACCACACAACTGTAATCTAATTTTGATCTGACAAGATATTTCTTCAGATGGAGTAACGTTTTCAGGTCGGCTCTCCTATCCGTTCTACATTCAGAGGGTTAAGTGCTTTTTTACATTGTAAAAAGCGGTTTATTTTTAAACAATAAACGCAAGAACTGCAATTTTTAACAACTTGTATAGGACTCCCAGCTATTTTAACACCGGATCGAGATGTTGATGGAGCATACAGAAATGAACACGGTTCGTACTATTTAAACACAGTTGGAGTTTGCGCAGTGGTATTCATGGTATTTTTGCTGCTACAGCAAGATGAAAATGTGATCCACATGCAATGAAGAGTCTACCATATACTCAATTGTGTCGATGTCATTGTTTTTCCCTGATAAAAGGGTAACAAATAAAATACTACCCTGAGGAAACACCAATTCCTGTCCAATTCCTGCTCGTAAGGATAAACTATAATTCGCCGGCTGAGTGTTAGAATGTTCTATGTCCCATATGGGACATAGAACATTCTAGCACTCAGGCGACGTATTGTGGACCCTACACGAAGTTGAAATAGGCGGTTCTTTTAGACTTTTCTCTGAAGAGAGGCATACACTCACCCAACAACATGTTGTGTTTCATATGCCTTTTCCACTTGAAAGAAGACGACGAGCACATGTTTTTTTCTCGCAAATGCATTTCTAATGGACATTTCAAGTTCAATAAAATGATCCAATGTACTTCTCTGGCTGCCGAACTCACTCTGAACATTCGCATGTAGATTGTTCACTTCCAGAAATTAGACCAGTTGATCATTGATCAACCTTTCTATAGCTTTGCCCAGACGACTGCAATGGTCTTTGTCGGGCTTTAGAAACCTGAATTATTGTTACTTTTCTCCACAGGAAGGTTGAAAATTGATGATAGGGTTCAAGTGAAGCCTGAGGTAGATGTTTAAAAGTTGATAGTGTATTTCATCAGGTCCCAACCGTCCATGGCCAAAGGTTCATTCTAATGATCCACGGTGTCAGAGGCAAATTTCAGCTTTTGTATTTCCTGGTATCTTAATAATTTTTACGAATTTTAGATAAACATTTTCAGATGATGGGGTGTTTATTTAGAAAATGTTAAGGCCAGTTTGTTTGACATTTATTTTTTGTTTTATATAATTAGTGTGTTGTTGTCTCCCAAGTATTGTACATTTGATTTTGTTTCTTTAGCTTTAATTATTTTACCATCTTCCCAATTTTATTGATGGGTGTGTGTTGGTTAAGTTTAGAAACATAAGTTTCCACAAGAATTTTAACATTTTTGTTTTATTAAGTCATCTTATTTTTGCTTGATTTATACGTCGTTTATCCAAATAATATGTAGTATGTGAATTATTAAATTCCTGTTCACTTTTCTTGCGATCATTCAGAGGCTGTTTACAATCATCTACCCATGGTTTGGTGAAACGTCTCGGGTGTGACGAGAAGTCTGGAATGGCTGTGTCTGAAATGTCAAGCAATTCAGTAGTAGAATGTTCCATTTGGTTAGCACTTTCTTCAAATTTCTCTGTGGTTAGCTCCGAATAAAGTGATAGCAAGTGCTCAGTTTGCCTTTTTAAAGCTCGATTAGGAAATCTGCTCACCATCCGCTAGAACCACACTTTCAAGCGCAATGGGAAAACGATCACTTCAGCATAAAACATTCTCGACCTGCTAAGAACAATCAAGGAAGATAGGGCATGCAGTTGATGTGTACGAACCAGATGCGGGGTGCAGGTATTGTAAGTGTTGGACCCATCATTGAACACAAGTCATATTTGGTAATAAACTCTTCCACTGTTTTACCTGTTACATCTTCTTTGTTGCAGGAATCACCCCAAAGATATATGGAGTTGAGAGCTGACGAATCGGTAGTACAAGACCATTTTGTGAAGGGTTTTACGTCGTGAAACGTAAATTTAATTGTTTTGTCTACATTTAGGCAAATAGCTATACCATGTGTAAGTGTGTCTGTAAAGGTGCAACACTGAATACTTTTAATTCTAATTCATCCCTTCAATTCTCACATAAAACAACTGAAGGTGAGAGGTAAAAGTACGCTTAACCTTCTGAGGGTATCTGGTAGCACTGATTTGGTTGCTAAGCAAAATCATTACTCCAGCTCAAGAGATCACCAGGGACCGATCAGGACTATTTAAAATACGCTCTAGCCTCGGAGCCTATTTTTTCAATTCATGCGCCAGATTTCAATTTACGGAGTCACACTGCTGTTTGTAACACACACTGCAAGTATATAATAGCTCTCATCATTTTCATTTAGTACACTATAGCAAACATTAATCTTCACTGTGGTTTCTGATCAAGTCTTGGCTGCCTATTTAGGCAGCCAAGACTTGATCAGAAACCACAGTGAAGATTAATGCTTGGTAATTAACACTTGAAGTATTAACTTAAGCACTCTACAACAAAGATAAATGATAATCATATATACAATACATGTAAGGGTGTCTCTCTCGATTATCCATCGAAAGAATATCAAAATATGATCTGAGAAGTTACGCGCCAACTGAGAAGCCTATTTCTGAGATTTAAGAGCCAGGTCCTGATGTTTCAGAACCAAATACGCACTGGCGCATGCCCAGGTCGGTCCCTGGATCACTTGTGCAAATTAGATTGCGATCGTGCGGTTTATGACCTCAAATCACCTGTTACAATCCATAATAGTGGTATTAGAATTAGGCAAGGCGAATTGAGAACATCGCCAGTAAATTCGATAACTGTTGAGGCATGAGAGCCTTTTCTTGAGAAGCGTAGGGATAAATTGTCACTCCAAAATGTTTCCAAACTGTTTGCGTACCAAGCAAACCCTGCTTATAGTTGTTTCGCATGTCCTCAGATTGAAGAATTTATTAGCAGAAACTAAACACGTATCCCTCCACTTAGAATTAGACCCCATGTGAAAATCAGTGATATGTGGGAGACATACCAAGCTCCACCGCGGCCGACCAGCTATCAATGATAAATATCAATCTAGTAACATTTGCAGAAAAACAAATGTAATTTTGACGCGGTGTCATCATATTGGCCATACAAGACTTGCACATTTCTTTTTGTTAGAGTGAAATGTGCGACCAGATTGTGTTGGCAGTGGGGCACATTCTTTTGTTATATTCTACTTTGCGTTTCTCAAACGAATATAAATTATTTAGAAAATAAACTGGCACTTTCCAGCAGTAAGTGCCTACCTAATTGCAACAGGCGTTATTAGACGAAGATTGTCCCTAAATCCCGATATATTCTGTCTTCTGATTGGTCATGATGCCTTGGACAAATAGCCATGGCAAAGGATTCACCCAACATCCAAGGTATATTAGAGCGTGCAACATCCAGGGTATATGGGCACGCGAAACATCGAGGGTATATGGTTAAAATAAACGCTTTTGGCTCTCGGTCGCCTCGATATAAAATCGGACCAAAATAACAGAAAATAGTCACAAATATCATCAGATTTCCGACAATTCGATGATATTTTGCTGTTATAAATTAAATAGTCGAGAAATTAAATGAAACAACTTGAGAAAAACAAAATAAGAGCAAATATCGTCCCCTGAGTTCTAATGTGTTCTATATGTCAGTAGGCACATACAGCACATTGGAACTCAGGTGCCGATACGTCAACAAAATACTGTTTCCTCGTTTCCTCAAAGACCCAAGTGATGTAACTCTATCCGTTGTCTTCTGCACTTGTAAAATCAAAACAATTATTCACGAATTTGGTCCAACTGATTGCGGCGCGTGAGAAACGCGTCCGCAAATTTATTTCCACTATGTTTCTATTGTGTTTTAAACAGGACAAGAACGTTATCTTCGTCGACATGTATGGTATTTGGAGATTAAATACTTGGATGTGTCATTTAAACACGGCGCCTGCGTCTCGGTGTTTGAAACCCGACATCCTGGTATTAAATCTCCATTTTCCATACTTGTTGGCGGAGATAACTTATAATTCCTGTTCTTACAACATATGGATTGCAAAAATAAAAACATGTAACTCCATACATTATGCCTTGGGGGCAGTGTGAAGGCGTGTTTATAGGATAGCAATAAGAACCACTGTTCCATCGCGGAATGGCAAGCTTCGAATGGCCAGAAAACAGCCAGAAAACAGCACCAGTGACATGAACAGCACGGACTGTGAACAATTCACTCAGACAATAGCGGCATGGAAAAACACAGTTCTCCGTCACTTGGCAGACATCCATAGACACTGCACAAATACAGTGTGTCGAAAACAACCCTCCACCACGCGATGCATTTGACCCGTAACTTTTATGAATATATTAACACTGCATAGATTTTAATTATGGCACATGCAGTATGTCACATGAGGATGTCGCGAAGATCTGTTTTATGATGTGAGCCCTCACAACTCCGCCTCATGTCTTAAAAAATAACCTTCTTAACAGGTTTTACTTTTACCTTTACTTTGGGACTTTCATTATCCTGACGTTTCAAAAGTCACCGGGAATCCAATTTCTTCAACGTTTTTCAAAATGCGATGTCAAACGTCGGAAAGTACAAATTACAAGATCTTTTCCACATTAGTGATTATCTGGTTGAGGGTTAGATTATTTTTGGTGGTCTGAATTTGTTTTTCAAAACTTGTTTTATTACAAATAATTTGTAATAAAACTAATTTATATAAACAGAATATTATTTGTGTTTGACTGAATATGAAATATAAGCAAGGAACCTGTTGGCTTTTGCTCTGGTATCCTCATTTTTTGAAAGCCCTGAAAGTGGCTTCTAGCACTCAACCAGTTAAGGAGTCTTGACAACAGGATTATATTAGTATTTTAAGCTGCGATAACATTTGGCTCAACGGTTGTTACTGGGCTCTATTCGGTAGAGAAAATAGGAATTTGAGGTTAAAACTTTAGAAAATCGAAAAATAATTACTAAACAAATGGCCACCAAGTATCAACGTGCTGTTTGATTTCGTGCGCCATAAGACGTACACAGGTATCAAAGGGGTAAATTTGACTGTTCAAGTCTCTAATGAAATAAGCTTGATGATCTTAATGATATTCACTGCACTACGTGTTCTCATTGGGGGCGCGGTGGCGTTGCGGTAACCGGTTCTCGTCAGATCACCGAAGTTAAGCAACATCGAGCCCGGTTAATCAGTGGATGGGTGACCGTCTGAGCGTTCAATTCGGACTCCCGCGTTGGCAATGCACTTAACCCCGATTGTCCACATGGTGGCACGATGACGCCATGTACTAAGGCGTACTGCACGTCAATGGTACGCAAGTCTTCAACCAATCTAACACTGCCTATGCTGCAGTGGGGGGTTACGATGTTGGGGGGAGGGGCTGGCAGCTGCCCGTCATTGCTCGGTGGTTCCCTGTGGGTACTCCGCCTTCCTCCACCCGTAATGATTAGCCATTGTGCATAAGTATATGGCCTTGAACACCAATAAATAATAAATAATCATAACTTGTTCTCATTAATGTCCAAGCTGCTCTTATCGTTTCCAATGTATTGTAATTATTTCCTGTATCTCTACTGTCCAAGCCACTCCTGTCGTTTCCAATGTTTTGCATTTATTTCCTGTTTTTAATCAATCATTTTACTTCAAAATTCATAATTCAACATGTATTACGCTCCTACTTTTAGGACCACGACATAGTCTCAGATGTTGTGGCGTTAACACCAAGAATTAATAAATAACAGTGGATTTTAATGTTGCTGTTTAGATATATCGGAGAGGTTAGCGTATCCCAAGTGCTGATATCGACTTGACGAGATATCTTTGAACAGCAAACATCAATTTAAAACAAAATGAAAATTATGGATTGATCGAGTTATTTTCGATCGAACTGATATGATTTTTCAATATGTGCTCGATCTCTGTAATTAGAATAGGTTTTTGGTAACGCAACTTTTGTTTTGGGATATGGGTATTGTGGCCGTGTTCTACCGTTAAATATGACAATTTCTCCTGCAATGATCTACAGTTAATCCACCAATACATAGTTGTAAGCGAAATCTCCAATATCTGTTGAACAGTTGGCCTCACTGAGAAAACGTTTGTGTCAGAAAAACTGGAATTGACGCAAGCGATGATTGTTTTGTGTGTGCAGTGAAGGGGAGATAAACCGTTTCACGGCTGACAGTAACAACAACCTTGTGGTATTCAAATCTTTCCTCACCGATATCACATTTATCCCCCAGCTTTGAATGATGCATAATTATACCATGAGAATAACGGTGTTATAAATATCCAAAGCGCTTTCTCGCCGAACAAGCAACAGTAAACACGGCAAGTTATTGGTGGCTAGGAAGAACGCGTTTCCAGCACTTTCGTGATCGAAAGAGCTAAGCTGGAAAACGCTGGTGTGTGATCAAGACAAAAAGGGACAATTTTATTTTGTGAATGGCCGAAACTCAACTGATGCGGAAGCCAGTAAACCCCCAGGAAGTCAAACCATAATTTGCCAAAAGCATAGGTACAATGTATAAAATACAAAGACCTTTGTGAGACAGAAACACATTGATTCGTGTTGCCCAGTTTTCAATAGAGAAGCAGATAGATAACTTCTCCACTTGAGAGCACAAAACCAATTCTAAAATTCTACCATGAAAAGGATTATGGCAATATATTATACATTGTATGTCGTCCCCTGGGTGCAACAAGAGCCATCTACAATGCTAAAGCATTGCAGATGGCCACTTGTTGAACTCAAGGGACACCCTACTGCTAATGATTGTTGGAAAGAGAGTCTGTTGTTATGGCTATATCTTATACATTCTGTAAAGTCCATTGAGTGCAACGAGCATTGCAGATGGCACCTTGTTTCACTCGGGGGGCGTTATACTGTTAATGTTTGAGTGTGTGTAAATTCGAGAACCAGTATTATTGTGCGTAGAAAACAAAATGTGATGTTATCAGCACTTTGGGTGGGGGGGGGGGGGGTGTGAAATGATTCATCTCTCGCTCTCTCTCTCTCCTCTCTCTCTCCTCTCTCTCTCTCTCTCTCTCTCTCTCTCTCTCTCTCTCTTTCTCTCTCGCTCTCTCTTACCCATGTGTAGAAATATCCATCCTGGCTGCTGAAGCAGATGAATGAAACATATTGAACGTTTATCTTTCCAAAAGTTTATTTAAACGTCTGAGGTGAAGCTTGTTCGAATTTGTTAAGCCTATCGGATGAACAACATGCTTGTTTATTCTGACTGACTAATTATGGAATCGCAGTGTTGAAACAACAGCTCATTTTTCCCAAACATTGATCAGCTGATCGTTTGTAAACAAAACAAGAATTCTCGACCGCGATAGTTTTACGGGAGGAGGAAGCCGGAGTACCCGGAGAGAACCACCGAGCAGCGATGAGCAACTGTCCGCTACTCAACAATCTAATCCTGTTCAAGTTTCGCTCAAACAGGGTTACAACGGTTGAAGACATGTGCACCATCCACGTGCAGTACGCCTTAGTACACGGCGTCATCGAGCTCCCATGTAGGCAACCGGGATAAAGTGCCTTGCACAAGGACACAACGCGGGTCGTCCCGGACGGGGATCGAACTCGGGACCTCTAGCATAGAAGTTCAACAGTCTACCACTGAGTCACCGCGCTCCCTTTCGGCAGGTAAGAGTCTGCAGTGTTGCCGAGAGGAAGGCAAGCAGACTAGATACGTTGGATGAGATCTCCGCTATCCCTTCTAAATTCTCTTCACTATCGCAACCAGAATATACAGTTAAAACTAGGAGTCCTGTCACGAACTGTGCGCTTATCTTGGCTTAATTGCACGTAGGAATTGCGCACAATTACCATATCGAATGGCATCCAAAGCACGACAGGTTATCCTGGTTACTCATAGCGAACACGGACAATGTTTACACGGAGGTCCATTGGCAAAAACATTGCTTGTGCACGGCGGTGTGTACAAAATTTGACTGACAGCTTTATTATGGTCATAACGCGAAGATTAACGCGCAGATCGACGTGCTGTTTCTGCGCATTTCATAACAGGACTTCCAGTTTTAACTGCAGTATGCATCAAAATACTGGTATGAAAGAACCTACATGTAGCATGACCATATATCCTCTTTCCTGTGTACAAAATGCAGAAAACGACGCTGTTAACTGTTTTATTCCTTATTAACCCAGTGAACACTGTATATACTGTAGAGTACTGCGAATCTCAAATTCCCCATCAAATCGACTGAGACAGAGAATTTCGAATTGAATCAAAATCTCGAGTCAAACCTCACCACTCTTCAAGATGTTGATATTTCGCATTCTTTTTCTGTTACAATGTAACAATAACATGACTTTCAATGGAATTACGGATCATTAGCAGTCCAGCAGAAATGATTAACAACCCGGGGTCTTCTAAGCTGCCCGAGACGTCTCGTCTCGGGCGGCTTATAAGACCTCGGGTTGTTAATCATTTCTGTCGAGGGCCGCTAATAAGACAGGGGGCTGTTAATCATTTCTGACTGACCGCCAATAGAACCGAAATGCCCGAGAAAGTCATGTTGTTAATGTTATTAACACTAATAGGGAAGGATATTCAAGTAACCTCAAAATAACTGCAAATCAACAGTTTAATCAAATCCGCGAATTATTCAATATTGTGGTCCTTTATCCAAGAAATATACTGATATTTTAATGTGAATAGAAAACGTCCAATTAAAGTTAAGAATTTGTACTTTTAATATTCATGGGATGTCGGCATTTATTTTATAGGTAATAATCGTAAATATTGTCTGTCTCCATTCAAGTATTGTGCTCAACGGCGACTCATCTGCTTGGGCAAGTCAATCAAAAGATATTCCGGAACGGAATCTCAGTCGATTTAAAAGCCGGAACTGCTCGACCTCTTCTTCTATCATCAGGTCTCCTACCCAAGAGGCCGGATCATAGAAGATTTCAAGAGGAGATACTTGGTAGATTTTGACAACATCTCGGTGATTCGGACATTTTGGAATCAGCGAGTATCGAACCGTTAGGACGATTTCGAATCGATTTTCGAAGCTTCGTAGGGCCCTCTTGAAATGATATAGTCGTCACAATCGTGGGTCACGTTATGCATATCACATACAGCTTTCGGTTCGGTCAAATGTTGCCACGTGCCATATACTCACGCATCTTTATTATATGGATCGTGCACGATTAGACATTGTGCATAACTATGTGACCTTAAACACCAGTAAATAAATAAATAATATGGATCATGCAAAGATATTCGCCATGTAATGAGACGTTAAAGCAAACTGACAGCTCTTGTCCTGGTCCCATTTATAATAAATCGCCGTATTTCAAGATTGATGCTCGCAAAGCAAGATAACCTTTACTGGCGGTTCAATAGCCAGATGGTTGTTATCAGCTGTTCATATAAACAAAGTTCAGTACTGCACGGTCACAACGCCTTTTCTTTCCAAGTTATCTGAACAGAAGCGTATGGGTCGAAACACAGACCAACACAGTATTCAATATTTAAAGTGAAATTTCATCTGTTTTTGCAAGTATCAAGACCAATATGTTGAACGACTAAGATGATTGTATCATCATTAAGGCTTCGCCACAGAACCGGTTTTCGAAAACGCACCTGTTTCAACTGAGGATGTCGGGTTTGGCCGAAACAAAGGATCAATGAAATTATTTCTACTTGGACGGTATGCAAGTCAATAAATTAGATTTTGTTAACTCCGTGAACATTCCGCAATTCAGGTGAAACATTTCCTCCCCACATCAAGGCAACTGACTTTCAGTTTGACGGGGAAGCTGAATCGACTCGCAAGATAGGTAACGCTGTAAGTTACGTTCCGGACACTAGTCAGTTGGGGGAATCGTAAAATATGAGGAGCCGTTTCTTGTCTTAACAGGCAGACGACCATTGACAAAAGACACTTCCTGGGATCAGGTTGTGATCTTCAAAAGATGCATTCTTATTTCTGTGTACATGTAAAGCCAATAAAACTGCTATTGTCAGCTCTTGTAAGCAGGTCCATGCCAGACGATAATGACGGCTTCCATGGCGGAACAATGAATTATTAGCATACCTATTTACCATTATCCGGTTGTTTGGGCGTGGGGGAGTTTAATATTGCGGCATGTGCAAAGTATTAAAGAATTAAATTCCACCCAGGGTATCCAAGGAATCCGATATATGTGGCAGCAGGACGGAATATTTGACCTTCAATTTGGAATGTGGTCTCTTGTCCATAAATCTAACGAGTTGAACCATCCTTTAACATACAGAAATTATATAATAAAACACACAGGGAGTGGAAAAACATCTAAACGTAATGCGCCCAACAGCTCTTTCTTTAATTTTCAAATGGGGAATCATCTTAATGTAGGTTTATTCGGTTAGGCAGACCTTCGAAAAGCAGCGACGAAAAAGAGCATGCTTTGATATTTTGGTGGTCTGTAAAAAGCCTTTCGAAAACACAGAGGTTTTCCGGAGGCTTAAAATACATTTTGTGCAAAATTACGTAGGCTTCGGTAATAATACCCTCTAAAACAATTCAGTGGTAAAAGCACCCACTGAGTGAACAAGTCAAAAGTGCAGCAGTTGTAGTTCATATTTGTATTGTCTATGTTCTTATTCTCTGGATGAGTGGTGTAAATATAAAATATACCCATAGTAGCTTCGTGTACCAAACGTTCACCACGAGTGGTGATATGGTGTTAACCGCGAGCCTTTCGGTGCGCGGTTAACACCACTTCACCACGAGTGGTGAACATTTCCAGCACCAAGCTACTATGGGTATATTTTATTTATACCATGATCGTCACTTTATTAAGATTCGTTATTATTTTTCCTCGATTTTACTGAGCAGCAGCCGTATAAATGTGTAAATTTGTTTTTGTTTACGTGAGCATCGGTGGGCGGTACTTCCGCTGTTAATTTTCGCGCCGAAACGAAATGAAATAATACTGACATAATAACATACTATTTCGAGTTATGGATGCTTTGTTAACATGAGCAAAGCATGTTTGTTAATTTTTGGCATCTTATGAGGTAAATTTATCTAAAAACGTAATAAATAATTGCCAGTTTCATTTCACTCTTTGCGAGGCGAAGTGCGAGAAATTTAGACAAGTTAGCATTCAGGTCTTCGTCACCAAAGGTCAACTTTGATGTAGTTCCACTGTAGGTGTAAATTTTAACTATTGAAATCCCATTGCTGGCGTGTTCACCACGGTTAGTGTATAAAGTTAACATTTATGTCATAGGCTTTTCCTATATATAGTAGAATAGGCAACCATGGTATAAAATAACATTATTAGAATTGCAGTTGAAAATGGATGTATTGCATGGGTGTTTTCTAACTGTGACATTTTCTATTACGCCGACAGAAACTCGTATCTTTGACCTTGTGTATCAACTGTTGATATGTTACATACTGCAGGAGCTGCACTCTCATGTTATTCCAATAAGCTTATGTGTGACCTGGAGCCAATACTATAAAACGTTTCAATTGTATTTTCTAGAATTATACTTTCTATCTATTAAGTTAACTCACTAAAATGAATGATTAGCATTTTAAAATATATTACCAGATATTGCAAACTGCCAAATCTTTGAAAATGCTAATGGTTCATTTTAACCCATTTAAAGTCATAATTAGAAAATACAATTCTAGAAAATAAAATTGTAAAATTTTTATAATACTGGCCCCAGTTCGATATCGTGTTTTGCTGGTTACCCGGACATGTTGGTATCTTCGGTAACATCAGCGCAGAGAAACAGCCTATAAATGAGCCTATCACTGATTTTAAAATTCCTTTTAGTAATAGTAAAACCACATATCGGTAGTTTCATCAAATCTATATGGCCGTCGTAGTGGAAAGGGGCAACAAATAACTTTCCGTCACCTGAGACCAAATATGAATGTTATATATGTGTCTAGTAACCTTTGTAGAAAACAAAACATGTAATATTGACGGTATGTCATATTGGTCATACAAGATTTAAACATTCCTTTTTATTAGAGGTATAGTTAAAACTAGATGTCCTGTCATGAAATGCGCATAAATAGCACGTCGATCTGCGCGTTATTCTACGCATTATGACTATAGTAGGGCTATCAAATTCTGTACATACGGCATGTGCGCAAGCAATGTTTCAGCCAATGGACCTCTGGGAAACACGGAGGTCCATTAGCAGAAAACATTGCCTGTGTTTGCCGTGGGTAACCAGGAGAACTTGACGTGCTTTGGATGCCGTTCAATATGACAATTACTAAGCACAATGAAGCCTAGATAAGAGCACAGTTCGTGACAGGACTTCTAGTTTTAACTGTAATATACGGCCAGGAGCCAAGACTATAATATCTTTTACAATTGATATTCTAGAATTATATTTTCTACATATTAGTGTAATTATCTAAAATGAATTACCGTATTAGCATTTTAAAAGAAATGGCAATTTCCTACTGGCAAATTGCCACATCTTTGAAAATGCCAATGGTTAATTTAAGCCCATTTAAAGTCACAACTAGAAAATACAATTCTAGAAAATACAGTTGTAAAGGTTCTGTGGTATTCGCCCTCAAGTGTGGTCCTTGCCAACAGGTGTTAACAGTGGAGAGTATTTTTTTACATTGCACTGATTCTAATAATTCTAATAATAACAGGGCTGTATTTCTCTGTACGATCTCTGCGACATCTATTTTGCATATGAGCCCGCGGCCAGTTCTGCCAGTTCTCAAAGTAATCAACTATTTAAATAAATTGTAAACTTGTTTTTATTCTTTCAAACTAGAATCTTCAAGTCTACAATGATCTGTTTGATTTATACACTACTACTATCATCACTCATTACTGCCCCAAGCTCCTCCTGTTTTTGACATTTTATTGTGATTATTTCCTATTTTATATCAAATAGTTTATTTCATAATTGGCAATATGTTTTACTTCCTGCCTTTTTCTCGCCACGATATAGCCTTAGCTGCTGATGTTGCGTTGAGCGCTAATAAATAACTGTACAGTACAGTCTTCGTGGACTGGCCGCAATCTACGCGTGGGCAGTGATGTCCAGTTTACCAGGTAATAAAAATCATCATCAGCGCAATCTTAATTAATGAAGCACAGGGTTGTACCCGGTGCTTCATTAATTAAATTTTTAATGATTAATCCTATAATTAGTGTTTGGAATTTTAATATTATTGCGTACGTGGATATTGCCCACCCGTGGAAAGTGGCCCGTCAACGTCGGCCGTACCGTAGGTTCTGTGATGTTTTTGCACTTTACCTGACTAAAGTGTCCCCGTTTCCACCATTGTGAAGTAGAGGGGTGGAGCATGTATCCCTCTAAATTGACGAGGCTCAACAAATACAGTTTTCTCTAAAGGAGTTCAGTCTTTCAACACCTCGCAATCGCTTATTGCTTTTTAAGAAATAGCTTCATGTTTACGAAAAAAAAATTGTGTGTGGCAAAACTATTTTTTACTACAATGTAAATTGAATATTCACAACATACAGTACAGGCGCCGTGGACTGGTCTTAATCTACACATGGGCAGTGATGTCCACGCATGCGTTTACCGGGCATTAACAACCATCATCAGCAAAATTTTAATTAATGAAGAACCGGGTACTTAATTAAATTTTTGATGATTATTCCTATAATTCGTGTTTGGGGTCTATTATCACTGCGTCCATGGAAATATTGCCCACCCGTAGAAAGTGACCAGTCCTCGGCAGCTGTATTGTATTGTACTTATTATTTGATACCGTGTTAATGCTACTCCTGCTACGTTTTTCGATAAACACATGACGTTTGATGATGTGAAAGCTGTTATTCTGCAACGTATAAGCTTTCACTTCATCAAACGTCACCGAGGGTGGGGGAGTTATTTATTTATTTATTTATGTATTGGTGTTTAAGGTCACATACTTATGCACAGTGGCTAATCGTGACCGTGACGGTTTTAGGGTGGAGGAAGCCGGAGTACCCGGAAAGAAGGATCGACGAGCAACTGTCCGCTCCTCGACATTCTAACTCTGTTCAAGCTCCGAACAAATAGAGTTACAGCGGCTGAAGACATGTGCACAATCGACGTGCAGTGCGCCTCAGTACACGACGTCATCGTGCCCCCCCCCCCCCCCCCCGGGATAAAGGCAACCGGGATAAAGTGCCTTGCCCAAGGACACAATGCTGGTCGTCCCGGACGGGGATGGATCTCGGGACCTCTAGCATAGAATTCCAACAGTCTACCACTGAGCCACCGTGCCCCCGGGGGAGAGTTACACGCGAAGATTCACTTCACGCCACCCTGTGGAGAGTGGGGTAGTGATTTTCGGGTTTTTTCGCTGACATTCCAACAATCCAAGTGTAGAGATCAGACGTCGTACGGTTTGAGAAAACTAGATGAGAATTAGCGCAAAATTAGTAATAACATATGCTGTTCTACCCACATATTGGAGCTATTCAAGGCCAGATCCAGTATTAAAATCCCATAGTATGGCGACTATCTACCTGAGGAATTTTACGAGCTGTGCTGAGTAGAAGCGCGTCTGAGAAGCTTCAGGTTAAGGTATTGCCTGCAAAATAGAGGATTTTTCACACTGCTGTGATGACATTGTTATTTGATTGTGAGTTGGAAACACAATAATTAACCTTTGAATAAAAGTATTTCTTGAAGTTACACACAACTCATTTCCACTCATACAGTACCAGTGAAAATGAGTTGTGGGATAACTATAAGAAAATTATATCTTTTATTCACTAATATCACGAGCTATTGGTGCAGGTATTGTTGTCTTTGAGAGCTTTTTACGAGTCCGTGTGAAAAAACTGGTGTTATAACTGAAAGAAAATGGAAGCGAAAAATGTTTTAAAAATTATTCTGCAGTGTGTATCAAATGCCTGGTATCCGATGTGTGATAAAAACATATTAAAGGATCTTGAGAAGAGAAAATAAACTGATTTTGTCAAAAGCTTCAAACCTTCAGTTTACATTAAGGAGGTTTGCTTTATATTACTCTAGAGTGTGGGACAGTTCCGCGAATTCGCCTTAAATCTGACCTTGCTGCGTTTTTCCACTAAAACGATTCGTCAGAAAATTTGCAAAGCTCATAAAACCGGTCAAAATTTGTGATATTTGTTCTTGGTTGTTATTTCGTCTGGTGTTCAAATTCGGGTTATTTATTATTATAATTGCTAATAATAAATAACATATATTTTCTGTGAAAACTTAATCTGGCATCGAGAACTCAACCTATACTTAGTAGCGCATCTATCACGTTGCACCTGTTACAACACCTGCCCTGCAAATGAAGTTTAGGTATCACGGAACTAATTATTTTCACATAGGCGACCATTATAACGTTCAGGCAAAAAAAAATATGATCGCATCACTTTAAGTTTGGCATTCAAATATCTTTGTCAAGTATAGCCCTTCAGACAACTGTTTCTGACCCCAAAACAGGGGGTTATTCAACAAATAAGAGAGAAAAATTGACAGCAAGGGAAGTATCGGTCACGTGCGCATATTTTTCAGGAAATTCCCAACAAAAACACACCAAATGTAAATTCTATCTTTCAGGTCCAAAAGTCATCCAATCACCCTCGTTTTTTTTATCTGGAATATTCATCAATAATACAAGATGTCAATGGAATGCTTCAAACGTCTATTGAAACAATTTATTTTCCCAAAGCTGTTTATTTTGAGAGACTGCATCACTTCCGAGTTCAACATTTCAAGGAGGGTATTTCTAATTCAAATATTTAGTTCAGTTATACCTAAAAACTGGTAACAAAACTATTTTGATTACCTCCCTTCGACCATTGTGAAATCTCGAAGTTGATATTTCACAGTCTCAAGAACGTGAATGCCTCCTGGCACAGCCTGGCATGTTAATATTTTGCAGCTTGATAAACTTATATGTATTATTAACACTCCCACCTCTCAGTTCCTTAAAACTATCTTCGTGTATAATCCTACCTATAAATAATTAGTGAACTATCAATGTATTTGTTTTTAGAATCAGTGATATTTTAATTCCACAACCCTACAGTTCTGTTGGATTAACCCTTTACCCAACGCAGACGATACCAAAATTTATCATTTTAAATATCATTTTTTTTTAATTTTTCAAAAAAATTCAACAAAACCATATCATGTGACCCCCGTTGGAACGAGCTCAACGAGCCCGTTCCAACGAGGGGTCACATGGTATGGTTTTGTTGAGATTTCTTGAAAAATAATATTTTTTCAACTGCTGAATTTGCATATTACGCAGGCGGATGCGGGCGATCCGTTAGGTAAAGGGTTAAGCATTTACTGATCCTTCCAAAACGTCGATGTTCATCAAAGCGTTTTCTCGTCCATTTTCCTTTACTCAACAATATATATTCTGGTTTGAGAAGGCTGAGGTATGCAAGTCCATAAATTAGTTTTTGTTACCTCAGTGAACACTCCGCAATTCAGGCTGAAACAGTTCCTCCATACATCGAGCCAACTGACTTTCTTTCAGCTTAGAAGTTGAGTCGACTCGCCAGTAAGGTAATTCTGTAACTCAAGTTCCAGACACTAGTCAGTAGGGAGGGGGTGGGGTCGTAAAATGTCAGCAGCTGTTTCTTGTCAAGTGTGACGACAGACAGAGGACAATTGACAAGAAACACTTGCTAGGATCAGTTTGTGATGTTCAAACGATTCATTCTTCTTTCCCTTCGCATATGAAATCGGGGAACTTAAGAAATGAATGAATAATGTATTATACCCCATGTATTAAATCGAGTGCTCAACGTTTCGATCCTGACCAGCACTGGTATGACACTTAGTCGCGATTATCCACCTGTGGGGAATGATATCTACTAGGGTGCACTGCATGTCGGTGGTGTACTTGCCTTCATCTATTGCCACCTCTTCTTGTACAGAGTTATTAAGTTTGTGAATCTTGACAGTTGTTCCTCCTTGCTATGATATTTCTCAGGATTCCCCTGTTTCCTCCATCCGTAAAACCGTTCTACATGATATGACCCTGGTCACTGAAAGTGTCGTTAAACCCCAAATAAACAAACCTAATTTATTATTCTTGAGTTCTGATTTGAAAATTACAATTTGATCATTCTCTTAATTACGCTCCATGACTCCACCTATCCTGGGCATCAATTGTTAATTCATCGCAATGGCCGTTAATAGTTTACATTATCAGCCGGTGGCTCCGAAAATTACCGAACACGGAAAATTACCATGCGCTGACTCCGAACCTTTCCGAGTTTAGCTTATAATACCCTCCTTGGAGTGGGGTGGGGGTAAATGAATTGATTTCGTCCGTTCTACGATCAGTCCGTCCTATCGTTCGTCCTTCCCCACTTCTTGGTATCAAATTCAAAACAAAAGCATTCAAAATATTTGTCTCATATTTATATATATGTATCTTAAATAAGATTGTGAATCAGCTCTGTCCAATTATTTTTTCAAGAGTTATTGCCTTTGTTGGACTTGGACTTTTTTGTCATCATTAACATTTGAATTTAATCTGGAACTTTTTGTGAGAAAAATGCAGAGGATTGCGAACCAGCTGTGCCCAATGTATTTCTTTGCGACTTCCATACCTTGTTGGACTTAGATGGCGGCCCTCGGACGAACTCCTGGAAGTGAAACAGTGCTTGTTTATTGTGGTAAACAAGCTCTGGTTTACTGATACAAAATGACCCAGTAACCAATGACTGGATGGAGGCCTCCAAAAAAGATTGGCTAAACTTGACTGTATATCCATGTTGCGGTCACGATTAGTCATATTGTGCAGAAATATGTGATTTTAAGCACCAAATAAATAAATAAATACTTATATGGCAGGTCCTTGGCCCTCCCATGGCGTTGCAGTTGTTAAATTGATGTGTACTTTTGATATTTATTATTTTGGCCCCCACAAAGAAGATCTTTTGTTTCTCAGGCCATTTTGGTCAAATTGTATGTGAGCCGGTGTTTTTTTATTTTATGTTTTACTTTTGTAATTATATTTTTGCTATGTTCCTGGTTTGGTTTATGTTTTAGGCCTCATAATCTACAGAATAGCATGGGTGGTGGTGTATTTCGTCCCTTGAGTGCAAGAAGGCTTTGCAATGTTAAATCATTGCAAAGCCTCGTTGCACTCAAGGGACAAATCTATCAGTTTTATTAACTTGCGTAAAATATCAGACATAAAGCATTTTATTTTTATTTTTTTAAATTTGCATTGGTAATAAAAAGAGAGAAGGCGGCAAGCAAAAGGATCATGCAGGAGGGTATGGGAAACAGATTTTTAACTTTTTGAGGCCTTATGTATGGATCCTTATTTTTAATGACATTACTTACTAGAGTACTATAAAACACATGGATTTTTCAGCTGTTAGACCAGCAGGATATGTCACTTTTAGGGATAAACATGTTTCGTAAGAACAAATTTATTCACATTCTTCTAAATTCCAATCACGTTGCATTTTATCATCTAAACACTAACTGAAAGCTTCGGAAATTCAAACTGTTTTCTGGCGTATTTTACCAGTACATAACGAATGCGCCTTACTGTCGTACTGTTATATCTATGATAAAAACAATATCAGTACCGTGTGGTAGTTTGCCCATCCATTTTGACGAACCGAAAACGAAAAGCTCAGCTTTTTCAGTTGTTATGTCGGACTCAAAACGAGGTTTATCTATCTAATAAAGAGAATCTGTGTTTTTGAAGGTGGATCTGTGTGATGTTGAATTCAGCCTCCCCCCCCAACCCCTCCCCACCTCACCCCACCCCCATGTATTGTACGAACTAGTCAAATCATGGTCTGATTCGCGGTCTAGTGCACAGAATTGAGTGCATTCTATTCTGTACTCAATTTATTTACAATCGAACACGCCAATTGCATGGAATCAAAAACAACAGAAACCCAGACAATTATCAAAAATCACACCCGAAAAAATCATATTGAAATGAAGACACAGCAAGAAAACCCTAAGTCTAGTTTAGAAAAAGAAAAATGAAGAAAGAGCTAAATCTGAATAGGGGAACGAGCACAACAAAACGAAATCGAAAGCAGAGCAGCACCAGAAACCAGAAAAACAAAATCAGAGTCAACAACAACACGGGACAGAACGAAAGAAAAAAAAACAGTCATCAGTTAGAAGACGTAAAGCACTTAAAATAGTAACAGATCTGAAGGCTTCGAATAATGACAGACAATGGAAGGAAGCATCGGAGAAACGTTCTGGCAACTGAGCCGAAACTTATTCAAGAATGGTCCCCGAAGAATGGATCGTCAAAGAAAACTATCGGGGCTATTTCGCCCATACATCCCCCATGTACATCTCAATTTAAATATGGACAATAATAGTAAAAACAATATCATCCAATGGAATTGCCAAGAATTTATTGCCAATTTTAATGAACTCGGCTTTTTAAGCCAAACATCTAAATCGCCTGCTTTTTGTCTGCATGAAACACTTTTAACCCTTTACCTAACCTGAAAAGCAGGCGACACTTGCAAAAATAATTCTTGAATAACTAATTTTTTTCATTTTTTGTCTCAAAAACATAGGTTATGACCCCTTGTTGGAACGAGCTCGACGAGCTCGTTCCAACAAGGGGTCATAACCTATGTTTTGGAGACAAAAAAGAAAAAAATAGTGAAAATTAATTGGCGATTTTTGAGAATGGCGCTGGCCGGTTTTGGCAGTTACGTTAGGTAAAGGGTTAAAGAAACCTGAAAGTCAAGATCATTCAGCTTTTAAGCATTATACTCCTTATTCTGCTTGGACGCCTAACCCCAGATAAGCCAGTTACGTTATGTTCTATTTAAGTTTCAGCAAGTAAACCCCAGGAACTGAATGATCTTGAGCCACTGGTTCATCCACTCCCAACACCATACAGTTTGTTGGGTAATTTTAATGCACACAGACCCTTTGGAATAACTGCTGCAATCAAGCAGACATTTATCACAAAATATGACTTGTGTTTGTTAAATATTGGTTCTGATACTTATCTTCATCCCGCATCTGGTTTGCATACATCAATTCATCTTACAATTACATGCGCCTCTATCTTCCTTGATTTTTCTTGGAAGGTCGAAGATGACTTGTGCGGGAGTGACCACTTTCAAGTTGTGTTGGAGAGTGGGAATTTTAAAGAGGCAAACTGGGACACCTTCTCATCGCTTTGTTCTGAACTACACTCAGGGGAGAAATTTGTAGAAAGTGTCGATCAAGTAGAACATTTCTATGGTGAATTATTTGACATTGCAAACATAGACATCCCTAAAATCTCGGCAAATCCAAAACGTTTTACAAAACCATGATTTGATAAAGACTGTAAGTAACCTATGAAGGATCGCAAGAAGGCTGAAAGGGAATTTAATAAGTCACCAACAACAGATAATTTAGACAAACTACGTATCAATCGGGTAAAGACCAGACGACTTATAAAACAAACAAAAAATTTCTTGGGTATACAACACCTGAAAGATAACACCATACTAATTACATAAAAAAGGAAATATCAAACAAATTGGCCTCAACACTTTCTAAACATTCGACGTCTAAAAATTGGACTCCAGAATTCGTTAAAGTTAAAAAACAGGAAAAACAAAAGATCAAATGTCCCACTGACAATTTACACTTGGAGTGCTGACCTAAAAACGTTACTCCATATGTATAGATCAATTATTAGATTACGGCTGCGTAGTTTACGAGTCTGCCAGAAAGTCGTACCTCAAACCATTTGATGCAATTCATGATAGTAGTATTAAAATTGGCCAAGCTTTTAGAACGTTGCCAGTGGATTCAATGCTTACTGAAACAGGAGAGTCCACAATATGTTTCTAATCCATCAAACCCTGTTTATAATTGTGCCTCGCAGCCTCACAATGTTGAAACATATTCCCCCATTAGGATTTAGAATTAAATCCCACGTGGAGTCGGCCACACTTGAATCTTATGCAGCAAAAGAGAACCGTGAGTCACATATTCCTCCTTGGCATCTAAGAAAACCTACTGTTGTTTTGGACCTTGCTTCCAAAAAGTCAAAGACAAAGTCAAACAAAAATATGCCGTAATTAAATCAAAGTATACTCATATAAAAAGATATATGCAAATGGATCTAAAGATGGTGATAAAGAATCATCAGTCGTTGTTACTGGTGATCAGATAACCTCAGTCCGAATACCATATACAATTTTTATCTTCACAGCTGAAGTTTGGGCTGTACAACTTGCACTTGAACACAAGAATATACAGCAAAAGAAGTCGATTATTTGTTTTCGACTCTCTTTCCTTTTTCCTAGCCTTACTCAACCCCAGGTTGAAGAACCATCTCATTCTGGAACTTGAAGTTGCATATTCTGATGTCTTACCAACAGGACTCAAAATAAGCGGTGTCGCGTCGCTTTGTGCTATGCAAAACTTGCAAAAAGCTACACAATGTTCAATTATGTATAGCATTTTGCGATACAAGATAATCAACTGCAGCCTATTAGGCTGCAGTTGATTATCTTGTATCGCAAAATGTGAATAAAAATTTGCAAACAAATTTGAAAACTATTTCACTGATGGTTTACGTCTGATTGTGGAACGTTCGAGGCATAACTCAGATTAACTCTCCACCAAGCATCATTTGCAACTTCATATGTAAGATGAATTCTATTGGTTTAAATTCTTCCTGTTTTACAACATTTTGCCTAAAATGCCCATTAAAAATAACTTCAAGCCCATCAAATTAAAAATCCCAACTTCCATTTTGAGAACTCTATTAAACAACCAAGACGCCATTTGAAAATATCCAAGTCCATGCAACCCTTAAAGGCATTGCAGTTAAAGAAAAACATAGTAAATGCTTCATGTATTGCAGATCATTTGGAAATGCCCCAAAATTGATGGAAACTATTCTATCTACTTAGAAGAATTCAATACAAAACAGCATAACATAACTCTGGTACACAAAAATAGCTATGTAATTTTTACAAAATGCTATTCATTTTTTTGGAAATATGTAGCATTTTGCTACGCAAAGAAAAAAAAGTTATTTTGAGCATTGCTAACCAATATGATATCGTGTTTTGCTGGTTACCTGGATATGTTGGTATCTCCAGTAACAGGGTTTTCACTACTTATTTTTATTTCTCATATTCTATCCAGATTTCGCGCCCTGTTTTTTTTTGTTTCGACGACAATAATGACTTATTTGACAATACATACTTTTCATCGCCACAATATAGCCTTTCCGTCTGATGTTACGTTAAGCATCAATAAATAAATATATGTTCTGGGGCAGCATTCATCTTATTTACATGCATTATTGTTCAGTGAGGACAGCGCCACCATTAAATATGAGCTTTTGAAAAATTTCCATTAGACATTTCTGAAACAAAGACTCTCGGGGAGCCTCTTCTGATTATCTCGAATTTTTCTGGCACCGATTCGGATTCAATTTGAACATGTATGTGGTTGCATGGGACACCAAACCCATTTTTCAGAAGGACATATTTAATTTATAACATGAAGTATTTTTAAACTTCAGATAGTCATAGATCTTTACGTGCCATTCATTTATCGATTAATAACCATTTTACGATTAACGTTGGCCATGTTGGCAGGTATTTGCGTGTCGCGTTGGACATATAGAATATACCAATAGTAGCTTGGTGTACCAAATGTTCACCACGAGTGGTGAACATTTGGTACACCAAGCTACTTTGGGTATATTTTATTTTATTACACCCCTAACGTCTAATTATAATAGGAATCGGTAAAAAATAAAATGCTTTCTCCCCTCACTAGTGAGATAAAACACCTCGGTGATTAACATTTCGTGTGAACTTGAAATTTACAAATGAATTTTCACAAGCGCAAAACAAAAGTTGTTCTCGCTCCACTAGTGAGTATAACAAGACGTGATCTGTGTCAGCGGAAACAGCGATCAGCTGATTGTGTAAACAGATTTCTTGCGTGGTATGGGCGTCGGTTTGGATCATTTCAGTTGAAGCTTCAAATGAAAGGGTTATAATAAAAAGAAAATTTAATGTTTTCTTGTGAATACCGGGATTAATCTCATTCGTGAGTGAGAGAATTTATATTTTCACTCGCAGCAAGGTGCTCGTGAAAATACAATTTCTCTCGCTCACTCATGAGATAAATCCTGGTATTCCCAAGAAAACATTAGATAGCCTCTATTTATACCATGATCATCAGATTATTAAAAGTCGCTTTTATTTATTCTCGATTTTACTGAGCAGCTGCCGTACATACGTACGAATTCGTTTTTGTTTACATGAACATCGGTGTGTGATACTTCTGTCAATTTTATCACCGAAAAGAAATAGAAAAAGAAACAGGGCCTTTTTCATTTTAATAACATAATAATATACTGTTTCGTGTTATGGATACTTTATTAAGATGAGACAATGCATGCTTGTTAATTGTTGTGTTTTATGGGGTAAACTCATTTAAAAACGTAATAAATAATTGCCACTTTCATTTCACTCGTTGCGAGGCGACGTGCGATAAATTTAGACAAGTTCGCATCCAGGTCGACGTCACCAAAGCTCAAGGATGTAGTTCCACTGTAGGTCTAAATTTTAAATACAGAAATCCCATTTCTGGCGTGTTCACCACAGTAGGTGTATAAAGCTAAAATTTATGTCATAGGCTTTTCATATAAGTAGAATAGGTAACCATGGTGTAAATAACAATACACCTGTGATGCATTCTTCTTCAGTTATGTTAATTGGAACTTAAAATGAGAATTTACATCTAATCCTAGCACAAATATATGAAAAGATTTTGCTCTCTCTCCATTTTATACGTAAACAACAGAAATGCTAGCTAAATACAATTTTTGTTGTGGGGTGTGTATATACAGTTGAAACTAGAAGTTCTGTGGCTGTATTGTGCTCTATTTTAAAATAATAATGCGCTGAGTAAGTGCACATTTGTCCCTGTCAAACTGCACCATTAACTCAATTCCTATAGAAAAATAGCGTGCCAAACTCTGTACAATATTCTATACTAGTAAATAGAGTTCATTCCAAACCTCTACTGCGATATATGTATATGTAATGACGAAAATAGATATTAACATTCGACAACATGTGCAGAATGAAGTGAGTGGATAACTACTTAATCGCAACGCAGTATATTCTCTACTCGAAAATTATTTAAAATTGTTCATAACAGCACAAGAAACACTTGCAAACTTCCATCACATGGACCACCGGGTACAACCCGGTGGTCCATGTGATGGAAGTCTGCAGGTGCTTCTTGTGTTTTGTCCTCAGAAAAAGTAAATAATTACTGAGTGAAAAATCACTACCACAGATTTTTTGTAGTAATCCACCCTCCACATACTGTAAACTCGATATTTTATTTCTGTTTGATCGGTTCAGTTCGTGGTTTCATAACCGACTAAAGCAAGGGACACATACCACCGTTTATCGCATCCGTTGAACGCATCCGATCACCGCGTCCGTCAAAACGGTTTCGGACAATATGGTTTCAGTTGCGCATGGCACATACCTCCGGGAACGATTATCGGTTGCGTTCACCGGATCCGTTGATCGCAGTTTTCGAACACTGCTCGATTTTTGCGATGAACGGTTCCGGTAAACGCAGGTGAAATTCCATTTTGTGACGTAAAGTCAGGAAAGCCATCAATACAACCAAACCGCGCGTTTACTTGAACTTGTCAAATGAACAGGTTGGGTACCTCATTGAGGAGGTGAGGAAGCGGCCCTATGTGTACAACACACGGCATATATCCTATCACGATACGGACAAGTGACTGAACACCAAGTTCGCAAATGCCCCTTGTTCCTTCCTCTTTTGACGATGGGATGCTCCCAGTATCTTCTTCTCTTCCTCTTCTTGGTCATAGTGTAAGTAAGAAGGACAATAAGTAAATCATCTTCACTCGATGAGCTTATGACGGCAAAAGGGTTTGTCTCACCAACCGTTTTTGACGCTTGTATGTGTCAGGTGTTGCCGCATGGTTGCCGTCCGTTCAACGCATCCGATAAACGGATCCGACAAACGCAATGCGATAAACCGTGGTATGTGTCCCTAGCTTTATAGGACATTACATTTTGTATTGCACAGAGCAAACGCTCTTGTGTATTTCAGACTACTCCATTCGTCAACAGTAAGGAGCACATTTACTGACAAACATTTTCTGCGCTAATTGTGGCAGTACTTCTAGTTTCAACTGTACAGCAGCTACCATTAGTGCCCGTTTGCATGTCGTACCACACATGCCGCTCACCTATGTTTAGATTTAACGGTCTAGACTATTTATGTTGGTTGGTTCGATTTTCAGACCTGTTACAAGGTACTGTACGTCCCGAATTCGATGCAATTGTCTATGTTGTATTGGTGGTGGTTGTTTCTACTGGAACATTTCTCGAGATGCACCCACCATTTTATCTCAACGGATTAAATACTGAAGACCCCTTATCCACCTTGAAATGAATCAGGTAAGCATACATCTCGGTTACTATTGAGAATTTCAGAATCTTAAATTCACCTTTCATATCCCTAAAAACGGACCCACGGTGGCGTCATTCATCCAATACAGACATGTAATGTATTATATCTTGTTTGACAGAGCTCATGGAGCTCTGTCAAACAAGATATCATAGAATAAATACTAAATGTATCTCCAGGATACAGGAAAGTGACACAATGCCCGTTAATTGAATACTGCTGTTAATTGAATACTTTTTGTTGGCAAAGTGGCTATTTATTTAACAGGGTTCCACTGTACTTTCTTCATCAATTTAAAATTTGAATTGTTTGAGTCATTTGACCTCAGAATTGACCTCTACATATTTTGCTTTTAGTCAGTAGTTCTACTAGAGCCGAAAATATAAGACCAAAATGGCTATGTTCAGTCAGTCTTGTGTCATCACAGTTTTTCTGACATATTCCATCCGACTGAATCTAAAAAATATCATAAACATTCATTTTCTTTGAATGAGCGGAAGAAACGTTTCTCAATGGATTTGACCCACAGTTTAATGACGACATGACATCAATACCATCAGACATGTTTGATCATTCAATAATTATGAATGGAGACACATCACCGCTGTAGTTTTATGATTACGCCGCGTAGTTCCGCGAATTGTGATAATATTTCGATGTTTGCTATGTAAATTAAATACTTATTGATTGGGGTATCTATAACTTGAGTATGAATGGGTATTTGTTTATTATTGTGCGTAAACGGACATGGCATTACATCAACGGTATCGTACAGTTGCCGTGGACTGGTCGTAATCCACGCGTGGGCAGTGATGTCCATGCATGCGGTAACCAAGTAATAAAAATCATCATCAGCTACATTTTTGATGATTATTCCTTTAATTAGTGTATGGAATCTAATATTATTGCGTACGTGGAAATATTGCCCACCCGTGGAAAGTGACCAGTCTACGGCGAGCGTACTTTTGGTCTGCGCGCAAACTCCATGAACAGTGAGTAAACAAATAGCCTATAACGGTGTAGAATTCCTTACAAAATTAGACTGGTGACCTGAGAGCTTGGACCAGTACGTGAGAAGAAATTCTTTCGTCATGATATTAGCCAGTAATATAACCGATCACTGTCATAGCGACATCATTGAAGCGCCACATGAATGTTTTACACTGTAACCATTACCGGAAGTAAAACGTGATTTCCAGACGCTGAGACAGACGTATTTCTCATTTCTGGTGCTGAGTTTATGTTTCGAAATGAAGTATGTCTCTTCAGTAAATATATGACACAGGGCGGTGCTGTGAGGTTTAGGAATTTATACCCAAACAGAAAATATTTTCTTCAATTTTCTGTTGGATAAGTATCCAGTGCAAAGTAAAGATGTAATGTTACAGATTTCTTTCTATCCTGTTTTGTTACTCTGGCTACACAGTTTTGTACTACATGTACCGAACTCTCGGGCCGCCAGTCAAATTCTTTAAGGAATGGCTACGGGCTATTTGTATACCCGCATCTCATGAAGGTTGCGCACTGACTACCGTTGAATACCTCTTAACCAATTGAGTATTTTAAAAATATTTTTCATTAAATCTTGTAATGGCTGCTATTCAGCAGCCATGATTAGATTTTATGAAAAATTAATGGGAATTTGACTCAAGTAATCACGAGTCAAAAGGTCGATACCATTTGCAGGGAAAGATTTTGTTAAATGTTCTCAAATTTGATTTATTTTAGTCGCAAGAGATGTCCTTTCCTGGGAAGGAATACCCCCAGCAGCATGCAAGGAGTTAATCGTAGGATCCTTTACTCACAAAAGATATTCAGATATTCTTCCGTACCACATTTATAGATATTAATCTCATTAAGTATTGCATTTACCTTGAAAACGTTAAGATATTAACACAATTGGTGGAATTGCATGGCCTGCATAGGCGAACGATGATTTAACTGGTTGAGGGCTAAATCATTTTTGGTGGTTTGAATTTGTTACTCAAAATTTGTTTATTACAATTAACAATTTGTCTCAAGCAGCTCAAAGACTATTGTACTTTATTGGAAAGACGTCGCTGTTCTCGTGGTAATGAGATATTGTAAGGTATGCTTTATAAAATAACTTTTTTATATTTAAAATATTTTTATTCCGTTTAACCCTTTACCTAACATGAAAAGCAGACGACACTTGCAAACAAAATTCTTGAATAACTAATTTTTTTCATTTTTGTCTCCAAAACATAGGTTATGACCCCTCATTGGAACGAGCTCGACGAGCTCGTTCCAATGAGGGGTCATAACCTACGTTTTGGAGACAAAAAATGAAAAAATCATGAAAATTAATTGCCGATTTTTTAGAATAGCGCTGGCCGGTTTTGGCCGTTACGTTGGGTTAACGGTTAATGTACACCACTACTAC
The DNA here is from genome assembly GCA_031216915.1 of Pictodentalium vernedei. Classification (NCBI taxonomy): domain Eukaryota; kingdom Metazoa; phylum Mollusca; class Scaphopoda; order Dentaliida; family Dentaliidae; genus Pictodentalium; species Pictodentalium vernedei. The sequence goes on from CM062293.1 coordinate 441,145,424, forward strand.
TAGTAGACCTCAGATAGGATCCCGAAGCAGTATCACAGTTAAGGGACACATAGCGGAAAAAAGTAGGGCAAAAATAAAAAAAAAAGTATACTGGCAGTTACAATAAAATGGAAATAAAAAATGGTGCACTGAGGGTATTTGTCTAGATGGTAGATATAACCGTTATGGAAATGCATTTACAAAATCCCATAAGTGATACAACAATTACAAAGACAGAAGACCAATATAACAATAACATGAGTTCGGAGGGCGTTACGGTTTATTAACGGCCCGAGAGGAATGAATAACAGCCCGAGGGTCTATTACCGGCCCGAGACGAAGTCGAGGAGCGTTAATAAGCTAGACGGGTTGTTCATTCCTCAAGGGCCGTTAATAAACCGGGACGCCCGACAAAATCATGTTATTTCTATTATTACCTTGACGACGGACTGTTAATGAATTTTGTTTTCATTAACGGCCCGTCGCCCGCTTCCGGTTGCATGACACCGCGAATTACGGAGTTTTAGAGCCCTACTAAACTCCGTTAATATACTAGAGAACGCCCGCTAAACTGGTAATAATAAATGTTAATTCATGTCCGCGCAACATGACAAAAAACAATTCACAACACACACATTCACGAACACTGCACACATTCACTGTCTCTTTCCAATGGCTCACAGTAAGTGCACAAACCGAACGTAAGCAGGAGTATCGATTAATTCAGTGAACCAGGTATGGCACTTTAAAACTGATAATTTGGGTTCAATCCCGGGAACGGGATTTTTCTGGTTTTCATTTTTGAAAGTCAGTCACAATACAGGGAATTTTCTAGTTGTCGTTGCTGAATATCAGTCCTAAACCCGGGAATTTCATAGGACAGAACCGTAAATTAAAGGTTGCGTTTCGCAACCTTTAATTCCCGATTCTAGTCTATGAATTACCCGGGCATTAGCACTCATTTTCAGAACCGGTAATCGGGAAATCCCCGTTCGCGAGATTAAACCATAGCTCCAACAGCGATGTTGGTATCGGAAGAAACTGATCCCCGCCTTAACCTTTTACCCAACGAATCGGCCGCATCCGCCCGCGTGATATGCAAATGCAGCAGTTAAAAAAAATATTATTTTTCAAACAATTTCAATAAAACCATATCATGTGACCCCTCGTTGGAACGAGCCTGTTCCAACGAGGTGTCACATGATATGGTTTTGTTGAAATGTTTTGAAAAATTTGAAAAAGTGATATTTAAAATAATGAATTTTGATATCGTCTGCGTTGGGTAAAGGGTTAATCTCATAAGATGCATACGCAATCATTGATACAATGGTCTATGAATTTCCCGGGTATCGTGATTGATTTTCGGAACATAGAGTCGCAGAGCTGTGAAATTCCCGTTCCCGGTATGAAATCTTACTGATAATACCTCCGATGGAATTATAATAATTCATGTCGTGTGCACGCATGAATAAGAACTCGACAGCTCTTCCATATCACCGCCAGCCGACCATACAGGTCAGCCAGCTACGATACAAAACGAGAAAACTATGAACTGCCGCGAGCTTTCTCTTCCTACAAAAATGTCCATACAAAAATACAAACACCCATAAAAACAACTACTATGTTTTAGGTTACCTCGGCAAGGTATACGTGCGTTTCTGTACAAACTGTGATAGAAAATATAAACATATCGAATATGTACACAGCCTTATGAGTTAAATTCAATGTTCCTTACCCAAAACGAGTTTTGCCCCCAAAAGTTCAAAGTGATATTAATTCATTTGATTACCTGTCAAGGGAGAACATTTTGTAGTCATGGTTGTTCTCATGACAATAGATTGTTCTTACTTCAAAATGTCTTTTGATCACTATTAACTTACAATTGCTCTAAGTGGCTCATTTCGTTATTCCAACGTATTATTAGTATTCCGTGTACAATGGAACATGGTGCACAAATCGATGTATGTTTTCTTATCAAAGCTTTATAAGATCCTTAGGTATTCACCAAAGACTTAGACTGCTCTATCCATAAGCTTCCCGAAGAATACAAATCACGATCAGAAGATTTTGTATATTAAAGCGTTACCTACCGAGACCTCTCATTTTGGATCTTGTTTAAAATTACAAGGGTTTATATTAACCATCTGGACACTGATGTGGAAATATCAAAATATCTAGCAGAAACTTTTTCCAACGATGCAATCAGGAATTTAATGAATTGAATGTTGTTTGACAAAGCTCTTTGAGGTCTGTCAAACAAATAAATTGGTTAAATTGATAGTTGAAATGTTGGTAAAAATGGGTTTCTTGAAATTTCGGTATTTTGACTTCACTGTGCGGAAGGTTAAATGCCTTTAGGAGTACAGTTATTATTTTCAACCTGCTTTATAATCGGAAGTCAGAGCTCACTGAATTTGCAATGGATTAAAAATGTTATGTCCGACCTACAGACCTATGGCGCCAGCAGTCATATGTTTAGTGGCGTCACAATGAGAAAATACATTAAGCGAATTAACATCGCCAAATCCGCAATCGTAATGTCACTTGTCTATGCCAGTAAACATCAGCGACGATGTGATCGGTTACGTGACTGATAACGCCAACATCTCTAGTGACGTATTGGTGTGGTCACATGAGACCATTAGCTATGTGACTGATGGCGAAAGGGATGGCTTGCGCGACCTTTCAAACAGTAATGGGATTGCTTTGATTAAGATACAATCACTATCAATTATTAATTAATTGCGGGGGGAGGGGGATTGCAACGTTCGTCAGTGTGCTTGTTTTTAACTGGTTGAGGGCTAGATTATTTTTGATGATCGGAATTTGTTATTGAGATTTTGTTTTATTACAAATTACTGGAGAGTGCCCAGGGGCACTCTCCATTAATTTGTAACAAAACAAATTTGTAACAACAAAATATTATTTGCATTTGAATGAATATGAAACATGAGTAAGGAAAATGTTGGCTTTTGCTCTGGTACCCCCATTTTTTTGAAAGCCATGATAGTGGCTTCTAGCACTCAACCAGTTAATCCGACCCTCCAAGTATGAACTGTATACGTAATACTTTGATTATTTTATATAGAAACGATGAAGAGAAATTTAGTGAGACATGGGGTCGTTGAACTATGCTTTGTGGGTTTTACCTATGAGTCTCTGTACATACACACAACGACACGCGTATGAATGGGTTAATCGATATGGCACGAGTGCCAGAGCGGAAGGATAGAACGAAAGTTTTATCCTTCCGCGAATGCACCAGTGGCATATCCATTAACCCATTCACACACGTGTGTCGTTCTGTGTTTATTACACGCCTTCACGTCTATAAAAGCATCAATTCTTAGAAGGATACTCAGAAATTCATTTGACAACTCGTCCCCTGAGTTCCAATATGTTCTATGTGCCAGTAGGTATATAGAATACATTGGTACTCAGGGGACGCTTCTATTTAAAAATAGTCCGTCAATGATATCAGTTCGTCACATGTGTGCGGAACGGATTTTAATTTTCCGAGTGGTTAAGTGTTGCTATAGATGGGAATTTCATAGAACAGACGTGTAATAAAACATTTACCAAATTGGAACATTCTGTCCAAGTCGGTTTGCACCCTGCTCGGTGTCACTGGATGGCGCTATATCCAGGTGCGACCGAGATGTGGAAAATGGTTCTACTCTTGGCACTTTGCACAGCATATATCTTTTAATATAATGATTTATGTTCTTCACAGTAATTCAAATTGCCCCTGTGTTCAACACTCTCATGTTTTGTTGAACGCATTTTGTTGCTTACAGGTTCCCATACCTACAACATTCAAAATATTCATACATGAAACATTCAAAAACTCATATTTGGCTTCTTCTTGACTTTGTGGTAGACCTACATAACTTTGCTTCTTGTGGAGTTTGAGAGCGTTGCTGATATCTGCAGTGAAATTATGTAACGATTGGTTTATTTCTTAGTTTGCGAAAGTTGAAAGTTTTAAAACCTTTTAAGGTATGTTTTTGAACATGAATGTTTCTTAACACAAAAAGCCTTGGTAATTAAACTGTTGGCATTTTATTCTTGCGTTTTGATTGTTTTATTTGGATTCTCTTTTACTCGTGATCTCAATGAAATAGAACACACAGGTTGATGAACAAACTTTCGTAAACATAAATCAGTCACATCACACCAGTTTCTATACGCGAGTCACACTTTACCGATGAAGGTATCGTCTCCCACAACCTCTCAAATAGATGAAAGGTATATATTCTGCACAACATTATATTTTAAAATACATTAGCATTCAAAAGCCCAGATCCAGATTCATTTATGGTTATGATCCGAGCCTGACATTTGAGAAGATGAAGGATGCAGAGAGAAAACAAAAATGACTTCCCGTCATGCAGTGACTTGACTTATGGATACTGACTGTGTCTTCATTTTCAGTTGCGCCATTTTAGTTCCATCTATCTGCTGATTTAGCTCTTTCAGACGGTTTTCGGAATTCAGAGTTTTTCTTATCATTATTGCTGGACCCACATTCTGCGCGGGTACGACATCTACAACGAAAGAAAAGCCCATTAACTGCTACTGTAGCAGTGATGCATTTGGTAGCCAAGACATTACAGTCTGGAGCATGATTAAAACCATAACTACAGCAAAAGCAGCTCAGAACACGATTTCAAACACAACTTAGATTAACACCTGTTACAAACTAATTAACTCACCCTCAATGTGTACTGCTTGTTCTGCTTCAGGTGCAGCCTTTTAACTTTGCTCCCGGTAACGCCAATAGTAGATGTATGGTATGGGCCTTTTTAGGAGACCTCGGAAGTGACGTCATAGTCGCGTGACTAGTTTACGGCACATGGTTGTCGTGGTAACCTTCGTCATCACCATGGTGATACGTGGTATCCGTGCGCATGCTCAAAACGTGTCGTTTGGGGGACACTTATTTCCGTCGTCCATTTTGTTTACTGGAGACCGCCATCTTGATTTCTATGGTGGTATGTGGTTGCTATGTAACCCATTGTTTTACAACAGGTATGCTTATCGATAAACCCGGCCTGTGTGTTACACCAACGTATTTGTCTCGCTTTTGAGCACGATAAACGCAACGTATAATATGCTGAATGCAGTTGAGTATACCATACACCCAGAGCGATACAAATATGCTAGTATGACAGACAGGTCCATTGTTCCTTCTAAAAACAACAGACTTGCATGCCCTGTCCATATCGTTTCTTTGAATGATGGTTCCTTAAATGATATTGCAGGAGAGCAGGACATCCTATGTGAGTTGTTTTAGCTAAAACTTTCTACAGAGAATTAAAGCACAAAATATTTGCTTAACAAAATTACCACGTGGGACGTTCGTAAATGACAGAAATCTGGCCAAGATAACCATAACTATTTGATACATTTTACTGTAATTTGATTTATTTTGCTTGTCATGATATTCCCTTTCTCCTCAGCCTTTACGGTTCCGATTGAATTCAGAGTCAAATATGTTGGTATGACAAACAGGTCCGCCGTCCTTTCTAGAAACAACAGACTGTACAAACTAAAATTACTAGACTCGTATGTTCTGTCCAATGGAATTTCGTCCCCTGTCCAATTTGTTTCTTTGAATGATGATGATTTTTTAAATGATATTGCAGACGAAAAGTACGTCCTATGTAAGTTTCTTTTAGCTAAAACCTTTCCACAGAGAACTAAAGCAGAAAATATTTGCTAAACAAAATTACTACGTGGAATGTTTGTAAATGGAAGAAGTCTGGTCAAGATTAACATAGCTATTTGATACATCTTACTGTAATCTGAGTTATTCCGTTTGCCATGATATGCTATTTCTCTTTAGCATCTACGGTCTCGATTGAATTCAGACTCGGCAGGTGTATGTTTTTTCTATCCGATATAACTAAATCGACACGTTTGATGGTAATATGTTTCGTTATTCCCGAAAATCTGCAATTGTGTCGCATCCCGTGCTATTCTGTGTTTAGTCAGGAGTCGCCATTGAAAAAACAAGCGTGGGTCAACATCCACTAGTCTATTTAACCCTTTACCCAACGAATCGGCCGCATCCGCTCGCGTAATATGCAAATTCAGTAGTTGAAAAAATATTATTTTTCAAAAAAATTCAACAAAACCATATCATGTGACACCTCGTTGGAACGAGCTCGTCGAGCTCGTTCCAACGAGGGGTCACATGATATGGTTTTGTTGAAATATTTTGAAAAATTAAAAAAAATGATATTTAAAATAAGAAATTTTGATATCGTCTGCGATGGGTAAAGGGTTAAATGATTGAGGGCTAGATTATTTTTGGTGGTGTAAATTTACTCTCCAATACGTTGTAATAAAACAAATTTAAAAGGAACAAAATATTAAGTGCGTTCTATTGAATATGAAACATGAGCAAGAAAAATGTTGGCTTTTCTTCTGGTATCCTCATTTTTGAAAGCCCTGACAGTGGTTTCCAACACTCAGCCAATTAAAACAACTAAGCATGATATTAATGACGTGGTTCTTATTTCTGCATGAGAGTCACGATGAGTGGAGGGACTTACGAAATACATTCTCTATTAACAATAGTATACAGTTCAGCGTATACGGATTAGCGTTTTATGTGTTCGATTATTAAAGAACTCTGTCAGTTCCACCCAGAAACTGAATCAGTAAAATAAATCCGAACACTTGATTTTCTTTTCTCTGTTTTGTTTTGTTTGATTACTTTGTGTGTAGGCCTTCAGCACAAACGTTAGCTAGAAAACAAGTAACCTCGTGTATGTTTAGAAATATCTGAAACTCTAAGCTCGTGTATTCCCCTCAAAGAATTCCAAGGAGAATTCTTTTTTTCGAAATATGACTAAACTGATATCCCCTGCAAGTGGCACCTGGTAATGAATTAGATACAAGAATGAAATTTCTTCAGACAGAAAACTGAAAACAAGCACAAAGTCTACGACAAAATCTTATGGGGAGGTAGAAAAAGAAAACGTCTCTTAAGTTGAACAAGGCATTTTCTACAATGCATTAGCATTTCACATAGTACCTTGTTCCGATCAAGAGGCGAAAAGCATCTGCAATATATCACAGCAAGAACAGAATACAACTTGCATTTCAAACTAAATATATAAAATTCTTCAACCGATATCCCGTTACAGACATATCGAATTGAGCACTATTTAAAATACTGAAAAATTAAACTCCTGCGTTTAAAATGCAACCTTCTGGGGCAAAACCAATCCTTTCACCCAAGGCTCTGAGAGGATATCGTTCTACCTACTGGAAGTGGGGATTATTCTAGGTATTTATAGGTGGGGGTCAGTTCAATGGAGCCCTGTTAATTGAATAGCCACTTTGCCAATGAAAATTATTCAATTACCAGTAGTATTCAATTAACAGGGATTGTGTCACTTTCCTGTATTCTAGAGATAAACTTAGCATATATTCCTTTATATCTTACTTTACAGAGCTCCATGAGCTTTGTCAAACAAGATATAAGAGATTAAATGTATGTATTGGATGTACGGAAGCCAAATAGGTCTATAAACTAAGAATAACTGGGGGAGAGTCATGGTAATTTTTCGACAAGTTTCAAGATGTTTTATTCAATTAACAGGCGTTTACTCTTTAGCCTATATTCAATTAACAAGTCAAATTTGTACTGGAGGTATGATAAATGGTTTTATGTTCTGAAATTATATTCAATTAACATGGTTATTCAGTTAAGAGACATCCAATTAAGTAGGTTCCACTGTATTATGTATTCAGTTGAATTATTCATGAGCTTCTTCAACAGTTTGCTATCCATTATATCTTTTTCTCTATTCTGTTAAGTTCGCTGAAAGTCTATCGACCTGCAAGCTTACCGTCCTTCTAGAGCGATGGGGCATCAAATAACAAACTCCGTCGCTTTCGGCCAAACATTACTGGTAATTACACGTCTAGAGTAACCTTTGTTGAAAATACCATGTGCTTCTAACGCGATATCATTTTGGTCATATTCGACTTACACATTCCAAAAGGTGTTCCTTGCCAGCATTATTAGATTGTCAGTTTAGCACATTCTATCACATTGTACAGTGTTTAAAGATGTCAGTGGGCAGTAGGATATCAAAGAGATCAAATTTATCATCAACCTTTTTAATAAACTTTAAGCTGTTTTTCTTTAAAACCAAATCAATCTTTTTTAGACTTTAAACTTTGAGGCTTTAAACTGTTTTAATCTAGATTCCGTCGTCAAATGAACTCAAATCCAGCAAGTTGATTTACAAAGCTTTCAAAAGGCGACTTGAATCATCACTTATTCTTGTACAAGCTCTAATCATTTCTTCGTCATTGTAACTATTTCCTTATTTTATCAATTATTTTACTTTCAAACTAATGATGACTTCTTTATGTTATTACCGCTTTATCGCGACGACGAAGTCTTATATGCTGACGTGACGTCAGACGCCAATACGAAAATAAATACCATCCTACTGATGCATCACAGACATGACCAGTGACATTAAGCTAATCGAATCGGCTCTGTACAGTACAAAAGACCAGTGGTGGAGTGGCCGTATGGTCCACCGGGACAATTCCTGGTGGGCCCCCTATTGGGTTCCACGGAACCCCCAAAACTGATGCAGTCCAGCACCTATTGATGCGTGAAATTTAATGACCAAAGGTGAAATGGATCTGATTGCATACACTACCGGTATATCGAAATGTTCTCTATGTGGACTGCCATCGGCAGTCCACATAGGGGTCAGTTCGATATACCAGCAGTCTAGTCTGCCATTCATCGCTCAGATGAAGGAAACAGCGTTCCTTCAGTTTCAAAAATCAAACGTTTCTCCGATTGGGCCGAACTATGGTCTTCTCTATGGATACCACCACCCCCACCCCCACCCCGGTAGAACCATTGTTGCCGAATGATCGATGAAGATGAAATAAAAATGTCATCTAAATGTCCACTATGTGGACTGCCAATGACGGTTCCGATGCAAGGAAGCCGCGTTCATTCAATTTGCAAAATCAAATTTTCTCCGGCTCTGGGGCCCCTCTTGGTGCATTTCCCGGTAACTTTTCTTGGTTCACTCCGCCCCTGCAAAAGACTAACCCTTCTGATATACTTCTAATCTTGACTTGACATTAATTTCTTCACACAATTTCCAACAGAACAGTCTTCATAATTGTGTCTTGGACTTGACAAAGCGATCGAGAGAACAGCGAACGGCAGAATGTTTTCAGTTGTTTCTCACTCCGTTATTACAAACTTAGTTACATCCTTTCAAGATTAATCCCGCGATCCATGGATGTTATACAAATGCTGCCTATTAAATAACGTGTCAAACTGTCTGTTTTGTATTCAACTCAATATGTAACAACAGAAGTCAAACGGGCTTCATTATTTCGTAAGACAATTACTACGATTTCCATGTAAGTGTGGTGCGCTGATGTAAATTAAAATTCATGGCGGCAGCTTCCGTTGCCAATGTTCATTTGTAGGAATAGTTTACCCTTTAACTAACCTGAAAAGCAGACGACACTTGAAACACAATTTTTGAACAACTACTTTTTTCATTTTTTGTCTCAAAAACATAGGTTATGACTCCTCATTGGAACGAGCTCGACGAGCTCGTTCCAACGAGGGGTCATAACCTATGTTTTTGAGACCAAAAAAATGAAAAAATGATAAAAATCAATTGGCGATTTTTGAGAATAGCGCTGGCCGGTTTTGGTCGTTACGTTGGGTAAAGAGTTAAGGGATTGCATCGAATTAAATCAATTAATTTGTAGATTAAAATTCGGCATGGTGCAGCTCTTCACCGAACGAATCGGCTAAACACGTCTGGGGAACAATAAACTACTACGTTTGTTTCAGGTCTTCCTTCTAAAAATGTAACTTCTTGCCAACGACGGAGCAAGGTGTCAGCGGAACATTCTCGAAACATGTAAAAGTGTCGCAGAAAAGATTCAAATATGAAACATTAGCTGCGGATAAATATAATAGAAAATAATAGTTTTGGAAACGTTTTTCTAGTAGATGATAATACGGTAGACCTGGGGTATTCTGTAAGATAGAGGTTGAGGGCGAATCCAGAGACCGTTATCTGACCGAATACCATGGGTCGAGTGAATTATCTGACTTAAAACCTATTTACATTAAATCCATGTTTCCAGGGTACGTCCAATCAAACTTTGGTCAAATTTCAGAAAATTTTCTTTCAAGTCCAAAAAAGGTAAGAAATTAATAACCCCAATACATTTTATATCTTGGAATGAAACACAGAACACGTGGAAACTGAAATTTGCCATGTAACTGCTGCCATGTGGTAGATAGCACTGTCTGAAAGTCTGCTATGGCATAAGTAAGAGACCAAACTTTTTACAATAAAATATATTAAAATAAAATAACAGCTGTATTCTAGAAACTGTCAAGTACATACTTGAAGAGATCTTTTCCCCATTTTTGAAAGGAATAAAGAGTGATACCAAATGTTATGAGTGGAGTGCTCACTGAATTAAGGCTGCCATTTTCTCTTACGTTTTGATTTGGAGAAGTTCAACAAAGGTCAAAGTCATAGTTGATTACAAGATTAAATATATTTACTGACCTCTTGCACTTTAACCCTTGTTATCGCATGCATAAAGTTGATAGTGGTTAACTTGTTAAGCCTGTCTGGTTTATCAATAAGTTGCTTATATTCTTTTTCTTGGACACCAATTAACTTATCCTGTTGGAGACAAATAAGAGTAACTGCGACCCTTCACTGCAATAAACCATCATATGTACATAAAAGTACATTGTTTTCAATACACATCAAATTAACCATGCATAACCATCATCATTTCCATTTCTCCACAATAGGCTTATTTGCATATTGAGATCAGGAGCGCACATCCAGTAATCCTCCCATTTACAAGTAAAATTCTAAAACCTCACCAACCACTCTCAAGCAGATAACACTCCAAACATATGTATCTGCAAAAATATATTACATTGCAAACTATTATTTTTAGACATTAAGCAGAAACCCCTTCATGCCGCTTACTTTCAAATACACTACTTTAATTATTGATTAATGGCATGACTAGAAAAACCCTGCCAGTACCAATTTGTTAGGCCCTAGAAGCCTCCATAATAGCTCTCCTGAAAAGTGGCAAAAGACTCATTGGTGGCATTACGCAATATTCATTTTCTTTTTACTTGATCAGTAGTAGGAAAAAAATATACTCTAAAAGTAGTTTGTTGCAATTCATTGGAGGGTGCCAGCAGGCACTTTTAAATACATTGGAACAAATCAACTAGTTATGAACAAAATCTTAATGAACTATGACTCCCATTGCGGGTAGAATGGCATCTTTGAAAACTCGTTACAAAACCCCCGTCGAAAAATAACTTAGAAGTCTTCCACTTAACACCTTAACCCTTTACCCAACGTAACGGCCAAAACCGGCCAGCGCTATTCTCAAAAATCGCCATTGAATTTTCATTTTTTTTCAATTTTTGTCTCAAAAACATAGGTTACGACCCCTCGTTGGAACGAGCTCGTCGAGCTCATTCCAACGAGGGGTCATAACCTATGTTTTTGAGACGAAAAATTAGTTATTCAATAATTTTTTTGCAAGTGTCGTCTGCTTTTCAGGTTAGGTAAAGGGTTAAGAAATGCACACAGTATCAAAATGTTGTTGTTATTTTTTTCTAATTTCCTCAAACGTATTCCAATAAAATCATATCATCTGGCCCAATGAGCTTGTTCCAAAGAGGGGTCACATGATATGGTTTTGTTGGAAATTGGAATTTGTTAACTAAATATATCATCCAAACACCAAACGCTTTTCTGTATTATTTATTTATTGGTGTTTAAGGTCACATATTTCTGCACAATGGCTAATCATGACCGCGACAGTTTTATCGGAGTACCCGGAGAGAAGCACCGAGCAACGGCGAGCAGCTGTCAGCTCCCCAACATACTGACTCCACACAAGCATGGTTAGCATTGGTTGAAGACAGGTGCACCATCGACGTGCAGTACGCCTTAGTACACAACGCCACCGTGCCCCACGTTGGTAATGGGGGGGGGGGGGGGGTGAAGGGTCTTGCCCAAGGACACAACGCGGTTGCCGCTGGTGGGATTCGAACCGAGGGCCTCTCGGCTTGCAGCCTGCACCTCTACCACCGGAGCCACCACGCCCCCACTTTTCTGTATAATCATAAAATATTTGAATTGTTAATCGCATAAAGATGCTCAAATAAACTCGTGTTAATTGAATAAAAAACTGAAACAAATCTGGTGATGTCGGTCAGAATTTCACTGAGAAGCACAAAAGTTCCCATGCTTATAGACCTAATGGGTCATGGTCCATTTATTAACCCTTTACCTAACATGAAAAGCAGATGACACTAGCAAACGAAATTCTTGAACAATTTTTGAACAACTAATCTTTTTCATTTTTTTTTGTCTCAAAAGCGTAGGTTATGACCCCTCATTGGAACGAGCTCGACGGGCTCGTTCCGTTGAGAGGTCATAACCTACATTTTTGAGACAAAAAATGAAAATATAAAATGAAAATTAATGGCGATTTTTGAGAATAGCGCTTATCAACGGACAAACTCTGAAGCTGCAGCAGGAGAGAGAGAAAGGTGTGCAAAAGTGTCAGCAGAATGTTATGTCCATTCCCCAAGTGACAATGTGTAGGTTTACAGCCATTATACTGTAACACACATAATGGCGCCCTCATCCTCTATCCATTCTTGGGACTGACAGACCAAGCAAACAGCCAGGCGGATTTGAGGTCAAACTACCGTCAGTCCCTTTGCTCGCATATCAACACAAGCGATCAGTCAGGGATGATACAGTGTGTACGGTGTTGATTATCAGTAAATTCCACTCATGTTAGAAGAGCCTTCTGTAACAAAAAACTCATTAAAAAGCACAAGCTATTAGTCAGGGCTAATACTACGACAACGTAGAAGCGCCACGTGTTGTTGTGATAGTAATCTGTTTAAACAGAGGATTAATCCATTTAAACAGAATAGTAATCCTTTTAAACAGATTAGTAATTCGTTCAAACCGATTACTTAATACGTTTAAACAGATTAACTTCACGGAATTGATTGGTTGATTGTCATGTGATCTGTTATGACAATATAGAAGGGGATCACTGCTGATCAATTCCCCCAGATGTGGACATTGCGGCAATGAGTCGAGGCCTCATAGCCACGAGGGCTGTGCGCTGAGACCTCACTGAGGCCTCTCCTAAAGGTCATCCTATACTCAGTCGCACTTACCCTTCTTCCAGAACCCTCACGGGCTCTAAACTCCCCCCACTCTAATGGCTGGTAATCAGTGATCCGTAATCGCGGTACAGCCAGTGATTACTTGGTGAGCATTATAACTTAGATGAATCGACGAGTCATTCAGGGAGTCACTCGCTGGGGCCACAACTCGATTACTCACCAGCTCGATGCCATCGAGTCGTTCGAAGAGTCCCATCTCGAGCAGCTTCCTGTTTACTCATTTGTAAGATTCGTTCGAGGTATCTCTCCCCAGGGTATTGCTCTACAACTTTTAATGCTAACAAAGCGATCCCAGGGTGTCCCACAATCACGGATCAGAGAAGACCAATCGACAGGACTGTGAGTGGAGACCCCATTCAGGCCTTTTTGATCGATATTTATACTCATATGATATTCTGCGATGCCCGCAATCCCATATTTTACCCCAGGACCCTTCTCAAACGACCTGAGGAAGGAGAATAACGCTTCGAGCACTCTTTTACCCATTTGGGTTAAAATATCACTAAGCGATCATCAGTGGCTGACCTGTCGAGCGACTCTTCGAGCTTGGCGACTCAAGAGCTTCTAGAAGAAAAAGATTGCCTCTGTTGCTTTTGATCAGGATGCTGGCGAAGGGTTAGTGGGCCACTAGCGCAAGTAGGGGATACTAAGGCTTCTGGGATAAGATCGTCGGTCACTGATTGGGTGAGGAAGTTGGGTGTAGTGGGGAAGATTAGGGGCAGAGAGAGGTTCTGGAAGACGGGTAGTGACGACGATGCGGCTCTCACAATGGATGGTGGGAGAGGAAAAGCAAGAGCTTCTAAGATAGGATTGCCGCCATAAAAGGACCCCATAGGTGTATAAGAGACCCATCAGAAAGGGAAAGGCCTGAAGTCGCCCGGTCTCTGTCGCATGTAGGGGACGCTAGGACTTCCGGGAAAAGTCGACGGGTCACTGATGAATTGAAGAGCTGGTTGGATTTGGGAAGAATGGGGCTGTAAAAGGCTTCAGGAAGAAGAGGAAAGGCGACAGTGTCACTCTTGATAGGGTTGCTGAGGCAGGGTCCTCGAGTCAAATACTGGACATCGGGTCCCCCTTGAAATTAAGGGTGAGGGATAGAATGCAATGGCTTCTAAGATGGGGTTGCCGACATCACAGAATATCACACGAGTAAAAAGGCCCATCACAAATAGGACTCAATGAGGACTCCACTCACAGCCTTGGCGATTGGGCACCACTGATCCGTGATTGTGGGACACTCCGTGATTAGTAATCCGTTTATACAGCTTAGTAATCGTTTTAGCCGGATTAGTAATCCGTTTAAACAGTTTATCTACATTGATTTGATTGGTTGATTGGCACGTGGTATATTATGACGATACAGTGTGAGACGGAGTGAGATCTCACCGCACAGTCCACATGGCTTTGAGGGCTATGGGCTATGAGATGAGGCCTCGGCGCAAAGCCCTCATGTTGACATAAGACTGATCACTAATTGAATTAGGCGATCACTTCTGATCAATTCCCCCAGATGTGGACATTGCGGCTATGAATTGAGGCCTCATGGTCACGAGGGTTGTGAGTTGAGACCTCGTTGAGGCCTCTCCTGTTGGGCCTTCTATACGCAGTCACACTTCCCCTTCTTAGAGAATCCTTCTGTGCCCCTAATCTTCCCCAGCTCTACCCAATGATCGGTGATCAGTGAACTGTAATTGCGGGACCCCCAGTGATTACTTGATGAGCATTATAACACAGATGAATCGAAGAATCGTTCAGGGAGTCACTCGCTGGGGTCACTTGTAGATTAATCATCGGCTCGATGGCATCGAGTCGTTCGGAGTTCCTTCTTGAGCAGCTCCCCGCTGACCCTCCGGGAAATTTCTCTACAGCATTTAATAACTAAGCGATCAGAGGGTACCCTACAATCACGGATCAGTGATGATCAATCGCCAGGGCTGTGAGTGGAGACCTGATTGAGGCTTCTGTTGATGGGCCCTTATACTCATATGAGGCTCTGCTATGCCGGCAACCCATCTTAGAAGCCCTTGCGTTCGTTCTCCCACTCTCCATTCCAAGGGATATCCTATGTCCGAGCCTCCAGTATTTGGCCCCGAGGACCCTGCCTCAGTAGCCCGATCAAGAGCGACACAGTCGCCCTTTGTCTTCTTCCAGAAACCCTTCACAGCCATATTCATCCCAACTCCAGCCAGCCCCCTCACTCCATCAGTGACCCGGCGACCTTAGATCTTAGTTCCCCCTACATGCGCTAGTGACCGGACGGCTTTAGGCCTCTCCCTTCTGATGCGCCTCTTTTACACATATGATGTCCTTTGATGGCGGCAACCCTATCTCAGAAGCCCTTGCTTTCCCTCTCCCACCATCCATTCTAAATGGGACCGGATGGCCTATCCTCCCGTATTTGACCCCGAGACCTTCCCCAACAGCCTTATTAAGAGCCACTACCCTTCTTCTAGAACTTTTCTACGGCCCCAATCATCCTCACTCTACCCAACTTCCTCACTCAATCAGTTATCCGACGATCTTATCCCAGAAGCCTTAGCATTCCCTACTGGCGCTAGTGAACCACCAACCCTTCCCCGGCGTCCTGATCAAGAGCGACAGAGTTAACCTTCATCTAGAAGCTCTCTTGCCTCCACAAGCTCGAAGAGTCGCTCGATAGGTCAGCCACTGATGGTCAGTGGGGTTATTGAGAATCACTGATCGTTAGGCACTTGTAATCGGTGATCAGTGATCCGTGATCGCCGGACACCCGGTGATTGTTTAATGATATTATAATCCAGACGAGTCAAAAACTCGTTCGAAGAGTCACTCTCCTTGATCAGGCCGTTTGGAAAGAGTCCGTGGGGTCAAATATGGGGTTACAGGCCTCTCAGAGCCTCATATGAGTACAAAGACTGATCAAAAAAGGCCTCAATGAGGTCTCCACTCACAGCCATAGCGATTGGTCATCACGTGATTGTGGGACACCCCATGATCGCTTATTTATCATTAAAAGCTGTAGAGCAATCCCTCGGTGGAGAGACTCCTTGAACAACTCTTACAGATGAGCAGCGGGGAGCTGCTACTCGAGACGGGACTCTTCGAACGACTCGATGCCATCGAGCCGATGAGTAATCGAGGAGAGTAGTAGATGGGATTGGGGATATCATGGGTGATCTCATAGGTGACGTCATAGTCACGTGACGTCATGTTTGGTTGTCATGGCAGCCAGCGTGAGCGGCCATCTTGTTACATCATCCCCATAGTGATGCATGGTCCTAGTGCGCTGCCCGTGTTCTTAGAGTGATACGTGTTTCCGTCGTCCATTTTGTATATTGGAGGTCTCCATCTTGGATTCTATGGTAACACGTTGTCGCTATGTTACCGAAAATCTTCCTATAGGACAGGAGTGTGTTCGGGTGGTGTGTTCGATTGAATGAGAGTAATTTCCTGATTCGTAGAATTGCCCAAATAAACTCGACAATCCTCCAATTCACCCAAATCCACTCAAAACAACCAAAACGAACTTGAAGAAGCCCGGGGATGGGCTCGTTTCCCCATAACAGGTGTGTTCGTTTGTACCAGAGTAGGTTTCTAGTTCGGATTTTCTTCAAATCCTCAAACAGAATCACCTTCAAATTACCCCAAAATGCGCCCTAAACTACCGAAACGGACTTTATTTGATATTAAGTCCCCCATTTTGGGCTTATAATAGTAGCACGTAGTGCTACATGACCATTCCTTTGTATAACAATAATATTACTTTGTAAAATTACCCAAATAGACCGCAACAGTTGTTTTATTTGGAGCAGATTTCAAACTAAATCATCGGCTTCTACCTTTGTATCTGCAAGCTATGTTGTAACCTCTCCCATCACTTTATAAAGTATTCCGACGACCCTAGACGGGATCGTAGAGCAATTAGTTTTTTGGAGTCCGTACATCCCTTTATACCTTTTTTAGCTCTAGGGCTGGGGCGATGGGCGACGAAGAGTAATGATGTCTGTGTCAACAACGATGCTCAGATTCAAAGATGACTTACTACAGATCTTCAAGAATGATGCTGGATTAAAGCTGACTTCCCAAGAACTGACCCAGTTGAATCGTGTGGTAGATGGAGCCAAGAGAAGAAATCTAGACCAGCCAATAGGTGCTGGTAGAAAGAAACAAAGATGTGTGGATACTGGCCGATTATTAACTACAAACAAGAGAACGACGTCAACTCCGAACGAAACTCTTTTCACTCAAACTACGAAGAAGAATGAAGATTCAAGGATGGGCCAACTTTCAGACCAAAATATGATTATACAAGAGAACGATGCCAGCTCCCGTCAAAAACAAAGTTTCAACTACGAATCAGTCTGAAGATTCAAGGATGGATCAAAACAAGATCAAACCAAAGAAGACTGAAGGTCAAAACAAGAAGTTGCGAATCAGTTTGAAGGCAAGTCCATGACGTCAGATCCCATTAAGAACAAAGTTACCACTACGAAGAAGCCTGAAGACAAGAAAGATGCAAGGCAAGAAATCAAAACAACCAACAAGGTCAAGCTACCAGTGTTCTGCCAGCTAGCACACAAGGATATAGACAGAGTCAAACGATGGGAAGAAGCTCCAACCAACAAGATGAGATGGTTATCCTATGAGAGAAGTCAGAAGAAGAAAGATATTGAAAAGATGCCTGGACCATTTAACTTAATAAACTGCATACTCGAATAAAAATGAGTGAAATGTTATATATTGTTGTTGTTTTTTATCAACTATCCCAACAAAAGTATCCGGGTGTAGAGTGAATTACTCGGGTGTAAAAACCCGTTTGACAAGAATCCTCTAAACAGTATCCTCCAAAAAACTATCTTCCAATAGTACATCACCATATCATAGGTATCCTCCAATACCCGTATGTGCATATGTGATGTACTCACATTGTGCATAAGCATACAAGCACATATAGACACATCCAGCATGTGCCTATGTACTACATGCAATGTGTCCACTAGAATATAAACACGTGTAGGGTGGTCGGAATACTTTATAAAGAGAAGGGGAGGTTATAACATAGTTTGAAGATAGGCAGGAAGAAACCGATGATTTAGTCGGAAATCGGTGCGAAATAAAACAACTGTTGGTCTGTTTGTGGTAATTCTACGATGTAAACGAGGATTCTAAAGGAATCTTAACCAGTATAGTACTCGTATTTAAAGGAATTGTCCTGTTATTGGGTGAAAAGCCCAATCTGGGGCTTCGCCAAGACCATTTCGGTAGTTTTCGGTGATTTGGGGACATTGGAGGGGTTTATTTGGGTAATTAGATTTAATCTTGTACGGAGGAACATACCTCTGTCCCATAAGAAGGTTTGGGGGTCATATAGCGATCACGTGCTACCACAGAAACCAAGATGGCGGCCTCCAGTATACAAAATGGCTGACGGAAACACGTTTCACCATAACAACACGCGCTGCAGATGCGCACTAAAACCACGTATCACCATGGAGATGACGTCAGAAGATGGACGCCCACACGGGCTACCACGACAATCAAACATGACGTCACTTGGTCACGTCACCATGAGATCCCCCAATGTAGGTTGTTCTCCACATCTCCTCTTACTGAGGAGTAACCCCTGCGAGTGACTCCCTAAACGACTCTTCGATTCATCTGAATTATAATATTCATCAAGTGATCTCTGCGAGTCCCGCAATTACGGATCACTGATCACAGATCACTTGGTAGTGTGGAGGAAGATTAGGGCCGGAGAGGGGTTCTGGAAGAAAGGGAAGTGTGACTGAGTATAGGAGGCCCATTAGGAGAGGCATCAATGAGGTCTCAACTCACGGCTCTCGTGGCTAAGAAGGCTTGACTCATAGCAGCAATGTCCACATCTGGGGTAACTGATCAGTAGTGATCGCCTTAGTCATTTATCGTGGCATCATTAGTGATCAATTTTCTTATGTGACGACATAAGGGCCATGTACTGAGGCCTCATCTCATATCCCATAGCCCTCAAAGCCATGTGAACTGTGTGGTGAGACCTCACTAAGTCAAATACTATATCATCATAACTGACCACGTGATAATCAACCAATCACATCTGTGCAGCTAATCAGTTTAAACGGATTTCTAATCCGTTTAAACAGATTAGCAGTCGGTTTAAACGGATTAAGTAATCTATTTAAACGGATTACTAATCTGTTTGAACGGATTACTAATCTGTTTAAACGGATTATTGATCTGTTTAAACGGATTGCTAATCTGTTTAAACGGATTAATAATATGTTTAACGGATTACTAATCTGTTTAAACGGATTAAGTAATCGGTTTAAACGGATTACTAATCTGTTTAAACGGATTACTAATCTGTTTAAAGAGATTACTATCACAACAGCACGTGGCGCTTCTACGCTGCCGTATAATACAGTGTGTGCAGTGTGGATTATCAGGAAGGTGTTATTTCCACACATGTCAGAAGAGCCTTCTTTAACCCTTTAGCCCAACGAATCGGCTACATCCGCCCGCGTAATGTGCAAATTCAGCAGCGGAGAAAATATTATTTTTCAAAACATTTCAACAAAACCATATCATGTGACCCCTCTTTGGAACGAGCTCGTTCCAAAGAGGGGTCACATGATATGATTTTGTTGAAATGTTTTGAAAAATTTAAAAAAAAAATGGTATTTAAAATAATAAATTTTGATGTCGTCTGCGTTGGGTAAAGGGTTATGAAACTCATTAAAAACAAGGTTGCAGCTAGTGGACCTCCCATTACAACCACAACTCCACTTACTGGAATATTGCATGCATTTCTCATATGTTCCCATAGCAGTTTATTGTTTCTTTTTTTCATCTGTGTGGGAAAAGTTTTTCTCCACTCCATACTGTAATATTTTATTGAACCAAACACTAAGGTTCGTTGCTGAATGAGTACAGTTGCAACATTTACCACTTCTTATGATTATTAAGTAAAGATGAAAACTTGAGAAATCAACCCTGCAACCTTTTACAGTGAAAAAATCCAATGTGTCGGTGTTTAGCATGGCATTTGATAAACTTCGACTTGGCCATCTGCTTGGTCAAAGCGACACTGTGTAATAGAGCATACATAATGTCATTATTCAAACCCTCTGGTGATGGAATAGTGTTTTGTAGAGTCTGAGAGTTACTTGCCATTGCTTGGAGGTTATCTACTTGTTTTTGCTCATTCCACCCATAAAAATGTCTGAAATAATTTGACGCTGGCTGATGAAAGTGGCATTAAACATCAGGTCCATTAAACAGCCCTAGCTTGTAGTCATCTACTGAAGTTACATACTAGACCAGTATAAACTAATGGTACATAAGCTCTCCCTTGTGTCACCAATTCACAAGTACTGGTGGATGTGTACTCTTCGGGTGATCAAGTACAATATATCCCTACGTGTAGATAACAGACTGATATCACAACTGACACATCCATTATTTGAAAGCCTGAAGGGATAGCTCAGGAAGGCAAAGTTAATGTAATAATCTTACAGGTGACAATGTATAAATTTCATCATGCCCAGCAACGGAAAATTATAAATACATGCAGACGGGGAACCTAACCAAATATTAAACAATGAAATGCAATCCTAATGATGGATAGCAACATGGTAATCTGTCCATTTCGATCATGTCCGTAAGTTTCTCCTCAAGGAGAATGACCCTATAACAGATAATGATTACAGCAAAAGGTGAATTTCATCTGTAACATTTCATTCAATACAAAATATATGAATTTGTGAAAACAATCTCTGAATGAACTAAACCCCATGTTAATCGAAAATCAAAATTAAAATTTTGTAGTCATACCTTCAGACGCATGGACAGGAATGACAGTTGTTGCACTTCTCATTGCGTTACAGGGCAACAACTCAAACGCACTTTTTTTCTTTTACAATACCTGTTAGTTACTGATATTTTCCACAGAAAAATGAATTTGACAGGGACAGTATTTAGAAATTGATTTTTGGTGTGTACGAATTGTCCCGTCGGGTTTTCAAACTTATATGAATTTGCAAAATAAAACGGCAGCTGTGTGCCTTTATGTGTGTGTTAATTGGGTGGATAATTTACAAATTATACTATTAGTTATCCTTGTGTTTTCCAAGGTGTATGGGAATTTATACCGGTTTGGGCACTCATACACCCTGAGGCGAAGCCGAAGGGTGTATGAGTTCCCAGACCGGTGTAAATTCCCATACACCCTGGAAAACACAAGGATTACGTTTTTATTTCCAAGAATTTTGGTGTACTTAATAAGCTAAGTTGTGGGAAAAAACTGACAGAAAATTTGTACTTTGTAAGTTTCTTAATAAAACCAGGCAAATATGGATGTCAAAGGAACTGGCTCAATGAGCCAGTTCCAATGACATCCATATCTGTAATATTTTATTGCACATAAATATTAAATTTCCTGTATTTTTATTTTTGTTCGAACATTTAACCGAGCAGAGGGTATGAATTTATAATTAAAAATAGGTACTCTTTTAGCCTGCTATTGTGCATTCTTGTTTTTACACCATGGTTAACCACGGTGTGAAAAAGCTACTGTGGATTGCAAGTTACACCGTACCTCTCAGCCAATCAAATCGCAGTATTTTGTTTAATTTGGAAATAATGTGTGTTACAAGTCTATATGTATGCATCTACAACAGCTGCAGTTAACAAGTATGGATGTACATATATAAATAAATCTGATGTATAGTGTAACTTAATGCATAGATCAGTTATTTTATGATTGTTGCAATTTAGGACTAAGTGTCAGTTATTTTCTAATTAAATCTTTTCTGTAATTGGTACAACCCGGGACTAAGTAAGTCCCAAATTGTACCAAAGACATAAACAAATTCACTAGAACATAAGTGATCTATGCATTAAGCTGACCCATAACTAAGTTACAGCATACATGTATGCAACCTCCTGCATCAACTGAAAAGGATATCATAACTTGTCGAATTGTTTCTTGGATGACAGAAAAAAAATGCAAATAGAATAATGATCACTACCATCATAAATTTTGTAATGATTTACCTCCCTTTGAAAATATGTGCTTTAACCCTTTGAGACATTAATTATCCTGACGTTCAAGCGTCACTGGGAATTCAGTTTCTTCAACGTTTTTCAAAATGAGACGGCAAACGTCGGAAAGTACAAATAACAAGATATTTTTCACATTAGTGATTATCCGCTGGAGGGCAAGATTATTGTTGGTGGTCTGAATTTGTTATTCAAAATTTGTTTTATTACAAATTATTGAAGAGTGTCCACAGGCACTCTCCAATAATTTGTAATAAACAAATTTATATAAACAAAATATTATTTGTGTTTGACTGAATATGAAATATAAGCAAGGAACAAAGTGTTGGCTTTTGCTCTGGATCCTCATTTTTTGAAATCCCTGAGAGTGGCTTCTAGCACTCAACCAGTTAAGAAGTCTTGCCAGCAGAATTATATTAGTATTTTAAGCAGAGATAACATTTGGCTCAACGGTTCTCACTCAGGACTATTCGAGAGAAATAGGAATTGAGGTTAAAACTTTAAAAAATCGAAAAATAATATCAAAACAAATGGCCACAAAGTATTAACGCGCTGTTTAATTTCCTACGTCAAAAGACGTACAAAAGTATGAAAGGGTTAAAGCACTGGAGAGACTAATCATACAATGGTGCCATGACTTGTTCTATGTTTTAGCAACATCAGCACATGGCATTAGTTCAAAATTATGTTTTGTATGACAATAAACACTGATGAGACAACTTCTGTATCCTTCGACACCAGCTCAAGCTATCACCTCTGTGAAGTTATCCAGTGCATAAACATGATCAGTAAGGGATTGTCTAATTGCTTGAATAAGCTTCATTATTTCCAAATGAAACAAAATACTGCATTTTGATTGGCTGAGAGGTACGGTGAAACTTGCAATCCACAGTAGCTTTTTTTACACCGTGGTTAACCACGGTGTAAAAAAGCTACTGTGGATCGCAAGTTAAAAAACAAGAATACAGAATAGCAGGCTCTTTGGCTGAAAAAGTACCCATTTTTAATTATTAATTCATACCTTCTGCTATGTTATGTTAGAATAAAAATACAGGAAATTTGATATTTATGAGCAATAACATATTGCAGAAATGGATATCTTTGGAACTGGCTCATTGAGCCAGTTCCAATGACATCCATATTTGTCTGGTTTTATTAAGAAACATACAAAGTACAAATTTTCTATCAATTCTTTCCCACAATGTAGGTTAAAGTATTAAGTACACCAAAATTCTTGGAAATAAATCCGTTATCCTTGTGTTTTCTAGGGTGTATGGGAGTTTACACCGGTCTGGGAACTCATACACCCTGCGGCTTCGCCTCAGGGTGTATGAGTTCCCAAACCGGTGTAAATTCGCATACACTCTGGAAAACACAAGGATAACTAATAATACGATCCATCGACAGCAGTAACTAATGCATTATTTGAGTAACTAAAATATCAAACCAAACACTGCTGAATTTGTATTACAATAAAGGGCATTTTGTGGGGCAATAACAAAGCAATGGTATTTGTCAGTCAACTTTGCACAAGATCTGACCTTCCTGGTTACATCCAATGTGCAAATGCTAAGAGCAGACAGTGAGTCTAAAAATACTTATTTCAGAAATACATGCAAGAATGTTATCACCATTAACAGCTGCTCACACACTGGTGTATATCATCAGATGAGACAGTCATTATAGACCCATTGATCAGATAAAACTGTCGGCAGTCTGAATGGTCTCTGCAATCTTACATTTTGCTGTAATCTGACCCCCAAACACCTCTCGACCTAATGAGACACCACGATACAATAACAGAAAACGACAACTCCATGAATTGAGTTTTTCGACAATTTTGATGCCCGCTCCTAATGCAGGATCTGCAAAGGCAATTATGGGTTTTCTGAATCACCAGTGTGCTGGCAACAACAACTCGTCACCTGAGAACTACAGTTTTTAAGTGCCATTTTTCATTTTTCATTTTTCGAGAACACACGAGTCGTAGAGTTGGGCATCTGGGATTTGTACATCCTGGGGAGTAGAATAATGAAATTTTCTATGTCATTTTATGCGTACATTTTCTACGATATTCGGAAATATGTTTAAGATTGATCCCCTTTTTGATGTCAAACGGGGATGATGATTTTGGAGATAGAACAGCTGCACACAAAGTATTCTGTGCATATTGTTTCTTAGCATGGAACATTTTTCTTAAAGAAAAGGTATAATGAATCGCATAAAACTTTTTTTTAACCTTTTACCCAACGTAACGGCCAAAACCGGCCAGCGCTATTCTCAAAAATCGCCAATTAATTTGCATTATTGTTTTCATTTTTTGTCTCAAAAACATAGCTTATGACCCATCGTTGGAACGAGCTCGATGAGCTCGTTCCAACGAGGGGTCATAGCCTATGTTTTTGAGACAAAAAATTAAAAAAAGTTAGTTATTCACAAATTTTTTTTTGCAAGTGTCGTCTGCTTTTCATGTTAGGTAAAGGGTTAAAAGAAAGAATATTGTTATAGCTTAGCAGGTTTAAAACGTTTCCGATAAAGGACATGGAAATCAGACATACTCTACCACTTTTAACAATTGACCATTCAGTCCTCCGGGTGGCCCCTGGAAAATATTTCAAATGCTTAAAAGGTACAGCTGTAAAATACCTCTTTTCAGTTTAAAAGTCATATTCTAACCTCAATTACATTATACCATGCATGGACAAAGAACATTTTTCTCGAACACTTGAAGCAGTCATAAAAGTAACATTATGAAAGATACTTGCTATATTAATTATTCTGTTTTTATTACTTTCCAAAGTGTGATTTACTGGGATTTCCGGGTTTGATTATAAACGATAACTTAACAAGTGAATTGTGCAATCAACAATTGTGCCATGTATCCCTGTGCGCAAATGAAGACGCTTTGATATGGGTGTAATGGGGACTTCATTGTTTTTGTTTTTGTTTTATAACCCTTTACCTAATATGAAAAGCAGACGACACTTGCAAAATTGCAAAAAAAAAATTCTTGAATAGCTATTATTTTCATTTTTTGTCTCAAAACATAGGTTATAACCCCTCATTGGAACGAGCTCGTTCGTATAAGGGGTCATAACCTATGTTTAGAGACAAAAAATGAAAAAATAATGAAAACTAATTGGCGATTTTTTAAAATAGCGCTGGTCGGTTTTGACTGTTACGTTAGGTAAAGGGTTAAATAATATAATTATCGTTAACAATGAAAAGTAATAAACAGAGTAATCGCTTGACTGGACTGGTTACGTGAAATAATTCATTCAAGGCGAGGGACTATATTGTAAAACACGCGTGCGCATTCGCGCACTCGTGTTTGTACAACGTCCCTCACCTCTCATGAATTATTTCACGTAACCAGTCCAGTCAAGCGATTACTCTCTATAAAATCTCCTCCTGGACTATCAGAAAAACAAAAACGAAGAGAACGATGACGCTGCCACCGAACATATTACATAACATATTACAGTAGAAGTATTTGTGACGTGTTATGGCACCCATAAGTTAGACAGAAACATTATTATTGCCAATACAATGCTTTTTCCACTGAGCCAAATTCTATAAACACGGCGAGTTGATTTTAAGCAAACAATTTGTTAAAAATAATAAACTGTTTGTAATTTGGTCATCCAAAATGTTATAGTTCTCATAGTGTGATAAAGGTAACACGTTGGTTTACTATTTAACAATCAATATTGTTCTATTTATTAATTTTATTCAATTTTAATTTTTGAAATGCCATGAAAAGTGAAGTTTATCTCGTCCATATTTTATATTTTAAAGACAACACATTGCTGTGTGAGGTGCACGAAATTTATATTAACTAATTTTTCGTTTTTAATTTCTTTAGCTTTGGAAGCTCTCTTGAATATTGACATAATTTGTGACATAATATTTGGAAAAGAGCCTTTAAACAAAATTTTACCCACACTTAAAATCAAGTTGATTACCATTACCAATTTTTTGTGAAACTTAGATGATTTATGTCCTTTTTAGTCCAAGTGGTTTTCGAGTGTTTGTCTTCCGTGACGAAATAAATTATATTTGTTTTCATATTAGTTCTTTTACCCCCTGCACACTGATGTCAAAATATCTCAATTTCAGGCAGAAATAAATTTCCCATAATGCAACTAGAAATTTAACCACTTCAATCTCGTTTGACAGAGCTCATTGAGCTCTGTCAAACGAGATTGAATTGGTTAAATTTCTAGATGCATTATGGGGAAAACAGCTTTCTGAAATTTTGGTATTTTGACATCAGAGTGAAGGGGGTTAAATAATCTATAAATATCTAACAGCAATTCAATCAAAAATCACCCAAAGTTTCTCTTTGAACAGCCATCAGTCGCTCTATAAACTGAATACTTGCATTTGCAGTGGCAAAAATATAACTTTTAAAGAGTATTATTTTACCATGAAACAACACAATATTTTAACCGTAAATGAAAATATATGATACCCTACATCTCGGATATTCCATCTTAAAAATTGTTTGGTTACTACACGACTTGCATAGTATGAAAATAAAAATATACTGTAGATTGAATGTGAGCGCTGATGTGTGTTTCTGTGTGTGGTTGAGTGTATATTTATGTATTAAAGGAATAATTTGCCATTTCTATCGAAATCCAATTGTTCCTACGTTCAAAACTACCTTTTTAAATATAACCCATTTTATTGAACTTTGTCCCCCAAAAGTAATAAAACCATTTAAATGGATTACTCCCAAACATTTTGTATTTAGAGAATCGGCGGGCAGCAAAACGCTCCGATAAACTAAATTTACAACAATTATGCAGTTTTATTAATTCTGGGAGATAAAGCTTAACAAAATGATTTAAACTTTATACATGTTGTTTGTATCCTAGATGCAATGGGGCGTACCACGTCGGCTGTCGACAGATGGCGCGCGTGTTCTATCGGTTATACTATTCTTTCAATTTGACCAGAGGAAGTTATTTTTGTTCATGAAAATATACGCACGCTTATTATTTGAAGATGTGTTGAAAACATTACGTTTGAAATTCAAACTTAGCTCTTAGATTTCCTTTGCCGTGTTTAGGGCATATCTGACACGAATTGTTATTGGTAATTAGACGGTTCTTCAATTCCACAGTACTTCGTCATTTTATGTAGAAATGGATCATGTTATACACCAAAAGTGTCCATAATAAAAGAAGAATGCATGTTAAGTGTAGAAATGTTGAATCTATTACTTTTGATGAATAAATTTAGCTGCAAGCTTTTCCTCGGTGTGCTTAAAATTGGAGATATTGTGTAGTTATACATGTATGTATTTACAATGTACAAAGCAAACCACAATCAATCAGTATAAGATGAACACTGTTTTATGTACAGTATGGCCATTGAGCATTGAGTGAATTCCACACATGGGCTTTTTTATATTCATACAACCATTGGAATTCATCGTAAAACATAGAACTCAAATACAAAACTTTAAATTTCCATTAATGAAGCACCGGTATAACAATTTATACCCCCCCCCCCTCCCCAGATGAACTAATTTAACTTCCCAAACCCTGATTACCCCCCCCCCCCCCACACACACACACACACACACAGACACACACACCCACACACAGTGGCACACACACCAAATTTTTATTTTTGCCTTTCCATATAATGAGACTTTTTTTAAAATTTTGAACTCACAAATGTTTTTCTGCTGGAATCAGTATTTTTGAAATACATGTATTTTTGAAAATATAATCTATTTTATGACTATCATCTAAATAAAACATTTTTGAAGACAACATTTTAGGAAATGGAGGTGACAGATACATGTAACATGACAAGTGTATCTTCCCCACCTGGGACTTCAAGGACAAGAAATATTTTTTTCTCAAACCAACGTTTCTGAATGGTTTTCCTCAATCTAATCTAAGACTTATGTCGGATATTCATGGGAAAAAGATCTGTGTGTGTATGTTAATCCCCACCCCCACCAGACACAACAAGGTCTAGAATTTGTTTTTATACAAAAATCAACTCTTATACAAACATCAATTTTTGGGGAGGGTGTTCCGCAATACAATCCCATTTCAAGACTTATATGTCCAACAACATTTCATGAGGTGGGGAGATTATTTATTATTATTTATTTATTTGCGTTTAAGGTCAAATACTTATGCACAATGGCCAATGACGACCGTGACAATTTTTCGGGTGGAGGAAGCCGGAGTACCCGGAGAGAACCACCGAGCATCGACGAGCAACTGTCAGCTCCTCAACATTCTAACACTGTTCAAGCTCCGCTCAAGCAGGGTTACAGTGGTTGAAGACATGTGCACCATCGACGTGCAGTACGCCTTAGCACACGGGTTCATCATGCCCCCATGTAGGCAACCGTGATAAAGTGCCTTGCCCAAGGACACAACGCGGGTCGTCCCGGACGGAGATCGAACTCGAGACATATAGCACAGAAGTCCAGCAGTCTACCACGGAGCCACCGCGATCCCAGGTGGGGAGATAATGTGACCTATGTGTTTTTCCCCACCTGGCACTTGAAGGACAAGAACATTTTATTTGGCACAACTCAATGTTTCTGAAGAGTCATCCCCAATATAATCTAATTTTAAGTCTCACAAAATGGATTTTTTTTAGGAGTGAACAATTTTCAGAGGGGTTGGGGGATAATTTAACCTGTGTATTCTGCCCCACCCCTACTGACAATTCACAGGCAAGAAAAATATTTAACACAGTAAGATAAATAAAAAAAAGAGAAATAGTAAAAAGCAAATTTATTATTGCAGTAAGGAATAGGATAAAAAGGTCAACAAGATACCAAACCCCCACCACAGAGACAAAGTGGGAATGGAAAGCCACAGCAGTTGCAATCTACCCGTTCGGTGACAGGTCGGTTTGAAATTTTCATCATATCCCAACTTCTGTGGATCCCTGCAAGGAGTGTTCAATGAGCCTATCACCAATTGAATTCAATAAATATTTTTAAACATTTCTGTACACATTTTTAATTGAAGGAAAAACAGCTTTAGTTTTTACTGATTTGAGGCATAAAATTGCAAAGAAGATATTCAGTTTCAAATCACACACTGTACAGTACGTGGAGAGCGTATTATCACTAAAACACCCGCAGAGTGGAGATTCCACCCAACCAATAATTGCAAATTTGTTGCAAAGCATAACCAGCACAAGCAAAGTTTCAGCCAATGGACCTCCGGGTTTAACCCGGAGGTCCATTGGCTGAAACATTGCTTGAGTTTTTTGTCGATATGTACAAAATTTGAAAGTTATAGCTTGGGTGATAACTCCACTCCGCGTGTGATTATTTACAATCCACTCTCCACGTACTGTACGTATATGCACACACCTGTAGCGCATGCCACAAAAGATTGTTCAATAAACTTCTGACCCCTTTTTGCATGTATCATGGCTTAAAAATACCTACAATTAACAACACCTCATTTTTTTGATAACTGAAAATATCTTTTCAAATTTATTAAAGTATGAAGATATAATGTTGCGTGTAAGAATAAATAACGTTTTGTATTTTTAATTATTCATTTACAGATTTATGCATTTTAAGGAAACCTGAACATAATTGGGGACTGGGTTCTAAGCTAACACTTACAGTATGTGGTGAGTAGATTGTAATCACCCGTGGAGTGGAGTTAATACCCAAAGTATCTCTTTCAAATTATGAACATATGGACAAAAAACACAAGTAATGTTTCAGCCAATGGACCTCGGTGCTTGACCCGGAGGTCCTTGGCTGGAGGAACTTTGCTTGTGCTTGTTATGCTTTGCAACAAGCTTACAGTTATTGCTTGGGTGGAATTTCCACTCTGTAGGTGATTTAGTGATAATACACCCTCCATGTATTGTACTTTGATTTGCTACACGCAACTTCAAGTCCTGATACTCAAGGCAATGAGGGGTTGACTTAATTGCATGTACCAGTAACTGTATTGACAATGGTACTACAGTGGAACCCTGTTAATTGAATATCTACTTTGCAAATAAAAATTATCCAATTAACAGAAGTATTCAATTAACAGGGATTTGTAACTTTTCTGTATTCTGTAGATAAACTTAGCATTTATTCTATTAGATCTTGTTTGACAGATCTCCATGAGCTCTTTCAAACAAGGTATAATAGATTAAATGCTTCTATTGGATGTAAACAAAGGAAACCTGGGGAGAGTCAGAGTAATTTCTCGACAGGTTACAAGATTTTTTAATCAATTAACAGGAGTTTACTCTTTAACCTATATTCTATTAACAGGTCAAATTTGTACTTGAGGTATGGTAAATTGTTTAGTGTTGGGAAATTATATTCAATTAACAAGGATATACAATTAAGAGATATCCATTTAAATGGGATCCACTGTAACTGCTTTCAAACAATCTATTCCTGATATATGCAGTTTAATGAAACCTGAACATGACTGGGGACTGGGTTCTAAGCTAACACTTACTTTGGTTTGTGTTAAACACAACTTCACGTCCTGATACTCATGGCAATGGTGGGTGATTTAATTCTATGTACCCAATTTGTCAATTTGTCCATTCTCCCAAACAGAAAACATTTTAGCATCTGTCCCATACTTTAGTGTGAGTACATAGGTTGCAGCATACCTACATGTATAGGCATTTGCCTAAACCTTACTTCCCAAATTGTAACTTGTATACTATAAAGGTAAGTGGCACAAGATTATTCTATGTCCGTCAGTTCATTTGTATTTATGTATGTGTTGGTTGGGTAATTTGGCAAAAAACCCAGGAGTGTGGGGGGGGGGGGTGGAGAGTGGAGGGACAAACACCCTACATTGTAGTGTGGGGAGGGTGCAACATATTGTTTAAAAGTAGTTTAAAAGTAATTACATTTTGTACCAATGTTAGTACATTACAATCATTTAAAGATATATGTAACTAAGTCAATCATCATTTTCAACTTAATGCCAAGAGTTTGAGGACTTGAAAGTGGGTGCAACACAAACCAAAGTAGGTGTAAGCTTAGAACCCAGTCCCCAATCATGTTAAGGTTTCCCTGAACTGCATATATCTATTAATCAAATGTCTAAGCTTAATTCTAAATAAATTTCAGCATAAAGTATCAGCAAGACTTGGAATAAGGGGTGGGTCAAGGACAATGACCGGCAACAAACCTACTTTGACCTACACTCTATAAAATCCATATGACATTTTGACCGATGCAATATTCTGCTCAATTTTAGAATCTGAGTTTACAAAAAAACACTGGTAAATCGGTATAAACTTAAATTCCATTGCGAATTAACAAGTCATTTCTTCATTTAGTAGTCACCATATGTCAGTTTACCATGTGTAAAGCAATATGTTGAAAATGACCTGCACAAAATTAAATTGACCTGTCTCGGAAAAACAAATATTTTGAGCTTTGGTTATTAGTTTTTTTTTCAATTAAATAATTTGTTTACTTTTAGAAATTATTTTAAATATTCATCCATACTTACCTGTCATCTTAAATACTTTCATTGGTTGAGTTATGGGACTAAGATGGGTGAGGTGAAGGAGCTGGGAGTTAACAGTAAAAAGAAGGGACATGTTAATTAATCACATACACATTCTTACTCTGGTAATTGGTAAAAGGGAGTGAAGGATGTACATGCAACAGATAGAAAAAAGTGTTATCCCCAGTGGCCCTATCGACTCCAATTTGTTCGGCACTTTTTTCAATAATTCTTAAATGAATGAATGGATAAATGAATGAACTGTTCACTCAACAAATATGACAAGTTACATCATTAATAAATACAAAGTGATATTGCTGTTGCGTTTATATCATTTTTAATAGGATAGAACATTCTAAAATGAAATATAAATATCAACTGTATAGTGGTAAGAAAAAAAATGTTGAAGGGAGATGCTGGAAGTGTAAACTTATATTAAAAAATCCCCCGGGGATTATATTTAAACTGCTTTACAGTACACTTATTTATCCTGGTTTTAGCGCTTATCACTTAAGATGAGAATTTGTATTCATCAATTTATGCCAGATATAGGGAAAAGGATGCTGAAAAAAAGATTTTTTTACATATGTACATTTATCATATGACTCGTCCGTTTTGTTCACTTAAAAACATTTGATATCTCGTGTTCATACTATTCAGTGATAAATAAAGACTTCCGTCAATTCCATTGGTCAATTTCAAAACTAGACAATTTGATTGCATGAACAAAATACAACTGGGCCACATTTTCATAATTTGCATAATTAGAGTTGGGAGCTTTCATTGGTCAATTTCAAAACTGGACAATTTGATTGGCTAAACAAAATACAACTGGGTCACATTTGCATAATTTCAGTAGGGAGAATTTACGTTATCTGTCCTATTTGGGGTGGGTTATATTGTATTAATTGTTTACCTACAAGAAAAACGCCATTCATTTTTTTTATATTTTCACTTTTTGCTTCCAGAACATAGGTTATGACCCCTCATTGGAACGAGCTCGACGAGCTCGTTCCAATGAGGGGTCATAACCTATGTTTTGGAAGCAAAAAATGAACATTTTTAGTTATACGAGAATGTTTTTTCCAAGTGCCGTCTGCTACTCAAGTTAGGTGATGGGTTAAAAAGTCATACTAAGTGGCTAATTTGTGCGTGTGCGTGTCATATGATAAATATAATATGAAATGAGTGTTTTTCTCATATAGTATTTATGAAACTCGTCCGAATTTTGTGTCTGGGCTCGCCAGAGGCTCGCCAAAACGGAAAATTCTTAAACTCGTTTCATAAATATTATATGAGAAAAACACTCATTCCATATCCTCTATATATGTTTATTGTTTTCTTATTATTTCTTATAAGAATGTGTGTTATTTTATATTGGTATATGTATTGAATAAAGTTTATTGTCTTGACACTGTTGATTTCTTGTTTTCTTGAAACCATGACATTGTCTTGCCTAACTGAATTTGTTTAACATTTCCACTTTGCATAATTTTTTGAACACATAAATATTGTTGCAATGTTTTAGTTCGTGTTGTAGTGAATTCCATTATCCATAACTTAACTCCTGCAATACTAGTGCACATTGATTTTTTATTTGTGCTGCTTTTATAAGTCTGCTGCAAGCCTAGAGGTCCTCGGTTCAAATCCCACATGCAGCAATTGCAGTGTGTCCTTAAGCAGGATACTTCACCCCCATTGTCAACATGTGAGCAAAGTGGCGTTGTGTACTAAGGCGTACTGCACGTCGATGGTGAAATTGTCTTTAACCAATGCTAACCCTGCTTGTGTGGAGTTAGTAATATTGGGGAGCCTGTCAGTTGCTTAGTGGTTCTCCCAGGGTACTCAGGCTTTCTCAACCGTAAAACTGTCTGACACAAGGGGGCCATGAATGTCGAAAGTGTCGATAAACCCCAATAAATAAATATTTTATAAGTTTACTGTTATTTATCATGGGACACAATGATATATCCCACTTACAATAATCTACTTGGGACGAATAATTCTGGGGCAAACTGGTTTGGGGACGAGTCGTCCCAGAAGGATTTGTCGGACAAGTAAAATAATATAAATCAGTCACTTACTCACAAAGCTTGTTTTGTAATAAATTATTGGGGGACAGTCCTTGGCTGGAATTCACCAATATATTGTTACTAAACAACCTGCATGAGCAATTAAACTGCGACAAAACGTCAAAAGAGCAAACTCAGTAACTGTAACAGTTGTTTGTGTTACAAATATTAAAGTTAATTATGAGAACACCTCCATACTCAAAAGGCAGGTCGCCAGGTGTCAATGAGGAATGCCCAAGTGAATCGCTTAATTCCATACGTGTGTTTCAGTAACTTGAGTTAGGGCATATCGGACTCACGTTGTTACTCGGTAATTAGCCTTTCTTTCACGCAACATAATTTTGTAATACCCCGTGAAAATGATTCGTGTTTTGTAACAAACGCGTCGGTGAAGTAGAGAATATTCGATGGTAAAACGTGGTCTTTGAGGACGAGTTTCCCTTTTTCAGTTTTAGCATATTCGGCCGGCATCCAGCGTTTTGGCGATTGCTTCGACTCGCGGACATTTATTATCAAAGGTTTTATTCATCTTTCGTGTAAATTGTTTTTTTTTTGGAAACATGTAAACATCTATAACATTCTCACATAATGGGACACAACAATTGGGTGGCATTATTGAGGGAACAGTCGTTTTATCAATATTTTGAATACTGAGCTTTCCACTGTTGTGTGTGCATTGTTAAGCGTAAACAAAAATCAATCTGCGTTTCTAACCAGTAGTACTCTCGAGCCATTTATCGGTAGTTTGTAATCGCGATACTCCCCATTGAATCGGCCGCAACATTTAGATAGCAGCAACAAAGTGTCCCTTTAACTTGAAAATGAGCTGTTTTTTTAATTTTATTTAGTTTTTATTTTGAACATCTACTTTTTACTTTAGCTTTATATTTTATCTGTCTTCTTACTTTTGTGTTTTTATATCCCTACACTTCCCTATTTTACATGCCACTTTAAGATACAGTTAAAACTAGAAGTCCTGTCACGAATAGTGCGCTTATCTAGGCTTAATTGCGCGTTGGAATTCCGCGCAATTGCCATATCGAATGGCACCCAAAGCACGGCAGGTTCTCTTGGTTACTCATAGCAAACACATGCAATGTTTCTGCCAATGGACCTCCGGGTTACCCGGAGGTCCATTGGCTGAAACATTGCTTGCGCACAGGCCATATGTACAGAATTTGATAGCTTTACTTGGCCATAACGCGTACTTTAACGCGCATATCAACGTGCTATTTGTGCGCATTTCATGACAGGACTTCTCGTTTTAACTGTAAATGCGGTTTTTGCATAATTTCGAAATCTTGTTCTCTATTGACATGTGTGGTGCTTTTGAGAGTTCGCTCAAAGATGGAAAAGATGCTTTGTGGTTTCTTTTCAACGAACTCTACGACATCGAACTGGTGCACATGTAAAAGACTCTTCTTCAAAAGATGTTTTGAACTCAAGATGAAATTCTTCTTCCATTGAATATCTTAAACATTTTACTTTAGTACATGGTACCGATTCATAAAACACTAAATTGTGTTTTGGTAATTGAACAATATTCTTCACGGGGCTATATCATTTGTGTAAATTTTGGTCTGATTCTCTGCAACACTCTCACAAGAGAGACAAGGCTGTAAATCAACGAAGGTTTACTTCAGGATATCCACCTCTGATACTGCAACATCAAAAGTAAGTAATTATATACACATGAACGTAATTTATATAATAAATTTTAATGGTAGCATGCAATCCCTGTTGTCATTCCTTGGATGGCTCGCATACCTAAGTTTCCAAGAATTGATACCTGGGCCTGGTTCTGTCGACACAGGAACAAATTGTGTAAACTGTTTGAAGTTTAACGCAAAAACTTATGTTATATTGTCCAGTATGTTACGGATCACTTTTTTTGTACTTATTTTACCTGTACAATGATGCTAGACGTCAGCTTACTCAATAACGATGTTGATACAAACGGATAAGAAAGGATGACTTAGGCTATATTAAATTAAATTCTAGCAACATACATTTACGTTTTGCTACACAACGGCAATCTAACTGCTATTGTCTTAACTACTGTAATTGTCTTATATTGGGGTTCTCGGAAAGCTTTATTTCCATTGTCATTCAGCATTCGAAAGCAGCTAAATCCTTACATAGCTTTAGAAATGAAATGTTCTATCTCCATTTTGTCGAGAAAACGATTTAGTGTATTAATATTATGCATTTGAAACTACAGTTAAAACTAGAAGTCCTGTCACGAATAGTGCGCTTATCTAGGCTTAATTGCGCGTTGGAATTGCGCGCAATTGCCATATCGAATGGCACCCAAAGCACGGCAGGTTCTCTTGGTTACTCATAGCAAACACATGCAATGTTTCTGCCAATTGACCTCCGGGTTACCCGGACGTCCATTGGCTGAAACATTGCTTGTGCACAGGCCATATGTACAGAATTTGATAGCTTTACTTGGGCCATAACGCGTACATTAACGCGCATATCAACGTGCTATTTGTGCGCATTTCATGACAGGACTTCTAGTTTTAACTGTACTTATACTTTCTAATTAAACTCTTTACAGATGGCTGCAACAAAATAACAAACAATGGTGAAAGGATAATTAGATATAACGAGTTTTAAAACGTTTGAATGCACCTACCCTAATGGCATGACCTCTTGCAACTCTGAATGGATAACCCTCAAACACGTGTCATTAAACCGTTGATTCTATTGGTCAAAGGATATAGAACTGTTTTTTACTAATTATTTCCCTCCTTTTGGAGGTCAAAATAGTGTCTAAGGGGGTATATGTATCAACTGCAACCATTAACTCAATGTTGGCAAAAATGAACTTATAACACTGTTATTCTCAGGCGACGAATTGCTGAGGGAGATAGACAAAAAAGAAAAACCTCAATTTACAGGAGCATGCATAATGAGAAAAAACGTCTTTGGATGAATTGTCAAACAGTCAACATTCATAAAGGTAAAATCACAGATGGAAAAGTTTAAGACTCTAAAGGGCCTACGTCTTCAGTAAATATCAGTCTGTTGTCTCGTCACTTTATGCGTATCAACTATCTACTTTATTTATTGGTGTTTAAAGTCACATACAGTACGCGAAGAGTGGATTGTAACTAAATCACCCGCGGAGTGGAGTTATCACCCAAACCATAACTTTCAAATTGTGTACATATCGACAAAAAACACGAACAATGTTTCAGCCAATGGACCTCAGGGTTTAACCCGGAGATCCATTGGCTGAAACTTTGCTTGTGCTTGTTGTGCTATGCAACAAATTTGCAATTATTGCTTGGGTGGAATCTCCATTCTGCGGGTGATTTAGTGATAATACACTCTCCACGTACTGTACACATGAACAATGTCCAATCATGATAAAGTGAAGTCCCTGCAATCGTTTATACGTATGTTGCTCATTTTAGAGGGGGCCCCCATTCCATGCACTGGTGACTTGGTCCTATTTTTACCACAAGAAAACAGAGTTTTCTGGGATTTATAAGGGGAAACCCATCAAATATGCATTCATTCAGAAGTGATGGAGATGCAATGGCAAGGGATTAGAATAAGTGTCAAGAGTAACAACTCGCGATCAAATTATTGTGCTATGACATGATAATCTCATGCACATCCTTTCCCCTGAGTGCTAGAATGTTCTATGTCCCACATGGGACATAGGACATTCCAGCACTCAGGCGACGATCTAGCCATAACATTGTTAATGTATGGATGTGAGAGTCTATTCAGCAGTAAACCAGGACACGGTTTTAGACTATCAAGGGCAACAAATTTGAAACATCGTAGGTTTCTGAAAATAGTATGTTCAAATACTACTTTTGCAAAGCACCAAGTATATCCAACTACCTGTTTTACGTTTTAGTTGAAATATTGTGATGAAAAGTGTATATATTTTTTATTTTATAATATCTTTAATGATTTAAGTACAGAAATTAAGATTTTATTTGTGTTTGACATTATTTTTTTAGCTTTTGAATACGATAACCATGGAAAATGGATATTATTGGTAAAAGAGGAAATTTTTCAATTCGACAAAAAGTTGACGGAGCGAACTGGTATGGGTTCAATGTCGAGTGTGAGACCCATTACTGTTAACTACAGCTTGACAACGCCTTCTCATTCCCCCAATCAGGTTCCTGGTGGTCCTTTGTGGGACGTTGTTCCATTCTTGGACGAGCATGGCACCAAGCTCTTGTACACTTCTTGGCTGGACTGGACGGGCTGAAATTGCACGCTATAACTCATTCCAGACATGTTCGATTAGATTGAGGTCAGGGCTTTTTCTCAATCCCCTCCCTCTGTCGGTACTCCCCGACAGCATGGGCAACATGAGGACGGACATTATCGTCCATCAGAATGAATCTATCACCCACTGCACCTGCATACAATCTGACGTGGACATCCAGGATCTCATCAATACACCGCTGTGTAGTCAATGTACCACGTTCAAGGACACAGAGCTCTGTACACCCATCCCTGCTGATGCCGCCCTAGACCATGATTGACCCTCCACCATAGCGGTCATACTCAGCAATGTTGGCTGCAAGGAATCGCTCACCTGGTCTTATCCATACCCTAGAACGCCTATCTGCGTGGTCTAGGCAGTGCCTTGACTCATCTGTAAAAAGGACAGGCCGCCAATCTTCTCTGGTCCATCCAACGTGGTCACTGGCCCATTCATATCGTGCCTGGCGGTGGTTCTGGGACAGCGGAATGCGAATACATGGTGTTCTCGATCGGAGACCACCTTCGTGCAACCTTGCTCGGATAGGCTGAATCGAAACATTACCCCGGATGCATTCTGAAGGTCACTGCGAAGATGGATTGCTGTGGCAAAGAGGTTCCTACGAGCCTGAATGATCAAAAACCAGTCTTCAGCTGCAGATGTTGCCCTGTCTCTGCCACCACCATGCCGTCTTACTGGTGTGGCGTACTGCTGAAACCTTGTCCAGGCTCTGGGGAGCACTGTATGGTGCACACCAAGGGCTTCACCAACCTGACGATGGGTAGCCCTCTTGCTCCACCATCCTTACAGCCCACCACATTTCTGCTTCAGACAAATGCCTTCGTACATTTGCATTTGCCATATTCAATTATTAAATCGCAAGGGTTTGTGTTGAAATGAAGAGTGAATACTCTGCACATGTCATGTACATGTTGACAGTACACGAAAACATCATGAAAATCAAGGGGTACGTGCTTTCCA
This sequence comes from Pictodentalium vernedei, assembly GCA_031216915.1. Lineage (NCBI taxonomy): Eukaryota > Metazoa > Mollusca > Scaphopoda > Dentaliida > Dentaliidae > Pictodentalium > Pictodentalium vernedei. The sequence goes on from CM062293.1 coordinate 441,184,508, forward strand.
TGATTGTCACGAAAAGTCTGCCTGTCAAGAGAACTAATGTAAACACTGGGGACCATCTCAATACATTCGTCAATCACATCCACCAAAAATATCGCAAATATGTCACAAGCAAATTTCACAATGATGTGTCAAATATTTGGTGCTTAGCAAACTTTGAGTAGTGTATCTACACATGACAGATAAATAAATACTATGCATGGAATAAATGCATATAACATGTGAAAACTGATTTACACCTAAATGATGGTTCAGTAGACCCCCACTCAACAACTGCTTCCAATTATGCCAAAAAGAGCAAGAAACACTTGCAAAGTTTCAACTCAGGAACCTAGTGTTTAGACAAATACAAACAGAAAGAGTTTAATTAACAATATCGATAACACTGGCCAGTGTAATCAGTCTTCAGAATCGCAAAAATTATAATAAGAGGATAAGGCCTAACAGTGCATAACAGGGGCAACAGATAAAACATAATCACTATAACATCCGCAATATTGGCCATTGAAATCAGTCTACAAAATTACAAATATCACACTAAGATCCAATAATACACGTGATAACATAAACAATTTGCAAAATCCAGAAGATGGCCCCAATCAAATCAGTCTGCAGAATGACAAATACCACACGGAGATCCAATAATGCATGTGATAACGTAATCAATTAGCAAAACCTATAGAGTTAAAACTAGAAGTCCATCACGAACTGTCCGCTTATCTAGGCATAATTGCGCGTAGGAATTGCGCGCAGTTGTCATATCGAATGGCACCCAAAGCACAGCAGGTTCTCCTAGTTACTCATAGCAAAAACAGGCAATGTTTGTGCCATGGACCTTCGGGTTACCCGGGGGTCCATTGGCCGAAACATTGCTTGAGCACAGGACATATGTACAGAATTTGAGAGCCTTACTATGGTCATAACGCGCAGATTTGCTATTTGCACGCATTTCATGACAGGACTTTAACTGTAATATAGCCCAAACCAAATCAGTCTGTGGAACGGCAAATATCACACGGATATCCAATAATACATGTGACAACATAACCAATTAGCAAAATCCAAAATATGCCCCCATCAGAGTAGTGTACAGAATGACAAATATCACACTAAGATCCAATAATACACGTGATAACATTATCAGTTAGCAAAATCCTATGGATTTTGCTAACTGATAATGTTATCACATGTATTATTGGATCTTAGTGTGATATTTGATATTTGTTAAGGCCCCCATGAAATCATTCCACAGAATGACAAATATCACATCAACAAGCAGATCTATTTGCAGCTCCTCAAACCCAATGGGAACTGCTGTAGGAACTGGGAGAAGAGTGTCGGGCAGATCTCTTGTTCCTTGTTCTCTTGTTCGTTTTTTTTTTTTTTGGTATCTCCCACTTTTAAGATCAGGTCAATTCATATACGTATCACGAGCTTTCTTTACAAGTTTAGTTTCGTAACTTGGATCGAATTGGCACCGTGTTGGAGTATATTTTCTGATGACCAGCAGGTTGTTAATTAGATCGTTTGGCATTCTCAACTTCAGTCTTCCCGAAGACGACTTATGAAAGAAAAAAGAGGAAAACTTCTTGGGGAACCTATGTTTCTAAACTAAACCAACACACTCCCATCAATAAATTTGGAAAATGGCTAAAAAATTAAAGGTAAAGAAACAAAATCAAACGTACAGCACCTGGAAGATAACAACACCAATTACTTCAAAACATTAAATGTCAAACACATTGGCCTCGACATTTTCTAAACATTCGTCGTCTGTATATTGTAGTCCAGAATTCATAAGAATTAAAAAACAACAGGAAAAACAAAATATCAAATTTACCCCTGACAATTTAAATGATAACAATGGACCTTGCTCCGTGGAAGAGGTAAATGACTGATACTGCCACTTGACCTGATCAAATACACTATCAACTTTTAAAACATCTCTTCAAACTTCACGCCAACTTTTACTATCTATCTTCAATGACATATGGGTGACTGGCCAGTTTCCATCTTTCTGGCAAAAGGCAACAATAATTCCTTTTCCAAAACCCGATAGAAATCACTGCAATCCAAGTAATTACAGACCCATTCCATTAAAAAGTTGTCTGTGCAAAACCATGGAAAGGATAATCAATGATCGACTTGTCTGGTTCCCGGAATCGCACAATGTACTTGCGAATGCGAATGTTCAGTGTGGTTTCAAAAGCCAGAGAAGTACCGTTGATCATTTGGTTTGACTTGAAACCTTAATTAGAAATGCGTTTGCGGGAAAAAAGAAAAAATGTGGTCGCCATCCTCTTTGATCTGGAGAAGACATATAGTGTTGGATCTACTTTATTTTATCAACACAAACGAGATATGCGTGTTCGTCAGGGTGATATTCTATCTGTTACCCCGTTTTCTGTTAAAATCAATGGCATTATTGGTGCAATTGAAAATATGGTAGATTCTTCATTGTATGTCGATGACTTTTTAATTTGCTCTAGTATTAAACACTTGAGTGCCATTGAGTGCAAGCTTCTGTTGTGTTTAAACAGAATTCAGAAATTGGCTACAGAAACGGTGTTGAGTTTTCGAAGACCAAAACGAACTGTGTTCATTTTTGTAAGCTCCGGAAACATCACCTTGTTCCAGAATTGAAAACAGATGGTAGTCCCATTAAAGATGTTAAGTAAGTTAAATTCTTGGGTTTATTGTTTGACAATAAACTGAATTTTACTTCTCATATCAAACAACTATGAGTGAGATGACAAAAGGGCACTTAACCTCCTAACAATAGTTGGTAGCACCGATTGGTGTGCAGATTTACGGTTGTGTGAGAAAGTCGTACCTCAAAGCACTTTTTGCAATTCATAATAGTGGTATTTGAATTTGCCTTGGGGTTTTTAGAACATCACCAGTAGATTCCACGCTCGTTGAGGCAGAGGACCTTCTCCTGAGAAGTGCAGAATTAAACTGTCACTTAACCCTTTACCTAACACGAAAATCACACAACACATGCAAACAAACTTCTTGAATAACTATTTTTTTTCAATTTTTGTCTCAAAAACATAGGTTATGACCCCTCATTGGAACGAAGCTCGATCCAGAGAGGGTTCATGACCTATGTTTTTGAGACAAAAAATGAAAAAAATAATGAAAATTAATTGGTGATTTTTGTGAATATCGTTGGCCGGTTTTGACCGTTAAATTGGGAAAAGGGTTAAATATGTTTCTGAACAGCAGGCCATTCCATCTAACCCTGCTTATAATTGTGTGTCAAACCCTGGAAATGTTGATTTTTTAAAGAGATGCCACACTTGTATCTGATTCGATAAAAAAGAACCATGAACCATGTGTTCTTCCTTGGTATATAAGGAAACCCTCTGTCATTTGGACCTTGCTTCCTCAAAACATCAGAGACAAACTCTTTGCAGCTGAAACAAAATATGCCGAAATAAAGTATACAGCATGTAAACGAATCTATACATATGGATCAAGGATGGTGGTAAAGTATCATCAGCAGTTGTGACTGGTGATCTAGTCACCTCTGTGAGAATACCAAACAAAAGTATTACTTTCACTATTTCCATGTCTGAACTTTATACCTAGCGCTTCAACACATCGCGAATGCATAGGAAAGGAAGGCGACTATCTTTACCGATCTCTTTTCTCTTTGCTGGCTTTACACAAAGCCACGTTGAAGAATCATCTCATTTTTGGACTTCGTGAGATGTAGAATACTCTCATGTCAGACCAATATGATTTCGTGCTTTACTCAACCCCAAGTTGAAGAACTTTCTTCTTTTGGAACTTCGTGAGAAATACTCTCATTGTCTGACCAATATGGTTTCGTGTTTTGCTGGTTACCTGTACATGTTGGTATCTCCGGTAGCACCTGACAAACAGTGTAGCACAACATGCTTTAAACAAGCCTCTCACTGATGTTAAGATTCTTTTCAGTGATTTTAAACCACATATCAATAAGTACATCAAATTTGTGTGGAAGGCGGAATGGGATGGAGTCACAAAAGCTTCACCGCTTCCGAACTACTATTACTGATAAGCATCCGTCAAGCAACCTTTGTAAGAAAGATTACGTCTAACTCGATGTCATATTGGTCATAAAAGACTTACACTTTTCCGTTTTATTAGAGGATAATATGCGGCCGGAGTGTGTTTCCTGTCAATGTCCGTTGACAATCGAACACATTCTGTTAGATTTTACTGACATTTTAATGACATCACTCGGCTATTTTAAAGCGTACTCTCTCTGAGAGAACTATTTTACACAATCACTTCTCACAAGATAATCTCGTTCCCCAAGGAAATCAACATTTTTAATAAGTTTTAGTTGTCCCTTTGAACCCGTAAGACCGATTTTTCGGTCCAAGGCATAATTCCGTCCCATTTTTGCCTTCTGTAAGAAGTCTATAAAAGGGGCATTGATGATAAAATAATAACTGCAATCTGCAGCCAAACGGCTGCAGACTGCATTTATTATTTTATCCTCCCTGAAAAATGATATTGGACTGACCCATTTCAATGTAAGTGTACTCAAAGTCGATACCATTCCAGGAAACGAGGTTTCAAGAGGTTAGTCCTCAAACAACATCACAAATACAAAACGTTTTTGTCATCTGATTGATTAATACAGTATTCATTCAAATTTTGAACAATTAAGAGACAAAAAATGACTCGAAGGGAACTGCCGCTCACGTGCACATATTTTTCAGGGAATTCCCTACAAAAAAAACACAACAAAAAATTGTATTTTTAGGTCCAAAGGTCATCACCCTCTTTTTTATAAGGAATATTCAACAATAATGCAAGATGTCAACCGAATGTCTCAAATGTTTATTGAAACAATATATTTTCCTAAGTCTGTTTATTTTTAGAGATTGCATCATTTTCGAGTACTACATTTCAAGGCGGGTAACTCTAATTCAAATAGTTAGTTCAGCGATCCACCAAAGAGACGTTTTACCACTCCCGTGAGATAATAAGAGTCAATTCAGTATTAGAATCCAACTTTTGGCTTCTGCTGAGTCAAAAACGTGGGAAATTTTCTCTTTTAATGAAACGTGTCCAAACCTTGTCAAATGCGCTAAAAACTGTTATTTCCTCCAAAAGATTTGTCTACCCTGTTACCTATTAAATTAGCAATTTACAGCTTTCTTTAAAAAACATCCTGATCCCAAAATAAAACTAAAATCTGCATCAACACACAAATTTTTTGGAAAAACTCTGTCTCATTTAACCAAACTGCAAGCAAAGCAGTGTCCCACCCCCACCCCCACCCCCCCCCCCCCACGAAACAATATGAATGCCAATTTTGTTTCAAAAACTGGGGATGCAGCTATGTATTTCACCAGTATAAAAGGACTCTGCCATTTAATCCTAACAACTGTCAAATTTTCTTCAACCTACTGATGTGGTCAAATATAGCCTTGAATAGAACCCCCGGTATGCCCCTTTTCATCAAAGTCTATGATATAATTCATAAATTAATTGATACTGACCCAAAACAAACCTACTGTGATATGAAATTTCCCATTTCTGATAGTTTGTAAATCACATTCTGGCTTCTGAAGACATTTCCCATTGTGTTTGATGAATTTTGTTTGCAATTTCTGTAAAGAAAAAGCCTCAGTTTTCTCAGTTAAAGCACCTAGAGTCATTCGTATGGCACTGACAAAACATGAAACAGTGTTTTTTCCAAAGGATGACCAGTACCTGTTACTGTGGTATCTCATAACATTGTTAAAATGCTTAAAACCATCAAATATTAATTCTATAGTGCTATGATTGTGCTGTAAGTACCCATAAGTGCACTTTCACAGCTTTTGTTTCAATCCACCCGGACACCCATTCTGACAAAAGAGTGAAATTATAGAAAATACGTTTCCAAAGAGGATGAATCAGACATTTGCTTCAAGAATATAGTGGTCTTTAATGTTTAATATATTTGTGTGTGTGTGTGTGGAGGGGGTGGGGGGGAGGGTGAAAGATAGTCAGCTGCCAATTATTGAATATGTAGATTCAGGCAAATGAAAAGCAAAGAAACACCTTGTCTGATGAAGAGACAGGCAGACAGATAGGTTTGCAGTCACATATTTAGGAAGTATACATGAGAGTACTGAATGACGTACAATGAAAAATATAGTGGAAGCCATGACAAGGTTGTCAAATAGAAAAATAACACAGTGGACCATGAGTGCCGCAGTCTCAAAGTAAATCATAAGAAACTGAAAATGTATGATATTGACCTCAGCCGATAAAAAACATGCTGCACAGACTTTCTAAATGTTTATCATCAGCAGAAGGGTCAAGTATGTGTGGGAGGAGGACTTGGCTCAGGGAGAGAGCAACATTTCACAACTGTTACTGTAACTTCGTGCTTACCATGGGAAACATGATAGCACTGGTACTAGACTGCTATACTGGTGGCTATGCGCAAATGTCATTTATTCACATTTGTCATTTTATTATGTTATTTTTTCCACTGTAGCCCCCTCCCCTCCCCACATTTGTGTTCCAAATACTCTTTAAATGAAGGAATTGTTTTCCAATATTTTAAAGAGCATAATATAGAAGAGAAAACTTCTAAATACCAATATATAGAAGTGCAGTATAGGTTTGCTGGTTGTGTTTGAATGGTGATTTGGGAGGTGGTTGGTAGATTGGAATCCTCCCTGAGGGAACCAGGGTTTAAATACAGGTGTTAATAGGATAAGATGGGCTGCTAGTTAGCAGCTGCCAGATGTTATAGTGTGCACCTGGGAAATACACTTGCTCAAAATATTAATTTGCTTGCATTGACAGCCTTAGTTTTGGCAATATATAGCCTTTATTGCTGACTGTGACAAAAAATGTAACGTTTCAAAACAATGAAACAGTTTGGTAAGGTATGTGGTCCCCCAATAAACATTTAAATGTGAAATAATCCCCAAAAATAATAATAATTGAATCTGGTTTGGAAGCCAAAAAACATATTTCCTACAGGTAACACAAAACTAAATATTTTCCCATAGGCCACCATTATAACGTCCAGGCGAAAAACAATATGATCGCATAACCTTAATTTTGGCATTCAAATATCTTTGTCAAGTATAGCCCTTCAGACAACTTTTTCTGACCCGAATACAGGAGGTCATGCAACAAATAAGAGAGAAAAAAATGACACGAAGGGAAGCACCGGTCACGTCCACATATCTTTCAGGGAATTCCCCACAAAAACATACAAAAAGTAAATTGTATTTTTTAGGTCCCAAAGTCATCAAATCACCCTCTTTTTTATCAGGAATATTCAACAATAATACAAGATGCCAATAGAATGTTTCAAATGTTCATTGAAAGAATATATTTTCCCAAGGCTATTTTTAGAGATTGCATCATTTTCTATGCTCGAGCCAGTGTTGTTTATTATTATTTGGGAGTATATTTGAACGGCCGTTGTGTGGAGTTTCGGGGCCTCTCCTAGTCCTAACTGGAGCCGCCTGATCGTTACCTCCTTTTCCCACTTCTCTTCATGAAGTAAGACGAACGATTAAGGACCGGGGGTCCTAGTTAGAACTAACCATGCTCTCCCCTCGACAAATTTTGCAATATTCAGTGTTCTAAGAGTGAGTGTGAGGTATTTATATCGCGTGTAACCCTATACTGAAAACCATTCTAGGTCTCTATGTTGTGTGAAAGTCGCAGTGGTCAATGTTTTATTAGGTGGGGGGGGGGGGGGGGGTCGAAAAGTTTAGTCGTGGGCAAGACCCCACCCCTCCCACCGTGGCTACATCACTAGTGTATAGTGGCTTTTCAACTTCCTTTTTGAAACGTACATGTCCGTTTGGAAACGGTGTCTTAGTTTTGTGGTTAGGAAACTGAGAAGGCAAAGATTATGGCGAGTGAGATACTAGTCCCCTACGGAATATTAAATATAAAACAATTTGTCTTGTCGTTGGGAAACTGGTTTTGGCACTAGTATCACTTAGTGGATATAAATACAAGTCCGGCCACCAGGGCACAGAACCTCAAAGTGGCGTCTAAAGGTTTTTTCTCGATAGAATGTGTAAGAGTAACATCTCCTGACTACGAAACAAGTTATCTGGACGTCTGGCAGCCTTGAGAAATTTGAAATATCCACGTTTAAGGTGACATCGTAATTTCACGGACTGCATTGTTTGGCTGTGGCAACTACAACATTCCGGGCGCATACTAGAGGTTGCATCCGAGCAGATATACATTTTAAGTATGTTTTGGGCGTTTGGTGATTCTAGTAATCAGTGCTATTCATAGCCGGTGTATCTGCTAACCTTGTTTGTTCGTTGCAACACGCGTGTGGCGTGTGGCGTTGCAAGAACAGAATAATTATACGTCATTTTAGCTGCATTACATTGGCACATGTTTGCACTACATGGCGTCTGGATTGAGAAAGAACATGTTGTTCTCTTCAGTACTTCATCTGGGGCCAGAGCAACATCGGGTGGAACTGTTATGGGCTGGCGCGACTTAGTCTCGGTTAAAGGGTGTTCTTCCACACGCATGTCTGAAGATGGGTTCTTTTGATATTGTCCCGATGGCTGCTGTGGTAGGATGCAGAGAACAACGTTTCGGTGCATCTTGCCATGGGATTCCCGGTTATCGAAAACCACGCATCAATACGTACATCAGTCTTTGATGTGGTTACGTTAGAACCGCAACAAAGAGGACTGAATTGGGTTGCTTAATTGAGAACATTTGACCACTCAGCGTCTTCCTCACTCAAAGATTTCAACGAAGCTCCGCTTTGGAGGAGTTTTAGTATTCGACTCTTCTCTATCCCGAAACGGCTCCAACCGCGTCGCATCCCGAAATGGCATGAGCAACCAGAAAATCTGGGATGATAGCCCGCTTAGATTTGACAGTTTCCCCGTATATCAATACACGCTCGTCCGTGAATAGGGGATTCCATGGTCATCGGGGCAATTAAATTCTGCCGTAAATAGTGATGCAACAACAAAACGTTCACATTGGTGTCGTCTGCATGCACAACTGCACCTTTCTGTTCATCGGAGATACTCTTAATGGCTTGATGAGCGACAATATTGTCTGTTTCTTCGTGCGCCGTTGTCAGGTCGAATCGTTTCCTCACTGATCCTTTGCTCAATTCGACGGGGGTTTAATTTTTGTAAGTTATCACCACTTTTTGCTTCATTGTATTCAACTCAATCATATTGTCAGTGACGAACTGTTCACACATTATATTATGTCTATTAACTGCGCCTTGTTGACAGCGACCGTAAAAAACTTGTTTTTGTGGTGGGAGAATAGCTTTGGCGGCTAGTTTGAATACTCTATAACTTGAAGAACTTCTGTCAGCCCTGACTACGGACTTGGTGCTGAAATCCACATATTTGTCAAAGATCAAAGAGACGTCACTCAACACCAAGTGCTGATTTATATGGTCTTTAAACTTTTCTATGTCCATAACTATCGCCTGGTGTGTTTGCCCGAAACTGACCAATGTGGAATCCACAACAATGCACAGCCATATATCACTTCTGCTCTATGTCACCTGTCAACTATTCTGTTAAACGAAATATCCATCGCCTTATTTTTTTAATCCCATTTGGATTTAGAAATCCGCGTGTCACCAGTCTCGTCAAGGAGTGATGTAGGCAGTTGCTACAGTTCGTAAGAGAGATATAGAATATACCCATAGTAGCTTGGTGTACCAAATGTTCAGCACAAGTGAACCACGGGTAACCACGAGCCTTCACCATTCTCGTAAAGGAGTGATGTAGGCAGAGGCTACAGTTCGTAAGAGAGATATAGAATATACCCATAGTAGCTTGGTGTACCAAATGTTCAGCACAAGTGAACCACGACTAACCACGAGCCTTCACCATTCTCGTAAAGGAGTGATGTAGGCAGAGGCTACAGTTCGTAAGAGGGATATAGAATATACCCATAGTAGCTTGGTGTACCAAATGTTCAGCACAAGTGAACCACGAGTAACCACGAGCCTTCACCATTCTTGTAAAGGAGTGATGTAGGCAGAGGCTACAGTTCGTAAGAGAGATATAGAATATACCCATAGTAGCTTGGTGTACCAAATGTTCACCACTCGTGGTGAACATTTGGTACACCAAACTACTTTGGGTATATTTTATTTATACCATGACCGTCAGATTATTAAGAGTCGCTATTATTTTTTCTCGACTTTACTAAACAGCAGACGTACATACGTGCGAATCTGTTTTTGTTCACATGAGAATCGGTGGGCGGTACTTCCGCTGTCAATTTTATCGCCGAAACGAAACGGAATCTTTTTTCTTTTTAATAACATACTTTTTCGAGTTTTGGATGCTTTATTAACATAAGACAATGCATGTTTGTTAATTTTTGGCATCTTAGGAGGTAAACCCATTTAAAAACGAAACAAATAACTGCCGGGTTCATTTCACTCTTCGCGAGGGAACGTGCGGTAAATTTGGACAAGTTTGCATTCAGGTCGACGTCACCAAAGGTCAACTTGGATGTAGTTCAACTGGAGGTGTAAAATTTAACTATTTAAATCCTATTGCTGATGTGTTCACTACGGTTGGTGTGTAAAGCAAAAATTTATGTCACAGGCTTTTTTATATATAGTAGAATAGGTAATCATGGTATAAAAGTCCTTTAACAACTTGATAGTAGTCGATTTTCTTGACACAGCCATGGTTTGGACCGGCCTTGGAATAGGGTCGTTGAATCCGCCAGTAAGGTTCTGTTCGAACTTGATCATCAGTGCTGATCCTAACTCTAGACCCAGGACTTGCCTTTCTGTTATGATATTGACAATGCTGTAACGGATCCATTAGATCTATATGCATCTCAAGTTTGGAGCGGAGACCTTTACGGTCAACAGCATCTGATGTAATTCGCTCTTTGTCTTTCTCTTTATGGAATTTTTTGTTCATTCTGTGTTCTTGTCCTCACGTGTTTCTGATATGCTATGCGCTAAAGATCCACAGGCATGCAAGCTTAGAGCCCATACCTTAGGGGTTTCTGATTTGAGAGTAATGCTAATGATACCAGACTTACCGCGGTCGCATCTCTTCAGTGCAGTGTCTCTGAACATATCAATCCATAACCCGTTCCAAAGACCCGGACTTATCTCATGACATGTTCTCCTCTCATGAAGTGGGCCAAAACATTAGACTCAAGATCCTCCATTTGGCGGAGGTGGTACAGGCCATAACTTGGGTAATTCGTATGGCCGGATGCGAAAAGGTATGGCAACATACCTCTCACAACATGAAGGTGAAGGGGCCAGTCACCTTCCCGTTCAGCACGAACATAAAAAATCATGGGGAAAACAGGCTTCAGAAAAGCATCCACCCACATTTTCTTTGTCCGATTTTCATTACTTAAATCTTTCCATAAGGAGGACAGATCTTCCGGGTGTTCAAAATTGTTTTTTCTCGAAAAATTTACGGAGACGTTCTTTTGCCAATGAACGCATAACTCCCATGTTCATTGGAAATTGTTTTCCAACTAGAAATGTTTCCACCCCTCCAAACACCGATTGCAGAACATCAGCCAAACAAAATTGTAGTTTTTGGCGAACATGTACTTATTTATGCAATTAAATACTGTTCCAATAAGACTAAAATCCTCCTCCTCTGATTGGACGAGAGCTCGCTTAGTATATTTTGTGTTTACGGGTCAATTGGCAAATGTTACCGTCTGACGTCACAACGTGAAATATTTGATATGACGTCGCCCGTTTCGTAACTGCTTCATCGACGGAGTGACTAGCAAGCCGCTTCATTTTTCTGGATGTTTCACGTATGCAGCAGAAGGTGTTCCGGATGAAGTTTTGTTTAAATTACAAATCGATTTACGATTTGAACTAAGATGGAATGAGTTTATCTGGTTTATTGATTATTTATCCATTGCCGTCGTGGATACAAGAGAGGTTTATTTACTAAACCTGTGATCGTTAAAAGTTGCCTTGAACAAGGCAACTTTTAACGATCATAAGTTTAGTAAATAAGCCTGTCGTGTTTCACGATGTATGTTTTAGGCCATGGGTAGTGTCTTATTTGGGGCATATACATTATTGTGATGAGTTGACATGGTCTGAGCTTTGCGGCTCGGAGCGTATGTTCAACCGAGACGCTTCGCGTCTCGATTGAACATAAGCTCCGAGCCGCAAACCTTAGACCATGTTACCTTCAACTCGTCACAATAATTTATAATGTCGTTTGTGTCTATATGAATGGAACTTATAGATTTTTTCTTGTAAATGCTGAATATATATGAGAATTTCAGCACCTAGGCTAACTATGAGAGTTGAAATTCAATACACCTTTCTGAGACCTATATCTCAAATGGCTCAATGCTGTCAGACGTCAAGTAAACGTTTTTCTGAATCAGATGTCCCTCTATCATAAACCACCGACTAAACCTTTGAGGTGGGCAGAAAGTTGGAATTTGGCGGCCGGACTACACTGCAGAAAAACAAAACAATGAAAAAGGATGAATTCAGAAATATATTTCAAAGTCAGGTCTGTTACACAAAATGCCCGTATATTATATATTCTCTTCAAGTGACATTTGCGTTCGATGATGCGCGAGGGTAAGCTGCCGTATTCGGTAACTACATTACAAAGAACGCCGAACTAATCAAGGGGTTATCTTGACGTCCAGTTTGTGACTGTATGTTAATTTTTAAGTGCCTCTCTATTAAGAGTAGCAGAACAGACTGTCTGGCATATGTAATCAATACTTCTGTTGTAAATAGGTGATGCTGATTTAGTTAATCATTTGAGCAGAATCTAGGATTGCGCTGACAACGATTGCACTTGTCTCTGACCAATCCAAGTCCGATAATAGTGTTGCTGACATACGGCCCAATGGAGGTATAATCACTCAATAACCAAGAGCAGTTGAATTGTCTATTTTCTACAAATCGCTACGCTCACTGCTTAAAAATCGGATTACTGTTGATGCATTAATATCAATAAGTGTTTCAACCCTTCCCATAACACAGATAGGTACGATAAAATCAATATCCCTTCTTACAAAACGTGAAACATTCATTTCCGCAAGTCATTGCCATTGACTCCCTAGTGGAACGAGCTCATTGAGCTAGGTCTGATGAAGAGCCATGCTCCCAGCCCAGTCTAAGATCCGGCCATTCTAGATAGGAGACGCCTAACCATTACCAGTGAAGGCATAAGTGATACATAGAGATTATTACCATTATGAGGATGTACAAAATATGTATCCGAGTGGAGCTCCGGGTTCTAAGGGCAGATCACGACGAGCCGAAGACGAGTCGGGATCTACCCTTAGAACCCGGAGTGAGACTAGGATACATATTTTGTTCATCCACATAATGGTAATAATCATTTTATTTTACAATATATTGGGGATAAGTCAAGAATGTAGACGAATATATAACGAACTCTTTATTCGTACGGATGATCAAAAAGTAAAAAAATGGAACTCACGCGAAAGGAACGTGCTTGTATTCGACCCCCTGATGCAAACATGTGTATCAGGGGGGTCGGATACACGACAGTTGCGGAGTTAATACAGATAAAATACATGTTGATTGTAAGATAAAATATAACATCTTCCTTGAGTGTGACAGACCCGCAGTCAGTCTCCATCATCGAATACATACAGGGAAGGTTTCAAAATGCCATATAGAGTATAGCTGCCATGGACTGGTAGTTATCCACGCGTGGGCACTGATGCTGATTTAGTTAAGCATGTGAGAAGGTTCTAGGATTGCGCTGACAACGATTGCACATGTCGCTGGCCAATCCAAGTTCGATAATAGTTTAGCTAACATACTGTCCAATGGAGGTATAATCAAGCTTTTAGCATACGTTTAGCACGTAATAAAAATATGCATCAGAAAAAGTTCAATTAATGAAGCACCGGGTTGCACCCGGTGCTTCATTAATCAAATTTTGTCTGATTATTCCGGTAATTAGTGTTTAGAATCTAATATTATTGCGTTTGAGGAAATATTGCCCACCCGTGGAAAGTGATCAGTCCACGGCGGTCGTACTTTTCTGATTAAAAAACGAATATATGAAAGTGAAACACCTTGGACCGGTCCAGATACGAAACGCCCATGATATGAAACGTCCAAGTCCTACCCGGATACGCTATTTTTGGACCGGACCACTAATGGCGGCCCAGTACGGTCCGTATCACTAACATTTGATGATAAAAGAAACAGTATTTATTGCGCAGTTTTGGACAAGTCGAATTAACTTGCGGTTAAATTCTCCATTTACAGCTTCGTCTGTTTCCTTGAAATAACCGCTAGGTTTAGTAAACGAAATAACGGCTAGAAAAAGTGGTACAGTGGTGAGCAGACAAACCCCCATGGACAAAATGCCCAGAGACAAAAACGAACAGAAGACAAAATCCGCATACAGATAATGTACAATGGAGAAAATCCCAATGATGTTTTCATCCTCTTAATTATTTACATTTCAAAAATGAATTTATTTGAGGAGTAGAAAATGTGTCTTTAAAGATGTATTATTATTTTAAGTAAATAATAGGCAGTAAAATAATGACAGTAAAGGAGTGAGCATTTTTTATTTTATGTAAGCAATGCTCTTGGTCCATCTATTTAGTTGTTTGAATAAGAAGAGCAATGAGCATAAGAACAAAGTCCACAAGGAAAATCGATCTCACGAGTTCAATGTGTTACAATCTACTGGTATGTACTCGACTGTTGATAGAGACCTGTTCTGGTTGCATACTCGTAAGACCGATTTTTGGGGCTCAGGCATAATTTCGTCCCATTTTTGTCTAATTATGAGACGTCTTTCCACGGGCCATTGAAGATAAAATAATAGCTGTAGTCTGCCACCAGACAGCTGCAGACTGCAGTTATTATTTTATCCTCTCTGTATATTGATATTGGACTGACCCATCTCACTGTAGGTGTACACAAAGGCGATACCATTCCAGGAAACGAGGGTTCATAGGGTTAATGACACACGGCGACATTTTCATGTATCGCCTTTAAGGGAACTATTTTACAACATCAATACTCACCAGATTCTTTCGTTTCTCAAATGAATAAATCTTTTTAATCAGTTGCAGTGGTTTTTATTTTAACTCCATCTCATATGCAAAAACACATTTATCGTCGGGTTGGTTTACACATTATCATTCCGTTTTTGGTTTCATTACCGCTACTATCCTCGCTATTAATTTTACTATCACGCAAATGTTTATTTTTCATTTTTTCATCAAATGTTTCACTTTTTGGTGGAATCTTTTTTTCTATATATATCTTCTATCGCCACGACATAGCCTTAGCTGCTGTTGTGGCGTTGAGCACCAATACATAAATAAATAATAACTTAATTGTTTGGCACTGTTCCCACGTGTATTGTACGAAGCACATGTTCCCAATATCAGTATT
The DNA here is from genome assembly GCA_031216915.1 of Pictodentalium vernedei. Lineage (NCBI taxonomy): Eukaryota > Metazoa > Mollusca > Scaphopoda > Dentaliida > Dentaliidae > Pictodentalium > Pictodentalium vernedei. The sequence goes on from CM062293.1 coordinate 441,199,914, forward strand.
GTATCGGGACAAGACACTTAATCCCGATTGCCCACGTGGGGGGCACTGTGGCATTATGTGCTAAGGCATACTGTACGTCGATGGTGCGCTTATCTTCATCAACCATTGCTAACCTTCCTTGTGTGGAGTTAGTACGTTGGGGAGTATGACAATTGCTCGCCGTTGCTCGGTGGTTCTCTCCGGATACTCGGGCTTCCTCCACCCGTAAAACTGTCCAGTACGAGGTATCCCTGGCTGTCCAAAGTGTCATCGAAACCCCATAAATAAATACATAATCATACAATGATGTGTCTCGCCTTTGTATTCGACTTTCGCGTACCTTTTCAAATTGTTTACTTGTCCAATCAGTATCTCTCCCAGTTTGTTTTCCTTATCACGGCGGCGTATTATTGCACGTAGTTCTAATGTGAACTTGTAGTTTCTTTTGAGAGATTAAGTGTTTTGGATTGAGGTGTCTACATTTGTCAATAAGCTAAATTAAGTTTTTAATTCTGGATTGAACTTCCCATAGGGGTTTCATATCCTGGGCTTTTCGTATCCAATTGGGCGTTTCGTACCCAAATCTTTGGTCGTTTCATGCCCAATTTTAAATTTTCTGCACGCTTCGTGCCCGTAATTGGACGTTTCGTGACCCCCCCCCCCCCCCCCCACAGACACACACTCCCGCCTTCCGACCCAAAAACGACTGGTGGGAATTTTTACCAGCCATTAAACATTTCGCACCCCCAAAGTCAAAGGAAAGAAAACGTTTCCTACACTCTAAAAACTCTTTGTACTCTGTGATACCAAATGCGGTACTCAACTTGTTCCCTGTGGAGTACCAAAATTATGATACTCCAGGAAACCAAACTGTAATGGTACTTTGAGAAACCAAAACTGTCTGGTACTTCGTTTTGGTTCTCTAGAAAACCAAAAGGTTGATACTTTATTGTAGTTCACCAGAGAACTCAACTCAAATAACTATACTATGGTATTCCAAGAAACCAAAAGTTTGGTACTTAGTTAGCCCCCCCCCCCCCCCCCCCCTCCCTTTCATGTACACAACATATACATGGGTGGGGTCAGCTCAAATATTGCTCCACTAAGGGATCCAAAGAACCGGACCGAAGTATGAAAACCTGCAGAAGTATCAACCTCCCTCACGGGCCAAGATACATTTATTGTGTAGATAACACCACAAATCAAAAACTGAGTTATGTAGTTCCTTTAATCACCTTCACCAGATATTAAAGCCATACACTGCAACTCATATAAATCAAATACAGTTTGCATCAAGTCATCCAACCCGCTCCCTATATATAAGCCATTCATCACGCTTTCAAGGTCCCAGGCTTCAACCGAAACCGCCATTGTTGATACAGACGACGCGCGCTTGGAGGCCAAGTTGCTTACGTGGTGAATATGTAGGGAATGTAATTTCTGTTTATCGGTAGTTAGGTATTCCGCAACCATCCAGTTGGTATTATACGCTCTAAATATAGGGGAGGCTATCCACATTCGGTGTTTCAGTTATCTCATATACTGGTGGTATCATGGAATACCAAACATGTTTTGTTTCTTTTAGGAATGTAGCATGTGTCATGGGAACAGTATGTAGTATAACGACTAAAAACTCTGTAATCAGCACTTCCTCGGTCGATAACGCCAGGTTTTTCCATCATTGTTAGAAAGTTCCCACAGAGAGCTTTCTAAAAATACGGGCAGAACCTGTTTTCATCGATGAAGGAAAAACAGAATACGGAAGACACTAGCAGTGGTCTAAGGGAAGAAACCATGTACCAATCGGTTAGTTTGAACCATGAAGCCATAATCGCTAGGGTGACTCATATAGGCCAATACGCTACAGGGTGGTTTTTCAGTCAATACCCACTGAGGAGACGAGCTTTTCGAATGACCCACTCTGTACTTCTGTCCAGTTCCCCGGGCGAGGACATTTGGGTCGTCAATGATTGAAGCAGGGGCTGTTCTTTTAACGTTTTAACGTTGTGTTGATAGAATGACAGGAGACAGCGATAGGCAATACTAGGGTCGGTGTTTTCAAAGTACTATATCAACAACAGTATCTTTTGCACTGTCACGAATCACTAGTCCCCATTGGTAACCATGGCCTTCTCGTCCGAGAACCGCGACAAATCAGCGGCTGGCCAAAGAGTTATTATTGGTCCACATTGGTCGCCACTTGTCTGTGGGACCAAAGAATATCTAACAGGCCCCAATAGTCCTCAGGTAGCATTCACTCGTGGTTCACACAGATTTCCCGATAAGTCGTTGAGTCGTACGAGCAGTCACCTGTCACGCGTCTTGGCTTTGGGAGAGACCTCTCTATATGAATGGAGCAATCTGACTGAATTTATTAAGAATTGGCCGATCCACTCCTTTAGAAGAAGATACATGCCCATGGATACTAGAAGGAACAGCAACAAAACTGGGACCCGAATTCAGACTTTTTCAAGTTATTATTTACTCTGCGCAAGACTACAAACATTGCACAGAAAAACGGCGGCTGGTTGAGTAAATAATTCCGATTCTGATGCTAAGAGAAAGTTAATGACAGGCCGTATCTACTATAGTAGACCAGATCATCACGTTGGAGTCAGGGGACCACTCATCTCTATAAAAATGGATTGCTGAAACGTTAGCAAATAACGCTTTCTTGCAACTCATTCTGCTCCCCTCAAAATGACACCAACAAACGCGGTATCCATTCCCATTGATCGCAGCGTCACAGCTTTGAGATCATCAAACGAAATCCCAGCTCGACAACTTGAAACACGTTATCAACTTGCCAATCACATCCCTTGTTTTCTGTCAATAACTACAATTTGTTGTAAATATTCAATCAATCTGCATTGCCGAAAGAAATGCGCACATCAACATATTCGTGTTTCGCCGGCACAGAAGATATTGTTTAAAAAGCTGTCAGCGATAATGAGACGTCAGAAAACAGAAAACTATCGATAAAAATGTTTTTGATATGCATTTATAGGAACAACCCCTCCACCCCCCTCCTCCCCTCCCACAAGAAAAGAAAAAAAATTGGCGGGGACTTTGAAACGTTTCAGTTTGTGACCAATGAGCGGTCCAGCAATCCATTTGTCCGAGATCAATGTTTGAGGGTGTCTTTTGATTTATACAAAGCTGAGAGGCAGTGACACGTTGCAGTTTGGGAGTTAACCTTGTTTCATCATTAATAATCGGGATATTTCTTTATCTCTTGTCTTATCTTTGGAAATATGGGCCATCAATAATTGGCAGTTCAAGGTTGTCTGAGGAGCAAGGGATTAGTCGGTTATTAATTATCGGAGATTCTAATCATTTCTGAAGTGATTATATAATATGTGTATTGCGCAATGAAATCGCTTTTTACTCAATAATCAGGAAAGCATGACCTGAACGAAGCACCAAACTCTGTTTCCCGGACGTTAAAGGAAAGATAATGGGGCCAGTCGTGTACATTTTTTATGTTATGGGTGTAAGTGTTCAATATGATCTGAATGACTATTTATTACACATCCATTCAACTTTAAACCCCTGTATTTAACGGACTGGCCGTTATGAAATAAATGATTATGTATTCAACGGGTCGTGTACATGCCGGAACTTTTTTCCCAGTACCATTCATACTAGTTCCTTTCCCATCGTGTCATTTGTTACGCTTCGAGACGTTTCAAAATTTCGTTATACAATTATCGACCGTCTGTCGCATTGCGTGAAAATGAAAACGTCCAAAGCAAAATAAAGTTGGTTCACAAAAAAATTAGTTAAGCAAAAATGAGATAATATTTTTAAAACCCCAATCATTTCCAACCAGAATATTAACCCAGTCCCCTGGCCGTCTCGTTTTGTGGATCCCGTAAAATTTAAATTGTTCAACTTTATTTCGGTAAATCTTCATACATTATGACATGCTTCGAACTTCTTTTAAAAACGTTTCTCCCAGCTGTTTTGCAAATCTGCACAAATTTGTACTTATATTTTTACTAACAGTAATAGCCACCAAATGGTTAGGCGTGAATGGGCACCAGCCGAAGAGAAACAGCGATACGAATTTCAACAAACACTGGTTCCGAAAAGGTTGTTTTGATTTTTTTATCGATCTTTTTGATCAGTACAGCTTCAGTCAAAACAAATAGACTCTTCACTTTTGGGTTTAACATCGGAATTAAAATTTGTTTATTTAAATGAATTTTAATGCATGGATGGTGTAATAAACACAGAACGCGATGTGTGTTTGAATGGGTGGGTGTTTTACATAACTCGTTAGAATGGCGTAATCATATTTCGCTGGAACCGACTGGAGCGAAATATGATTACGCCATTCCAACGAGTTATGTAAAACACTCACCGATTCAAACACACATCGCGTTCTGTCTCTTTATCAAAGTAGACCGGTACTCAGTGGAAGGACGCTACTATATTCATAAAATGAACACTTTTCAGAAAATAGTTAACAAAAACGCACCCCACGTTCTCATTGATACTCTGCCAGGCTGCGTATCGGGGCCTCATGATGCCTGCTTCATAATTCAACCAATTTTACGATTGTTGAAATGAGGACAGAACTTCACAAGCGGTCGTTATACCCCTATGGCATAGATTCATGCCACTAAGTGAATCGGTGAGGAATTTGCCACTGAATGAGTTTAACAAATTATTTAACCTTTTACCTAACACGAAAGGCAGACGACACTTGCAAACCAAATTGTTGAATAACTTATTTTTTTCTTTTTTTTTTGCGACAAAAACATAGCTTATGAACCCTCATTGGAACAAGCTCCAATGAGGGGTGATACGCTATGTTTTTGAGACAAAAAATTAAAAAAAAAAAAAATAATGAAAATTGAATGGTGATTTTGAGTAAAGCGCTGGCCGGTTTCGGTCGTTATGTTGGGTAAAGGGTTAATCTGACCAAATTGTAAACCCCCCGAGCAATTTAATGTAGATAAGTTAAAACTTAGCATTACTTTGAGGAGGCTACGAATCGCTGGTAGCGATCTGGAGAGTGATACGTATACCAGTTATATTTCTGTCTCACTACAATGCAGGTATGGACCTCTCATAGAAGATGCTGAACAATTTTTTCCATAATGCCCACTCGAAGTAAAATCCCAACAATAACTCGTCTCAATCTTATCACATCTAAATATAATTTTGTATATGTTTACATTCTTTTGTACGACGACTGTAGAAGTTCAGACAGCGATAATGCTGTCATTTTCACTGTCGTGCAGAAGTATCGGAGACTCAAAACGATTTGATGAGAGATAATACAGGTGCTTAAAAACAGTTGAGATGGCTGGGTGAACTATTGTTCCGGTGAAAATGTCCGTTTATACCGATACCAGAGCTTTTTCGGGAAGAGGCACAGTTATTGCGGTTCTCACGTTGTGGTATGGTAAGACTCGGTATCTCGTGGAGGAAGCTGGAGTACCCGGAGAGAACCACCGAGCAACGACAAGCAACTGCCAGACTCCCGAACGTACTAACTCCACATAAGCAGGGTTAGCATTGGTTAAAGACAGGTACATCATCGACGAGCATTACATCTTAACACAGCGCCACCGTGTCCCCACGTGGGCAATCGGACTTAAGTGCCTTGCCAGAGGCATAACGCAGTTACTCCAGGCGGGGTCAAACCGTGGACCTCTAAGTTTGAAGTTTAATGCCATAACCACTGAGTGACTGCGTACGTCTGACCCTACCCTTCTAGCATTTCATTCCGATGGCGGTCTCTTGACATATATGTCGGACTCCAGAAGGAAATCGCCTTGTCTCTTATAATATCCTTATTATTAACTCTTTTGGCGCGGAATAATCTGAGAACCAGAATTCTTAGCGCCTAATATTCATCAGGAATTTTACAAAAAGTATAGGTTGTTAGACAAAAGCGTTATTTTTTTAAAAGATGCTCTATTGATCTCATTGACAGTTTTTAAAATGATTTTCTGTATATATTTAGATGGCACCTTTATACTTTCAAGGGACGATATCGTTGTTCGTGGATAGGACATAAATGGTGCATGAAACATAGGAATACGTATGTTTGTTCAACCCTTTACCCAACGAATCGGCCGCATCACCCCCCCCCCCCCTCCGTAATATGCAACTTCAGCAGTTGAAAAAATATTATTTTTCAAACAATTTCAACAAAACCATATCATGTGACCCCTCGTCGTTGGAACGAGCTCGCTCCAACGAGGGGTCACATGATATGGTTTTGTTGAAATTTTTTGAAAAATTTGAAAAAATGATATTTGAAATAATAAATTTTGATATCGTCTGCGTTGGGTAAAGGGTTAAATGCACTTGGAAATGAACACACACAGTTGGCTAAAATGTCTACTGCAGTACCTTTCCGCGGTTTGCCGTCTGTCGACTTTAGTCGCCTGTCGCGCCAAAAGAGTTAAACCAAATTCCATTATCTCATAAAAGCATCTGATTATTGAATTTATCTTTTTTAATTACAAGGGCGGTAACTTTATCAAAAGTTGATTATCATGATGATATCAGCAAGGGATGACCTGATTATTCAATTTATCTTTTTTTCTAATTGTGTATACCGTCTTGTATGTATTATTTTAGTTCTCTCAACATTGTGTATATTTTGAAAAAGCCTTTTGCCAATCCTCCGTATATTATTTATTTATTTATTTATTTATTTATTTATTTATTTATTGGTGTTTAAGGTCACATATTTCTGCACAATGGCTAATCATGACCACGACAGTTTTACGGGTGGAGGAAGCCGGAGTACCCGGAGAGAACCACCGAACAACGGCGAGCAACTGTCAGCTCTCCAACATACTAACTCCACACAAGCAGGGTTAGCATTGGTTGAAGACAGGTGCACCATCGACGTTCAGTATGCCTTAGTACACAGCGTCACCGTGCCCCCACATGGGCAATGGAGGTGAAGTGTCTTGCCCAAGGACACAACGCGGTTGCCGCAGGTGGGATTCGAACCGAGAACCTCTCGACTTGCAGTCTGCACCTCTACCAACTGAGCCACCGCGCCCCCACCCAATCCTCCGTACACTCAGTTTATTGTAAGGGGATAGTAGAATCTTCAAAGTGGAAAACATCCGCCGCGCCGCGTAATTTACAAAATGATCGACTGAAAAAATCTCTTTTCAAAATCGTTTAACAAAACCATAGCACGTGATCTCTCATTGGAACGAGCTCGTCGAGCTCGTTCCAATAAGGGATTACATGATATGTTTTTTGTTTTTTTTTATTTTTGAAAACTAAAAACAAAATAATTAAATTTACAAATCAGGATATCGTGTATGTTGGGTAAAAGATTACGGTCTATCGGTAATAGCAAAAATTTGTCCCATTTTTTATGTAAGATGGGACCTATTCTTTTCACAGTCCAGTAGACAAGCTACAGTGCACAAATGCATGCTTAAGGAAATACTTAAGAGGAAATATGGCTTGAAAATAGGTGATATTATTTTCGGTGCCATCAGCAATCTGAAAAGTGTTAAACTGTTTAATTTTTTGTTGTTTAAAGTTGTAAATAAATATGGGTGGACAACAAAAAATCGACACATTGTGACATTTCTTACTTTTTTAATGACGTGTTCTCTATTTTCAAGCTAACTTTCCATTACTTTTATACCACCTTAAAACATAAAATTCGCCACAGAATTATTTTGGGGGAATTTGATACACACTTGTTGTGGGAGTGTTTCACGTCTACCTCACGGGAACAGAAGTACAAAATACAGAAATACATTGTACCTTATACAGTATGATAAGCGTCTGTGACATTTTAGAAAATGGTCTTAAAGAGTTTGTAAGCGTGCTTCTCATCTTAGTATTAGTTCTGAAAATCTAAAATGTCTGCACTTACCACGGCAATGAAAAGTGTGAATACGCTCATGTTTATAAATACAAGACAATAATTATTTCACAAGATTGTTACAATTAAATGTAAACAGGTGTGCGCATATTTCTCCGTCTATCGAGCAAACAGACTTCGTACAATATCATGCATTCAAACGTGCCTGATATAGTTGATTTCATTTGCTGAATCCCTGTGAAGTCAGCACGTGGTCTACAATGGGTGTTAATTTGTATTAAAATGCATGAGCGGCCACATTGTGACGTCATTATTATCGTGATATGTACTGTCAGTGCGCATGTGTAATGGGTGTTCGTAGGGTCACCCGTGTTTGCGTCGCCTGCTTCTGTTACTTGGAGGGCCACCGATTTAGAATTCCTGAATGGCACGTGTCTGCTATGGAAATAAATGAGTTGGCTTGAAGAAGGTCTCTTCTGTTGGTTTGTTTGATTGGATTGGGATGTTGCGGTACCAGAGCGTTGACAATCCACACCAGTTTGTGGTATATTTGTATTCAAATGATCACTCAATGGAACCATTCATCTGCCTAAGGTTCATTCTACTGAAGTGTACTCACTCCAGTAAAGCAAAAAAGAAACATTAACTTGGAACAGCATCATTCTCCTGACTTCTCTGATGCTGCCGCTTGCAGCGACTGCCACCCCCAGCCTCAACTAATACTACAACCAGACGTTTATCAAGCCTGCCACCGTTTCAGTTCGACAACACTATAGCTCGCTGTTACTTGGTAGCAATGGCTTCTGCTACTAATTCAAGCTCATTACTCCAGTTTCAAGCATGATTGTTTTTGGCAAACGCTATTGATTTCATTCTATCTTATCTTTCTCTAGTTTTTTTTGCTACTTGAAACTCGATTGCCATTGGCATGTAGCACTGGCTTTTACCGTTGCAACTTCTTTCACAATCCAACTGTTACTGGCTTTCTGAGATGGCGATCACAGTGTATTCCGTGGTCGGCTTCCTGTAATACCTATTTCCGTCAAGTAGTCACTCTGGATTGCTGCTATCATAAACACTGCAAGGCCCACCCCTGCTGTTACTACGGGCTTCTGCTACTGCTGTTACCATTACTGTATTTTGATTCTGCCCTCACAATGTTTTCTGCTACGACCCTTTGGATCATGTTGGAGACATTCTAAGAAAGAGCAGTCCAAAATGGGTGCCACAAAACGTTGGTGTCCAGTATCTAGACTAGGTCATGCGGCCCATCGGTATTGCTTTATTGAGGCATTTTCTTATTGTTCTCGCGTGTGACAGAAACCAGCTGCGATCGCCTTGTGATATACGCTATTACAGTACTGTGTCCACAAAGAAAGACTGAGAACTTCGACCGTATCGCGACTGATATTCGTAGCCTGCTTTCCTTCCTACAAAACTGTAGATTCTCACCAGATGGCGAGGAAATGTTAGAATACTGAATTCGAGATGCTACTTTTACTGTATTTCTTAACTGATAGAGGGCTAAATTAAGTTTTGGCCATCAAAACTTGTTCAGTTGTCTTTGACTTGTTACGATTCATGGGAGAGTGTCTGTGGGCAATCTCCCATATATTGTAACAGGGCAAATTCTAACAGATTAAATAGCGATAATATGAAGCAAAGCCACCGAACAACGGCGAGCAACTGTCAGCTCTCCAACATACCAACTCCACACAAGCAGGGTTAGCATTGGTTGAAGACAGGTGCACCATCGACGTGCAGTACGCCTTAGTACACAACGCCATCGTGCCCCCACGTGGGCTATGGGGGTGGAGTGTATTGTCCAAGGACACAACTCGGTTGCCGCAGGTGGCATTCGAACCGAGGACCTCTTCACCTCTACCTACTGAGCCACTGCGCCCCCTTCTCGCTGGGTACTCCGGCTTCCTCCATCCGTAAAACTGTCAGACGTAAGGTGACCTTGGCTGTCGAATGTGTCGTTAAACCCCGATAAAAAAAGAAAAAAATGGTGATGCCAATGTTCATTCCGAGGAAACTTTTATGAATTTATTTTTACGATTTTCTTTCTGGTATTATTATGTTTGTGTGATTTAATGAAATTTAAATATCTTCTTTGTTCTCATAGAAGTTGTCGTTTTGAGAGCGGAGAAGTGTGCCTTGTGGGTTTTTTACATTTAGCACGCAATTATTTGTTGATTATCAACCATGAGATACAACCACCGTAATTTGTATAGATCCGAGGATGCATTTATGAGCGCCGTACATCGTGATCTACCGGAAATAATGTTATTAAGGCCTAAAAAAATAAAACATCTGCTTCTCAGGCCCATCCGCATGGTCGTTTTGGCTGCCGCATGCTCACTTTTTATAACCAATTTAAACTTTAAAAAAATAAAAATTAAATGGTTTATGTCTGATATTTTACCCAAGTTAAAAAATTTGATGAATTTGACCCTTGAGTGCAAGAAGGCTTTGCAATGCTTTAGCATTGCAAAGCCTTCTTGCACTCAAGGGATGAAATACACCACCACCCGTGCTATTCTGTAGATTAAGAGGCCTAAAACTAAAACTTGAACCAAGAACATGACCTTTTGATGGCAAAGAAGTAATTACTGAAATAAAAAATAAAATAAAAAACCGCTCGCCCGCATGCAATTTTACAAATAATGGCCTGAGAAACAGAAAATCTACTTTGTGGGGCCTCACCAGGAATTTACTTCGCCTCTAATGCCATAATGTTCAAGTTTCACGGCGAATATTATGTAGCCAATAAGTTCAAACACCTAAAGAAAACAATCTACAAATATAGATAATACTGGAGTTTAATCCCTGGAACGGGAATTTCACGTCTCCCAGTTCTGACAATCAGTCCATCCTATATTTGGGAAATTCACAAACAAAAATCGAGAATCAAAAGTTGCGTATTAGTTTACGAGATAACAGCGAATATCAACTTTATCTGAGACCACTTTTGCCATTGGAGCTAGGGTTCAATCCCGTGATCGGAACTTCCTATTCGAAAAATCAGCCCCGATGCCTGGAAAATTTGTAGACCAAAACCGGGATAAAAGTTGAAAATACTCTCACTTCTAACCAATACGACATCATGCTTTGCTGGTTATCTGGACATGCTGGTATCCCCGGTAATACCAAAGCAGCCAATGAAGCAAAACAGGATTTAAACAAGCCTCTCAATAATTTTAAAATTCTTTTCAGTGATTTTGTAAATTTATTTATTAAGTTTTAGCGACTCTTTTATCGTGTCGGTGACAGTTTTACGTGTGGAGGAAACTGGAGTGCCCGGAGAGAACCAGTGAACGACGACGAGCATCTGCCAGCTCCCCAACATCGCAACTCCGCACTGCAGCGCAGGCAGGGCTAGATTGGTTGAAGACATGCGCATCATCGACGTGCAGTACGCCTTAGTACACGGCGTCATCGTGCCCCTATGTGGACAATCTGGATTAAGGACACAACGCGAGAGTTCGAATCGATCGCTCAGACGGTCATCCAAGGACTAACCGGGCTCGACGTTGCTTAACTTCGGTGACCTGACGAGAATAGGCTAGCGCAACACCACCGCGCCCCCTTTCGATGATTTTAAAGCACATATTACTAAGTACATCAAATCTGTATGACAGGAGGAATGGGATGGAGCGACAAATAACAAGTTCCATAGCTTCCGAATTACTATTACTAATAAGTATCCGTCTTGTACCTTCGTAGAAAAAATCTAGTCATTCTGACTCGTCATATCGGCCATACAAGATTATTTTTGTTAGAGGGTTACATGCGACCGGAATGGGTTCCTTGTCAACGTCCGGTGAAAATCGAGCACATTCTATAAGATTGTACTGATTTTTTTAGCCTTTCAACACTAGTCGTATCTTCCATGTCAGTTAAATGGCAGAAATTGGAAGAGTTCATATCCATTATTTGGGAGAAGAGCAACTAATATTTTCAACGTGCAGCCTGTAGGCTGCACGTTGAAAATATTAATTGTTTTACCACACACGTTCACTTATATGCCAACCTACTTAATGAAAGTATGACGTATCGTGTTCCTGGACCGGAAAAGCGGCCTCTCTTGTTGAAAGAGTTAATGACATCAGACGGAGATTTTCTAGTGTACCAGATTATTCACACCAGATTCCCACTCGTTTCTCAAAGAAATCAACCTTTTTTAACCCTTTGATATTTGAGTACGTCTTGTGACGTACGAAATCAAACAGCGCGTTGATACATTGTGGTCATTTGTTTTATTATTTTTTATTCGATTTTTTAAAGTTTTAACCTCAATTCCTATTTTCTCCCGAATATTGCTCAGTGACAACCATTGAGAGCCAAACGTTATCGCAGCTTAAAATACTAATATAATCCTGCTGTCAAGACTTCTTAACTGGTTGAGTGCCAGAAGCCACTATCAGGGCTTTCAGAAAAAAATGAGGATACCAGAGCAAAAGCCAACACTTTCCATGCTTATATTTCATATTCAGTCAAACACATATTTTGTTTATATAAATTTGTTTTATTACAAATTATTGGAGAGTGCATGTGGGCACTCTCCAGTAATTTGTAATAAACAAGTTTTGAATAACAAATTCAGACCACCAAAAATAATCTAACCCTCAACCGGTTAATCACTAATGTGAAAAATTTCTTATTTGTACTTTCCGACGTTTGACGTTGCATTTTAAAAAATGTTGAAGAAACTGAATTCCCAGTGACGTTTGAACGGCAGAATAATTAAAGTCTAAAAGGGTTAATAAGTTTTAATTGTTTTTTTTTCTTTTAACAGCATCCATTATTCAAAAAGAATGTTAAAAAAAAAATGTTGAAGGAACTGAATTCCCAGTGACGTTTGAACGTCAGGATAATTAAAGTCTCAAAGGGTTAATATAACAATAACATGTTCGTTTGAGGGCGTTATGGTTCATTAACGGTCCTAGAAAAATGATTAACAGCCCTCGGGCCACTTAAAGGCCCGAGACGAAGTCTCGGGCCTTTAAGTGGCCCTCGGGCTGTTAATCATTTTTCGACTTCGTCTCGGGCCTTTAAGTGGCCCTCGGGCTGTTAATCATTTTTCGACTTCGTCTCGGGCCTTTAAGTGGCCCTCGGGCTGTTAATCATTTTTCGAGGGCCGTTAATGAACCATAACGCCCTCAAAAGAACATGTTATTGTTATATTAACCCGTTGAGACTTTAATTATCCTGACGTTCAAACGTCACTGGGAATTCAGTTGGAATATGTTATTACTATTATTACCACTTACCAAAGAACGCCATTTCAAGCCACTGCAGACATTTTTGATTTAGAAAATAGAAGAACGCCATTTCAAGCCACTGAGACATTTTTGATTTAGAAATAGAAGAATCGGATTGTCGTCTGTTTATTTATAAACAAAGGTTAAAGTTCAAAGTTGAGTACAATTTATTTGGATGACTCGAAAATAGGACTGCTGGAATTTGGCTGAAGCGCTTTAACTACAAACTCAGGCCGTTATTTACAAAATGAGATTATTTATCGTATCAATATTCACCACCACTTTTAAATCCTAAATGAAGTTAATAATCCGAAATAAATCATGGTTTAATCCGTTTTGTTGGAATAAATGGACAACAAAATTTCGAGCACATTAGTGTCATTTTTCCGAAACATAAATTACCCACAATTCTGGGCTAGCGGGCCGTTTTCATTATTAACGCTATTTTTGCGGGCTGTTATTGGGTCTTACCGTCCACCTCAGATCATTTTAATAACCCAAGGAGCGCCCTATAAAGTAGTAATAATAAGTTTTAATTTTTTTATTCTTTTAACAGCATCCATTATTCAAAAAGTATTTTGTCATCGGGTTGATTTGTATACGCGGTACTCATTGAAATTTTGGTATCGTTATTCACTAACATCTTCACTCTTTCATGTTTTTAAACATATCTTTATCTTTCTGGTGGAATCTTTTACCTTAAATAACCTTTTATCGCCACGATATAGCCTCAGCTGCTGATGTGGCATTAAGCACCAATACAGGACTGGGAGCTGGGAGCAGTTAACGTTTGAAACGTTAACGTGTTAAATTATTTTAACAACGTTAACAAAATTTAACCAAGTTAATAACGTTTAACTTTGAAGATTATGTGTTTACCCAAACTGGATCGCGCGTGCCGATGACGTCCAATTTTGCGCCATTTGACGGAATTGAAGAACACAAATAATTTAGATGTCTGTCAATTATAGACGACCCATTGATTTGGTGGAGAGACCACGAAGCTCTCCTACCAACGTTGGCCCGCCGATATTTGGCGATACAGCAATATCAGCTTCATCCGAACGCCTGTTTTCCATGTAAGGACTGGTATTCGAACAACGGCGAATGTCTCTTTGTAAGGATACGGGCGTAGCGATTGTATTCTTACATGAAAACATCGCTAAATGTTAGAATTTACGATAACCTGAGAGAACTAAATACTCGTTCCCTGAGTTCCAGTGCGTTCTATGTGCCAGTAGGCTGCCAGTAGGCACATGGAACACATTGGAATTCAAGAGTCGAACTGTACGTAAGTTCAATCATGTTCAAATTCAAATCAATAAAAATGGCCGAAGTTATTAAAATTTTGTTCATTTTAACAGTTAACGTCATTTAACTCATTAACGCAGAATTATTTAACACGTTATCGTGTTAAGGAAAATTTTAACTCCTCTCAGCCCTGCACCAATAAATAAATAAATATATTCAGCAATCACCGCATGCAATGAATTCTAGAGAATACTGAAAGGAGACAATCTGTTGTGGGGGAAACGGATAGTTGAATTCCAGTAAAATTGTGGACAAATATATACAACGGGTTGTGGTCTCTTGACGCGTCAGCGCCCACGCTGATAACGTTACCCCTTTGAACCCTGGTGGTATCTTACACGTCAATTCAATAGCAGCAGTTGGAAGAGACCATATTCATTATTTGGGAGAGGATCAATTAATATTTTTAACGTGCAGCCCGAAGTATGCACGTTAAAAATATTGATTGGTCTACCCCACACATTCACTTAACAGCCACCCTACTTAATGAAATTATGACATATTCTGTTGCTAGGTCGTAAAACGGCCTCTGGGGTCCAAGGGGTTAAACAATTGAATTTTTTAGAATTGTATTTCTCTTATGCGCATCAAAGGCTGAAATGAATCCTTAACGTTCCAGGCGTTGTTATCATGGGTAGAAACACAGTCCAAACAATACAACGGTGAAAGGTTTAGAAAACTGGTCACGGGAGGGGGAGGAGGGAGCTAACAACTGGTCACGAGAGGGGGGAGGAGGGAGCTAACAAATTTCTACATTTGAGGCACCATGTAGAAATTAGGTTGAGTGTAATGTAGCGGTTACTTCGGGAGTGTTCAGCTTATGTGTGGATTTGTTTCGCAGATTACGTTGTGTTATGGTAGGGTTACGAGGATATATACAGTACGTGAAGAGTGGATTGCAACTAAATCACCCGCGGAGTGGAGTTATCACCCAAACTATAACTTTCAAATTTTGTACATATCGACAAAAAAAAACACGAGCAATGTTTCAGCCAATGGACCTCCGGGTTTAACCCGGAGGTCCATTGGCTGAAACTTTGCTTGTGCTTGTTATGCTTTGCAACAAATTTGCAATTATTGCTTGGGTGGAATCTCCACTCTGCGGGTGATTTAGTGATAATACACTCTCCACGAACTGTACGCACGGTTGAGTAACAACAATAAGTAACTCTTTGAGAAAAAAGGATAGTTTTATTGTATATCAGCCATTATTATTATTATTCACATGAAATCGATTAGAAACAGAAATCATAGTTTTACAAACATTTTCCCAAAATAAATTGGAAACTAAAGAGCGTCACGTGATTATGGATATCGAAATTATCGAAGGAAGGAAAGTCTGGGGAGAGGGCCTTCCAAATCATATTGCAAATTAAAACAGAGGTAAATAAAAGTTATGTCGGAAATCAGTGAAGAGGTATATTTTTCATCTGAAAACTACACACAAAAGAGATCGATCTGAATGAAACTTCAATATATCCAGATCCAGGACAGTAACATGTTCCTGTCGTAAACGGATTTATCGCATAGAACTTCGGAAAAGTATTTCTCTCGATTCGATCGCGATCTGGCCACACAACACGTTTACACCCATGGTTGGAGATTTCAAAAATAATATATTGCAAATTCAAGACTGAATTATGAAACACAAATGAAAATCGAATAGTACCTGCGATGCAAAGTTTTCGCATTTCATCGTCGACATTCAACACTGTTGCGGATAGGATGACGAGTAGGGAATTTCGACCGAATCGTGACACAATCGCGATTCGGCTGAAATTCTCTATCCGTTTTTATAATGACCGTTCTGTACTGTGTTAACATGGTGCCTCTCTCACTCAAGGAAAAATTGCAGGCTCAATCAGAACTCCCATATAAATTTGGGGATAAAGGCTATTCACTCTTCGACGTTCTCTGCAAGGCGTATTGAACCCCGTCAAAACCTTATGCAAAATATAGTTTAAATTGTCCATCGAAGGGCAATATACAATATGGCCGCCATGGACTGGTCACTTTCCACGGGTGGGTAATATTTCCACGGACGCAATATTATTACATTCCAAACTCTAATTATAGGAATGATCATCAAAAATTTAATTAATGAAGCACTGGGTACAACCCGGCGCTTCATTAATAAAAATGTTGCCGACGATGATTTTTATTACCTGGTAAACGTTTGCGTGGACATTACTGCCCACGTGCGGATTACAACCAGTCCGCGATAACTGTACTGTACTGTACATAACTTTAAAATACAATTCACTTTTATTTTTAAAGCTGTTTTGTACTCTTCCGGTGCTTCATAAATTAAAATTTTGCTGTTGACGATTTTTATTTTTTTATTTATTTATTTATTGGTGTTTAAGGTCACATATTTCTGCACAATGGCTAATCATGACCACAATCTGTGATAAAGCCTAGTTCAGTCAATCGTTTAAACCCATGTTGCCCATTTTAGAGGACGTCCACCCCAAGCAATGGTGACTGGGACCTATTGTACCATTAAACCAGTGCTTGTTTACCGCAGTAAACAAGCACTGCTTCACTTCCCGGGATTTCCAAGGGGAGACGATTGTTATTACTTGGTAAACTCGTGCGTGGACATCACTGACCACGCGTGGGTTACGACCAGTCCACTGGGACTGTACATGTCACGGTGAAGAGATGTATCAGATCAAATGTTTTCACCATGGGTGCTCAAAGCATTATGATATGTCAACAAATGGCATTTTCTTCCATTCAGCAGTCAATTAACTGTTCTGGGGGAAAGTGGAACCACCCATGGCCAATCTCCAGTCCATCGATAAACAATAAGAAATTTTAATGATGGTCTGCAAATGTTAAACCTGTTCCAAATTAGGAACTGCTCTCCTGACAGGCACACTTTCAAAAAGAATATTTCTTTTGGCGTGGTTAATCGTTAGCCAAGACAAAATTAGAATTTCCAATATCGAAATTTAATCTAAAAATTGTAACCTTAAACACCTATAAACAAATAAATAAATAAATAAATAAATAAATAAATAAATAAATAAATAAATAAATAAATAAATAAATAATCTAAAGATTATCCGGTGTAAGGTTAATATATAGATCTAAATTCCATGCTGCGCAACAAAAAATACACGTGCCAAAATGTAATCACTCATAATATGTACAGGACGTGGAGAGTGTATTATCAATAAATCCCCCGCAGAGTGGAGATTCCACTCAAGTAATAATTGCAAATAACAAGCACGAACAAAGTTCCAGCCAATGGACCTACGGATTATACCCGGAGGTCCATTGGCTGAAACATTGCTTGTGTCTTTTCTCCACTTGTACAGAATTTGAAAGTGATACTTTGGGTGATAACTCCACTCCCTGGGTGATTTAGTTACAATCCACCTTCCACGTAATGTATGTTCTAAGAAAACATTTAGCTTCTATACAACCTGAGAAAAATTATTTCAGACCCAAGAAAAAATACTCTAAACAAAACAACAGCATAACAACAAGCTTTACAAAGAACAAATAATGTCTCAGCCATTGGACATCCGGGTGCATCTTAGGTTTCTCTACAAAACTTGAGTTGTTGCTTGGTGGAAACTCCACTTCTTGAGCGATTTGGTGATATTTCAATCTCCACTGCAATCCAATGTTCTTCCGTCATTTCCAAAAGCAGAAAGTATGATAAGTGAGAGAGAAACGAACATGATTGTTTCAACCCTTCACGTGACACTAGGGACGTCGCGAAGAAGATGACCAATTGGGTATGTAAACCTGATTTGTCTCGACTGTGATGGCTCAAGTCCCGACTGATAACATATTCTAACTGCATCAACAAGGCATGCCTTCTACGATGACGCAGTTGGAAGATTAACTAGTCGCGATTATAGTTCAAAATGCAGAATTCATGGAAACGTACTTTTTCGCAACGCATGGGCTTCCAAACATCTTATTTAAATAGCACATGCAGTTGAACTAGAGGTCCTTCACAAGCAGCGCAGAAAATGCTCGTTTGTTAATGCGCTCGTTACTGCAGAAGAATGAAGTGGGCTGAAATATGCAAGAGCGATTGCGCTGTTGAATGCAAAAAAAGTGTGCTATTAGCGAGGTCGGTAGTGATATTACGATCTGAACCGATCACACAGAAAGAAAATATTGAGACTACAATATGTGGGGAGGGGAGGGGAGGTGGGTAAACCGCTGTGGGATAGATTTTTCACTTATTTACAATTTCTGAAGACAAAACACAAGAACTTGCAAACTTTCATCACATGGACCACCGGGTTGCGCCCGGTGGTCCATGTGATGAAAGTTTGCAAGTGTTTTTTGTGCTGTTATGAACAATTATAAATACTTTTCGCGTGGAGAATATATGCCGCTGCGATTAAGGAGTAATCCACTCTTTTCATTCTGTACATGTAGTAAAATTTTAATATTTCTTAACATCATTTTGTATACATGTATCCCAATAGAGGCTAGGAATGCTGTTAATGATCTCTGTTTACTTGTATAGAATTGTGGGACACCCTGTTTTTCTACTTGAATTGAGTTACGCTAATTGGGCAGTTTCAGTCTGATTGGGACAAAAAGTGCGCTTACTCAGCGCACTATTCCTTCAAAACAGTGCGCAATAGAGTTACATGACTTCTAGTTTCAACTGTATCGTACTCCAAATTGGTGATGCTGGGTACTCAACATTCCGACTCAGGTACCATAGACCTCCTTTTGTATGACCGACATAAGTCCAAGTATCAAATCAAGTGTTTAACCCTTTATCCCGACGTAACGGCCAAAACCGGCCAGCGCTATTCACAAAAATCGCCAATGAATTTTCATTATATTTTCATTTTTTATCTCAAAAACATAGGTTATGACGCCTCTTTGGAACGAGCTCATCGAGCTCGTTCCGATGAGGGGGTCATAATCTATCTTTTTGAGATACAAATGAAAAGAAATTAGTTATTCAAGAAGTTTGTTTGCAAGTGTCGTCTGCTTTTCATGTTAGGTAAAGGGTTAAAGTTACATTGATACCAGCTCGACCGAATTGATATCTTAGACATAAATTCAGAAGACATTGCCTCCGTCTGGAAAAAAAATATTGGGGGCATTCACTCCCCTTGGTTTTAAACCTGTTGGCATGACAACCGATACCGAGTTTAAAACAATCCTTTTTCATATAATGTAGCTCATATTGCACACTCGAACGAGCTCTTTGCGATTCAATGATATAGGCTATGGTGAGAAGATAAAATCATTTTTCAAAATCTTAATATGGCGCACAGTAATGCGCGGATATGGCAGATGTAATACTAAAGGCTTGAAGTACAGTTATATTGTGGAGTTTCGTTTCATCACTATTTTTGAAATTGTCATGTTATCCAGACATTTATTACAGAATGAGATATAGATCTAGAATAAGACTTGAAGAATTCACTGGATGTCATCTTTTTATTCCAGTTGGTCTATATCAGTAAACCGGTAAGTCCTTCCATGGAAGTACCTTCTCCGAGTCGTCTCTCTTGCCGTACCATGATCCACGTTTTCCTTTGCAACTGCAATGAAAGATAGAGCGAAATATATTTATTGAGTTCCTTTAGTGAACAGCACAAATACTCTTAAGTAGTGAAAGCGATAGATAACCACTTTTGGAACGCGATAAATTGAAACAACACATCAAAGCGGGAGACGGTTGACTGAAAGAGATTTCATTTGTGGCATCCTAAATCAACGTTCTTGGTTCGAGAAATTCTAAGAAACAAGAAAAATATTTTGTAAAAAAGACCTAGTTTATGCGTGATGTCAACTGTATTGATGGGTGGTTACCAGAGGCGTCAATCCTTGAGCGGATGGGGGCGGGGCGTAACCGAGAGACATGCGATGCTTCGAAATTCAATTCGAATGGGAATCGTCGCGATGATACGATTCGATTCGTGTTCCACGGATTCGGAAATTTCCGAATCGCCGAGATGGTACTACCAAGTGTCTCCTCATAAACTCTTCTTCTATCGTCAGCAGGGCTCAAAATAAGTGGTGTCGCGTCGCTTTTTGCTTTGCAAAACTTGCAAAAAGCTGCACAATGTTAAATTATGTATAGCATTTTACGATACAAGATAATCAACTGCAGCATATTAGGCTGCAGTTGATTATCTTGTATCGCAAAATGTAAATGAAAATTTGCAACAAATTTGAAAACTAGTTCACTGATGCTTTACTTCTGATTGTGGAACATTCCAGGCATAACTCAGATTAACTCTCCATCAAGCATCATTAGGAACTTCATATGTAAGATGAGTTCTGTTGGTTTAAATACCTCCTGTTTTACAACATTTGCATAAAATGTCCATTAAAAATAACTACGAGCCCATCAAATTAAAAATCCCAACTTCCATTTTGAGAACTCTATTAAACAACCAAGACGCCATTTATAACAGTATACAAGTCCATCCAACCCTTAAAGGCAGTTCAGTTAAAAAAACATAGTAAATGTTTCATGTGTTGCAGATCATTTGTAAATGCCCAGAAATGGATGAAACTATTCTATCTACTTAGAAGAATTCAATATAAAACAGCATAACATAACTCTGGTACACAAAAATAGCTATGTAATTCTTACAAAATGCTATTCATTTTTGGAAATGCGTAGCATTTTGCTACGCAAAGAAAAATAGTTATTTTGAGCACTGATCGTCAGGTCTCACGAATGAGACATGATGCTAGAAGAGGTCAAGGGGATTTGGCTGCCAAAACTACTTTGGTTACTCTTGTACGAAGGTGCAATACCTACACTTTTAGTAGCAGTGAGATTTGATTCGAAATTCCTTTCGGAATTCAATTCTAGGGCTGCACGGTATATCGATAAACCGATATATACCGGCATTCAAGCCACTATCGATTGAATACCGGTGTAATTACAAAAATATCGGTTAATCGTCATTATTTATTTACCCTCAATTTTATTTTCAAGATGTCTTGAGTTTTTTAACTGAAGCTCCGAATGAATAATATTATCCCTTCATCCAAGGAATCGTCTGCTTGAGCCCTCGTAATATACAAATTCAAAATTTTCAACAAAACTATATCATGTGACCCCTCATTGGAACGAGCTGGTTGAGCGCGTTCCAATGAGGGTCACGTGATATAGTTTTTTTTAAATCTTTGGTTAAAATCTGATAAAATAATTTTGAAAATAACAAATTTTGATTCCGTCTGCGTTGGGTAAAGGTTTCTCGAACTGCATCATCAAGGCGTGCTAATTCGTTCCGACTGTGATGCCTCGACTCGAGTCTCGATTGTGGTACTTGTGTTCATATATCTGAACAGGTTTCGATATACCGGTATACCACGGTATTTTTTTCAATACCGATACCGGTATTCAGTTTTGAATATCGTGCAGCCCTATTCAATTCGAACCGAAAGTTGAGATTAGCAATGCCAAAGCATCACCCCATAGCAAAACCATTGCCCTGTCATGCAATAGTACAATTACTCAGTAAATGACTTGTTCAAAGACCTCCACCGAGGCACGAGCCAACACAATTAGCTTTGACAACCGGCACTGTCGTAGCAGAAGCCCTGGCAATCTGCTATGGTTTTTAATACAACATGGCGGATTCTCGTGGCTATATGTTTTAGTAATTGAAGGCGCCTTGTCAAAAAACTCACCAGGAAGCACAAGTCTATGCACGTAATAAACGTCCTACAAATTCCTGTCGCACTTGGGCAAATATGGGTTACGCTCCTACCCTTTCTAATTCTCTGATAGCAGTAACGGCCTTGATGGTCACTTGCACATATAGAAACGAAGCAGCACCTAGGCTCAATAGCCTCTTTGGAAATGGACTGGGTGTTGAATTGCTTTTATAAACTCTCTCCCCCACCACCCCCCTTCCCCACCCCCTGTCTCCCCCTCTCTCTGTATATGGTGCATGTAGGTTTGGAAATAATGTACATTTACATCCTTGTTTCTTCTCTCGATGTTTTCTTCAATAAAAAATGTTTACCTGTGTAAAATTGTGTTTTAAACGCAGTATCTTTTGTGGGTAGAATCAAACATACTTCTATTAGCAACCTGTGAAAAGTGTTCGTTGTTAGGGAGACAAAGTTGAGAAAATAAGAACAAGTTATAAAAACTCCCGGTTTGTATTTCTTAATATTTTTAATACTCGACAATATCCTCGTTGAAGAGTGTCACAAAACAACGGAGAGGAAAACACGAGTACTGTCGATTGAAACGGGAAGAGACATTTCTGGCCGAAATTCTCTATCCGTTTTCTTGCCCACAAACTGTAGAATCTAACGTGTAAACGCAATGGGAAAATATTGTATTGCTAGAGTTACTACTCGTAATGCAGTGGGTGCAAAGTTGGCAGACTTTGGGCGTAATTCGGCACCGATGTCAACACGTCTATGACGACTTGTGTTGAAATCGCTGCGAAGAAAGGGCATAAAAACGCATCACATAAATTTTGGGCGTTTTTGTACATATTTTTTTGGAAGAAGCTGACACATACTTTTCATTCCACTTGAT
Organism: Pictodentalium vernedei; assembly: GCA_031216915.1. NCBI lineage: Eukaryota > Metazoa > Mollusca > Scaphopoda > Dentaliida > Dentaliidae > Pictodentalium > Pictodentalium vernedei. The sequence continues at coordinate 441,222,811 of CM062293.1, forward strand.
TTTCGGAAAAATAATGAAATATAAACCCTTAATTTGTCGTGAATAGTTGACAGCGGTTAAAATAGCTTCTCCTAAAAAAAAAACCAACAAATTTCATTGTTCGGTTCCGCAACACAGAAGATGGCCCTTCATTGTAAGGTGCTCGACGAGCCCTTCCAACCAGGACGCGGCCGCGAAAATAGCCGATGGGTGATTGGGTAAACCTGATTCATCCTCACTAATGGCTCGAGTCCCGTCTGATAAATTATTCAAACAACACCCTCGAGGCATGCCTTCGACGAAGGCATGCCTTGGTGGAGTTACTGGAATATTAGTCAGTCGGGATAACAAATTGCCACGTCTTTGAAAATGCTAATGGTTCATTTCTACCCATTTAATGTCTTAACTAGAAAATACAATCCCAGAAAATACACATGTAAAAGTTTTATAGTACTGGGCCCTGTAGGTATCAAATCTAGACTCTTAAGAAAGTACACAATTACTAGAAAGAGCGAATCGATACACCAGACTCCAGTCCAGACGAAAACGACCCGACTGGAAAAATTATTGTGGCAGAGGATGTATTCCTCCCTCCAAAATCCTCTTTAGCCAGATTCCTGGTTCCAATAAAGGGTTACAAGTCTTGTTTTGGAAGCTATAAATAACAAAAATAACAAAATGAATATTCATTGGCACAAATATTCATCAATAAGCAGGGACAGATGCCCAAGCCCTATATCGTGGTGTCCAATTACAAATTACACTGCGGATACGTGGTAATGTATGCAATGCAAAACAGCCAACGGTTCATCGCTACATCACTGAATGTCGGAGATGGAATGTGGACGGTATGAGATAAAGACGACTCGGCATTACGCCAGCTGTAGGGCCCTGCGAATCACCTATTTTCGATTCGAATCGACTCTTGAGTCGAATCTAGTCTATTATTCGAAATTGAACGGAACCTCGAATCGAATGCAGGTGTCGTCAAGTCCAGACTGATAAACTAGTCCAACTGGATCATCAAGGCGTGCCTTCGTCGATGCCTTGGCGATATAGCTGAAATATTGCTGAGTTAGGATTTTTGTTCAAACACAGAAACGGGTGTGAGAATGCAGTACTAGACGCTGCACGGGGATTGTCGATATTGTCTGGGAACTTTAAATTTGCTTTCAGCAGTGGTAGTAACTAGTGAAACTGGAATTATCATGAATGGTGGCATGGGTACAGGTGTTCCTATGCTAATAGAGCGGAAATTACACTCGGTTTTTATTTTCGACATCATTTATGTACAATTTCTATCTCAGCTATACGTAATTGAGACGACTAAGATGACTGAAAGCAAGCGAAATTCCAGTGAAAAGATTTGAATGAAAACGAATCAGGCAGCCGATTTCGAATCGAACCGAATACCAACTTACGAATCGAATTCGAATCGAATCTTGAAGCTTCGCAGTACCTTAGCTGCGCGACATGGTGTCGAGATTGAGTAATAAATTAATTCTACGGCCCCATAGGATTAAATTATTGCTGACCACACCCCTCTTGTAGAATTGTGTAATGTGTTATTTTGTAATCAAATGCTACTATTTTCTTTAAACAACAGTTTATACATAACTGAGTGAAATGGTTAAGTAACACTCAAAAACTTTTTCTTAAAAACCTTAAACCAATGATCTTGACATTTAAGCCCCTGTACGAGACTTTTTCCCTTAATACAGCTTGGAATTTAACCAGCATAATCTTTTCTGACAAAGCTCAATAAGCTCAGTAAGACAAGATTGAGGTGGTTAAATTCTTAGTTACAGTATTGGAACAATGCTGCTTACTGAAATTTGTCAACGAGTGCTGTCAAATGAGGTCTTTCAATGAGCTGCAGTTAAAACTAGAAGTCCTATCACGAACTGCACCGTAAAAAATTACCGTAATTCTACGGTTAACTACTGGCAAATGACTGTCAAATACAACGGTCTCGAGGCCGTTAATTAATTTTAACTGTGTTGCCGTAGAAAAACCCGCAAAGTTGATCCAATGAACGTTTTTCTCCTGTCACGCTGTCCAATTACGTCGCACGGCAGTAAAAATGGTGAATTGTGGGATCGGCCTTGCCATATGCCACTCTGGAAGTCGTCATTTCTAAGAAGGACGCCCGATGCTTTTGAAGACAACATATTACTATCAATTTTTAAGTTTGTGGCCAAGTGAATCATGTTCATTGCAGTCTTGGACATGAAAATCAAATAACGTCAATTTTTTATACGTATAATTGCTTCGGTAATCGTGCAGAATAGCAGACTTTTCGTACTACGTCACCGATATTCGATGCATCTTATGGCCTGTGGCCACGGATCCCCGCTAAGACCGGCATACCCATATGCTTTTACTGGTTCAAGGTAAAATGCGGTTAATGATGGCTGGAATTAAATTATGGTTTTCAGTTGATTAAGCGCCATATGGCTGGAACTCTGCCTCCGGTCATTTTGACCGTAATTATTTTGATGGTAATTTTTACGGGAAAATAAGGCAAATGATGGTTGAAATTTTGTACGGTCATATGACCGGCAGCTAGTTTCCAGGCATATGACCGTACAAAGTACAAATAACGGCAAACCGTGAAAAAAAAATTACGGGAATATACGGCAAATGACAGTCAATTTTTTTTTACGGTTTGCTGTAATGCTTACGGTCATATGCCTGGAAACTAGCTGCCGATCATATCACCGGAAAAATTACGGTAATTTTTTACAGTGTGTGCGCTTATCTAGTCTTAATTGTGCGTAGGAACTGTGCGCAAATGCCACATCGAATGGCGTCCAAAGCACGGCAGGTTCTCCTGGTAACTCATAGCAAACAAAGGCAATGTTCTGCCAATGGATCTCCGGGTTACCCGGAGGTCCATTGGCTGAAACATTGCTTGTGCACAGGCCATATGTACAGAATTTGATAGCCTTACTATGGACATAACGCGTAGATTAACGCGCAGATCAACCTGCTATTTGTGCGCTTTTATGACAGGACTTCTAGTTTTAAATGTATGTCAAACAAAACTGAATTGGTTAAATTCCTAGTTGCATTATGGGAAAACTTTACATGTTGAAATTTGGGGATTTTGACCTTTTTCTTAAGGGGTTAAAATAATTATGTGGAAAACAGAACATAATTTCACATTTTAAAACACTGTTGTATTTTGTCTCGCAGCATATTGTTGCTGCGAGATAATGTCCTGCGGAAGCATATCGTGCGTCATTATGCCGTGGAAGTGCAGGTAACGACGTTAATTCTATATGCGTGCTTGCCCATTCACCACAGTGTTCTTTGAATGACCCCGTCCTATAGTATAAGTTACATGGCGTGTAGCTGGCTGATACATTTCCATACAAGGCGGTGAGAGTTCATATCAGGTGAGGCGAAGCCCGATATGAACTCTCGTCGCCTTGTATGGATATGTATGAGCCAGCTACACGCCATGTAACATATTTATTATGTCGAAAGCCCATGTAAATCAAAGGATTAATAAAGTTTCATGAGAAACAAAGAACGATCGGACCTTTATATTCTAGAAACCACAATTGACAGCGCCGCGCAGAATCACCAACAGTAATTGGCTCCGGTACGTATCCGTGGTGACAGTAATCGTCTCTGTTCCAAGTCAGATATTTGTTTACAAGATAAAAGGTCCCGCTACAAGCATATCTGAAATACCCGTACATACATTCATTTACTGTCAATACCACCTGAAAAAGGCTTAACAAAGCACTTTTAAATGTTCAAAAAATCACTTTTAATCTGTTGAGAAAACCGTAAATAAAATGTTAGCTTCAGCATAAAATTTATTTTATTAAAAATTGATAGAATCGTAAAAACAGCAAAGAACTTTTGGGACTACAAATAATATTTTCTGTCCATTTTTTTAAATATTTAATGTTTTAAATCAATAAATACCGTACCTTGAAAATATGTTTGATACTCAAATTCTCATATTTTCTTTTAATTCAAATTTTGAAAATTCGAAGCGAGTGGAAATGCATAAAAATGGTAATGATGGCTACCCACTGGTATTCCAGCATTCTGATTGGACAAACTAACTTTGAGGCATAATAAAATAGTGTATACAGTAAATGTGCGCACCTATTGTATATTTGCGTGTAGATTCGGTAATAATTTAATATTTTAATCATACGGGTACATATTTATTTATTTATTTATTTATTTATTTATTTATTTATTTATTTATTTATTTATTTATTTATTTATTTATTTATTGGTGTTTAAGGTCATTACTTATGCACAATGGCTAATTATGACCGTGGCAGTTTTACGGGTGGAGGAAGCCGGAGTACCCGGAGAGAACCACCGAGCAACGACGAGCAGCTGCCAGCTCCGCAACATTGCTTGAAGGCATGCGTACCATCGATGTGCAGTACGTCTTAGTACACGGCGTCATCGTGTTGCCATGTGGACAATCGGCGTTAAGTGTCTTACCCAACGCAGGAGTTCGAATTGATCCCTCAGACGATCACCCATCCAAAGATTAACCGGGCTCGACGCTGCTTAAAATCGGTGATCTGACGAGAACCGGTTACTGCAACGCCACCGCGCCCCAGCTATAAGGGTAAAGATTGGCAATTATAATTGATGTATTCGTGATATCATTTCATGAAAAGTTTTTACGACGTTAAATTGGAAAGAAAATTATGATGACGTCATAGATCATTCCATATTTTCACCCTCCAGTCATGACAGTTGGAATACAAATACTGATTAACCTTCAAATGGAAAGCTTCACAGAAATATTTCAGCGAGTGTGAATATTTTTCTCGTGTTATTTAACACTACATGTAAAACAAACACGTTTGGGGCAAATGCCCACAGGAATAATTGTCACACGATCGACAGCCCTTCGGGTAAAGGTTCTACGTGGGAAATGGCCCCTTGCAGAAGATTCCAACAGTCATATTGCAATGAAACACACTAAAGTAAAGGCGCTTTGTTAAGGCGTGATCTTAAATTAATCCGTCGCTCACCATTTCTCCGTTAATTATTGTGGAACACGTATACTAGTTGTACATTGAGATACCATACGAATGAGATAGTCGACCCCCCCCCCCCCCCCCCCCGAGAGTCGCTCCTACCTCTCTAATGTCGCGACACTTAAAAGGAAACAACGCAGATGACGCGGATCAGGCTCGAACTCTCGAGCCTGATCCGCGTCATCTGCGTTGTGTCCTTTTAATTATGTACCCACCAAGCGCAAATCAAATTATGGACGATTCTGGAAGGACCACCAATGCTAGACACATGGGAAGTGCCATCCATTCAAGTTTCAGATGTCTGACGATTGTAATGTCTAAGTGTTTAAAGCATTGCACTTTGAGTGTTAAAATCAAACCCTAACAGTTGGAATGGGTTTAAAACTTTGAAAGTGTCAGTTTTAACACTTTAGTTTTTAGTGTGTATGAGATAACGACGACTCGGCATTACGTCACACTTAGGGCCCTGCGAATCACCCTTTTCAATTCGAATCGAATCTTGAATCGAATCGAGTCTATTATTCGAAATTGGACGGAACCTCGAATCGAATGCAGGAAACTTAAAATAACAGTTTATCAAATGTTTTCCGTGCAATCGCGAACTGAACGGATCAAACAGAAAAAAAATATTAAGACTACAATATGTGGATGGTGGATTACTACTAAATCGCTGTGGGATAGATTTTCACTTAGTAATTATTTAAATTTTTGTGGACATAACACACGAAGCACTTGCACGGTGGTCCATGGTATGAAAGTTTGCAAGTGTTTCTTGTGCTGTTATGAACAATTGTAAATACTTTTCAAGTGGGGGACTATGTGGTGCTACGATTAAGTAGTATTCCACTCTCTCCATTTCAAAAAAACAGAATGAAGAGAGTAAATAGAATTTTAATATCTATTTACGCCATTACAGGTAGATGTATCCCAGTAGAGGCTGGGGATGGTGTTTATAATAATAAAAATAATAATTGATTTTCTAGAGCGTAAAACCGCAAATAGTGCTCTAAAACGCTTGACAGAAATAAATACACTTTTCTGAAATGAAGAGTCACATCTGTTTTGGTTGCCCCTTAGAGAGGTTTAGGAGAATGCTTCAGTAAATAGGAAAGTTTTAAGATTTCTTTTGAATACATCGAGAGTTTCTGAAGTTCTGACACTAATTGGCAGGGAATTCCACAATCTGGGACCCACGATGGAGAACACACGATCATGGGCCTGATTAGATCTGCTAAAAGGCACAACTAGTTGAATTTGGTTTTTAGATCGAAGACTGCGCGTTGGTTTATATACAGTGAGGAGCTCTTGCTGGTAAACTGGAGCCAGTTTGTGGACACATTTGAATACTAAGATCAATATTTTGAAATCAATCCTCTGTTTAACTGGAAGCCAATGCAATTGTCTTAAAACAGGTGTTATGTGTTCAGAGCGTTTGGTACCAGTAATTATCCTAGCAGCAGTATTCTGAACTTTTTGAAGCTTCTGAATCAGGCACTGGGACAGCCCCACTAACACTGACACTTTATGATCTCTGTTTACCAATATTATTAGTTACACAGTTTGTTGGTGACCTAATATGGTATATATGGTGTCAGTTAATTCCATATTGGACTCGAGCTTCACTCTATATCTTACCGACTGCCGCATCGATGCACAGAACTAATAACAACAGCAATCAAAATTAAATGAGAGAATTCCCACAATGTGTCCACGTGTCTTTGCCTTGTTACAATTTATGGGAGAGAGTCCCTACAGGCACTCTCCCATAAATTGTAACAAGGCAAATTCATACATACCAAACAGTTTCATTTCGAAGGTAACATGACACACATCCACAGAATATGAAGCCTTTTAAGTTGCCTAACCTGCACTTCAGACCAAATATGGGCTTCCAACACTCAATCTTTCAACTTGAAGCGTTTATCGGCTGCCGTCATTTTGAATAATCAATGAACAAAGGGGAGATTACCCATAGCTGTCAGCGTATATTGATGTTGACAGGCAGTATATGGTTTTATATGCATTCTGCATGTGACGTCTTTGGACCAATGAAATTCCCAGATACTTGTAGGAGGTAAGATATAGAATTGTACAGAGCTGGGCACTTCGTTTACCTACAGGAATCGAGTCGTGCAGATGGTCCAATTTGGCAGGGACAAAAGTGCACTTACTCGGCGAGATTTTTCTTCAAAATAGTGCACAATACAGTCACAAGATTTCTAGTTTCAACTGTATAAGTACTTGAGCGTTTAAGTACGATTGGTGGGAAAGGCATTGCTCTTTGTGCAGGAAATTTCTTGCATTGCGAGACTTCGTGCTAAGAAATAACTTCAATCTAAATAACGAAATTATTAGTTTGAACACGAACTGAAGCTCTTTCAAATTTTCGATTCATCTCGGGAGGATAGTATCATTAGCATTGCTAACTCTCTGAATTTCCCAATCCATACAACAATTACGATTGCATGAGAATACATACACGATTCACCGTCAATTTGCATTTTATAGATGTATGCAAATAAAACTCTCTGTAGCCTCCGAATGTATCCTTTCCACCAATAACAAAGATAGCGGATCCCTCGACAGAACATCTCATAGATAGAAGTTCTCCAACGAGTCTAGTCTTGAGAATCTCACATTTCGAGTCCAATCGCATAATGCAGAGGGTTTCGACTCCAGAAAAGAAACTTACGGCTTTTAAGTTCAAAATATTGCACCTTCTTACAACCATGTATATTGCCAGTCTCCACTTGAACATTGAATTCAGCCGTGACTCACCTGTTTGGGCGAGTCAATCAAAAACGGCGGTATATTCTAGAATGAAACCAAAGTAGTTTCTGGAGTGGAATCTCTTTGTAATCTTTTTGTACAGGAGACCCGATGATAGATTTATTTATTTATTTATTTATTTATTTATTTATTTATTTATTTATTTATTTATTTATTTAACCCTTTACCTAACATGAAATGCAGACGACACTTGAAAACAAACTTTTTGAATAACTAATTGGCTTCATTTTTGTCTCAAAAACATAGAGGGGTCATAACCTATGTTTTTGAGACAAAAAATGAACAAATAATGAAAATTAATTGGCGATTTTTGTGAATAGTTCTGGTCGGTATTGACCGTTACGTTCGGTAAAGGGTTAATAGGATTTAATGACACTTTCGACAGCCATCCCGAGTCATCTCGTGTCGAACAGTTTTACGGGTGGAGGAAGACGGAGTACCCGGAGAGAATCACCGAGTAACGGTGAGCCACTGCAAGACTCGCCACACCTGCGGGGTCAGCATTGGTTGAAGACAAGTGCACCATCGACGTGTAGTACGCCTTAGTACACAGCGTCACCGTGTCCCAACGTGGGCAATCCTTAGGGTTTGAAGTCCAATTCCGTAACCACCAAGCCACCGCGCGCCCACCTGGTGATAGAAGAATAGTTACAAGAGGAGACACCTGGGAAGATTTAGAGAGCATCTCGAGGAATCAAAAATTTCAGAATCAGCGCGTCTGGTTTCAAATCATAATGAAATTTATTTAAATGTAAAGCAGGTCTGAACCAGGAAAAGTATTGTAAAGGATAAATTTCACTATAACCTGGGAACAAGTTAAACATTCCATATGCAATACAGTCGCCGTAGACTGGTGATATTCCTTGCGTGGGCAGTGATGATGTCCACGCATGCATTTACCAGGAAATAAAACTCATATTCAACAAAATTTTAATTAATGAAGCACCGGGTGGTACCCGGTGCTTCATTAATTAAATTTTTGATGATTATTTCTATAATTTGTGTTTGGAATCTAATATTATTGCGTCCGGTGAAATATTTCCCAATCGTAGAAAGTGACCAGTCAACGACGGTCGTACATGATACAGAACCTCAGAAAAAGTGCATAGAATGATTCAAATTATGATTCAAATTACGTTGTTAAAATCCTTCCCAAACACAGTCCACGTTGACGCTGATATTTAAAGCATTCAGCGAAAGAAGTTTGGCGAAGCTGCGGTTCAAAACTCAAAAGCTAAACATTTCCGATAGATAACGCATGAAATATAAACAGACGGCTAGAGGCCTGTGTTGAAGCGTCGCACAAGCGTATAACTCCGGGGTTACCTTTCGGAATGTGATTGATAAATGGAGCGTTACCAGTATGAATCTCAGCCCAATAGATGAAAGAGGGGCGATTATGTGAAAATATTTAAATACAAGATACTGTTCTACATTATTTACTGTTATAATGCATCAAGAAAGTTCTGGAGGGACACCAATAACCAGATGATGCAAGAGTTTGCTTTTCATACATTTCAATGAAACTTAAATCTTCCAAAAATGCATGTGCAGAAAACTCTTCGGAATACTCAATCAAACTGGCTTCAGTCCTTCACTTAACACAAATTCAGATCACACATCCAATAGTTTTCCGAAACAATGCCAAAAAAGCATCTAAACTGTGTTTTTGTCACGATAGCTGAGCGGTATATCGATAAGCTGATACATAATCAGCTTTCAAATCAGTATCGAGTGAATACCGGTGTAATTACAAAAATATCGGTTTCTCGTCATTATTTATTTACCCAGAATTTAATTTTCAAGATGTCTCGAGTTTTTAAACTGCAGTCCCGAATGAATAATATTATCCATTCACCTAACGGATCATCGACATCCACGCGCGTAATATATAAATAGAAAAATCCAGAAAATATTTTTCGAAAAATTCAACAAAACCATATCATGTGACCCCTCAAATGAGGGGTCACATAATGTGGTTTTGTTGAAATTGTTTGAACAATTCGATGTTATTTCTTTATTTATTGGTGTTTTAGGTCACATACGTATACACAGTGGCTAATTGTGACCGTGACCGTTTTACGGGTGGAGAAAGCCGGAGTATCCGGAGAGAACCACCGAGCATCGACGAGAAACTGTGAGCTCAACATTCTAACTCTGTTCAAGCTCCGCTCAAGCAGAGTTACAGCAGCTGAAGACACGTGCACCATCGCCGTGCAGTACATCTTAGTACACGGCATCATCGTGCCCCCATGTAGGCAACCGGGATAAAGTGCCTTGCCCAAGGACACAACGCGGGTCGTCACAGACGGGGATCGAACTCGGGACCTCTAGCATAGAAGTCCAACAGTCTACCACTGAGCCACCGCGCTCCCGAACAATTCGATAAACTAATATTTAAAATAATAACTTTTGATATCGTCTACGTCGGGTAAAGTTTTATTCAACCTGCATCATCAAGGCGTGTTGATTCGTCCCAGTCCCGACTATGGCACGTATGATCAGATAATTGAACAGTCTTTCAATATACCGGTACATCGCGGTATTTTTTGAATACCGATGCAGGTCTTTAGGTTCAAATAGCGTGCAATTAGTTGAAACTCACATTTCATAGACTGCTGAAAAACTACAGTCTAGGCGCCGCGAAGATAGCCGATAGAGGATGTAAACTTAATTTGTCCTGACCCTGAATGATCTGGTTATGACTGATAAAATATTCCATCTACATGATTATGGTGTATTTGGACCACATGGGAATAGGAATCATAGTTAAATAAATCAAGACTTCTTAACAATTTACTTTGGTACATAGAGATTATTACCATTATGAGGATGTACAAAATATGTATCCGAGTCGAGCTCCGGGTTCTAAGGCAGATCACGACGAGTCGAAGACGAGTCGTGATCTACCCTTAGAACCCAGAGCGAGACCCGGATACATATTTTGTACATCCACATAATGGTAATAATCATTTTATCTTACAATATATTGGAGATAAGTCAAGAATGTAGACGAATATATAACGAACTATTTATTCGTACGGATGAACAAAAAGAAAAAAATGGAACTCACGCGAAAGGAACGTGCTTGTATCCGACCCCCTGATACAAACATCTGCATCAGGGGGTCGGATACACGACAGTTGCGGAGTTAATACAGACAAAATACATGTTGATTGTAAGATAAAAATAAATATATGAAGAAGTTGTTACTAAATTGATCACGCTTGTCTCCCGACACCCCAATCCGGGCAACCGCATGCTCCAATTTTATTATATGCTAGCCTGTGAATTTTCGCAAATTACCAAAAAGATATTTCTGGATATCCATCCATTCGATAGATATCGATAAATATCCCTCAGATGCTTCCTAAATAACGTCAGGCTTCGGAGCATGACGTCGCCTTGAAGGAACGATCAGCTGATCTTTGTTAAAAAAAAATCTGTTCTATTTTTAGACATTATCTGGAATTATCTCATGAGTGTGGACCTGAAAGTTTAATTTTTCAGGAGCGCTTACGCGAGTGAAAAATAATATTTCAGGTCCACACGATGAATGTTTTCAGTAGCTTCCCAAATGACGTTACGCTTCGGAGCATGACGTCACCTTGAACGTCGCCTTGAAGGAACGATCAGCAGCTTTTTGTGGACCTTTCAGTTTGAAGTCCAATCGTGTAACCACTGAGTCATCACGCTCCCATTTAGTCTGTATGAATTTGCCTTGCTACAATTTATGCTAGAGTGCCTATAGGCGTTCTCCCATAAATTGTAGCAAGATAAAAAGACATGTGGAGAAATGTTGATGACCAAAAATAACTCAGCACTCTACCCGTTAACACCCGTAACCGGGAGTTTGAAGACCAAATGACGGTTTACAGAACTGCACAAGTTGATATTTAACAGAATATCCAACCACATTATTCCCTGTAGGACTGCAGGGGGTAAATTATGCCGTACCCTCAACTAATGCAAACGGAGTCTCCCAGGCGTAGAACACTGTGTTACAAAATCCATGCAGGAACACAGGGTTTAAAAAGGGTTTACACAAATCCTAGTTAAAATGTTCTGCTTGGAAACTGCATATTGATTCGTTTCCAGCAAGGACGCTTTGGGATTAGGACACTCTTTCCTCTACAGTACCTTACTTTATGCCAGCTTCGAAAAAAACACAGTATTCTTCGATTTGCATATTTTTCAAAGGTTATTTTATCCTGTATTTTTTACACTTCCTTTGATGATTTCAGACCCAGTTGTGTCTACGAATGTAATAATAGGAATGAAATCCTTTCAGAATCAGTTCTGGATTGGCTGGATGCGTGTTGTTATATTTACACAACACAATACAATCGCCGTGGTCGTAATCCATGCGTAGGCAGTGATGTCCCCGCATGCATTACCAGGTAATAAATATCATTATTAAAAATTTTAATTAATGAAGCACCGGGTATAACCCGGTGCTTCATTAATTAAAGTTTTGGTGATTATCCCTATAATTATATGTAGTGCTTGGAATCTAAGAATATTGCGTCCGTGGAAATATTGCCCACTCGTGGAAAGTGACGGTAATGTGGTTGCAAATCTCGCAAAGGAACCAAACCTATACAAAACACATCCGACAGAGATTAGTATGTTTTGAGCTGACGGCAACTAATAATAATTATCTTTTTGAAAACAACATTAAAGGATTTCGTTACTTTATGGCCCCTTTAAACATCTAGACTTCCTTACTGAAATATCTAATAGAACATAATATTATGGATATTACACCCACAATAAAAGAGGCATCTGTAGAAATAATTTACGGAAAACCCGAGTAAGCTGTGGATTGTTTACCTTTTTCAAATCTCCAACAGTTCTAGCTGAATTTGAGACCCTACCAGGCTATTTGTGAGTTTTATGAAACCTGGGCTCAAACCTGGGCTCGTACATGGCCATTTCTTTCACCCCAATGTGCACCGGTTAATGACTTCAAAACAGCGGAGTCAGTTGACAAAGTTTTTTCAGCTGACGTCTTTTTCTGCTACGCCTCATAGTAGAGTCTGTTATCGATAAATGCACAAAATACCCGCTACCAACTCCTTTTTATATATGTGTTCTGCCTAGAATCTGGTCTATTCCGTCTTCTTCAACCATTTTAACCCCCCCCCCCCCCCAAACCAGCTTTCGGGATGAAAGATGTTTGAAGTAGAAAAAGACGGAACTTGGCCAAACTGTGTGTTTGTTTGTTTTATTGGGGTTTAACGACACTTTAGACAACCAGAATCAGCACGTGTCGGAGAGTTTTGCGGGTGGAGGAAGCCGGAGTTCCCTGAGTGAACTACTGAGCGGCGAGCAACTGCCAGACGCCCAACCTGCTAACTCCGCACAAGCAGGGTTAGCATTGGTTGGAGACAAGTGCACCATCGACGTGCAGTACGTCTTAGTACACGGCGCCATCGTATCCGCATGTAGGCAATCGGGAGTAAGTGCCCTGCCCAAGGACACAACCTATTAACCTCTGCTGGAAATCGAACCGTGGATCTTTCGGTTTAAAGTCCAGTGCCGTGACCACTCATCCACCCCGCTTCCCATTAGCCAAATGCATCTAAAGTTGCATTTTCGGAACATATATTTCAGAAATGTCTGTATGTTGATATATTTCCATACCCCTAAATTTCTAAACCCACTGCACAATGAAGTATCATTCTCTGTGGAAAAAAAATGCGCTGGTCAGGACATGACAAAGCCATGCTACAGGATTGCGCGATGTATTCAGAAAATTGCCGAGTACGAATAGCGGTCAACACTTGCCAAAGAAATCCTGGAATAACTGAAAATGTTCATTTTTTCACCTCAAGAACACGGCTTATAACTCCTCTCCCACCAGAATGAGCTAGATGTACGTGCTCCAATTGGGTGCCATACGCCATTATAAATAAAATTTGAATGGCGATTTTTGTTAATAACGCTAAGCGGATATGACGTTAAAGTGTTCGGCACAGGTTAAAGAATTAAGAATGAATGACATGGTGGAAACTCCATTCTGAGGGTGTTTTAGTTTAATCCACTATTCACGTGCAAGGGAACTAAGTGCCTCGGTGGTTACTGCATTGGACTCAAACTGAAAGGTCCATGGTTCAGTCCCCACCAGGGGTAACTGCCTTGTGTCCTTCTGCAAGACACGTCATCTCGATTGCCCACGTGAGTGAACGTCAATGTGCACTTGTCGTTAACCAATGGCAACCCTGCGTGTGAGGAGATAGTACGTTGAGGAGTCTGATGGTTGCTGATCGGTGTTTATCTCCGGGCACACCGGTTACATCGCATGTACGCCCGACACGAGGGGATCCTGGCTATTTAAAGTGTTGTTAAACCCCCAACAATAAAAAGAGCCACTTGCAAGTGAATTTCACAGTGGCATTCAGTAAAGCTTCACTTAAATTCCCGGGGCATGAGTCAAAATATTTTCCAACATCTTTTTGAACTTTTAATTTGTTTCTTTCGGGCTAACTATACGCCACAAGCGACGAGCCACTGAAGGGGTTTATACTATGGTTTGGAGAAAATCAGGAAAATATGAGAAATGTTGAACGACAATTTTGTATTCAACTCTTGGGGGACTTGACTTATTAACTCGGTGTAATGACGAGTTTTCAGCGGGGATCTAACATACAGGCGGGTACCCCATGCATGGCTGAGAGTTTCGTCATTGGAAGAGATTTACAGGAAAGTTAGCTCCCCTGATTTTCGAAAATTGTCGTTAATTTTAAAGCAAAGGGTGTGGGAATATTTCATACAAAATTTGTAATTTTGAAATGTTAGCGAAGATGTATCATCGATGTGTGCATTATTTCATAAGTTTCAAGCATTTTCACGTACAGTACGTGGAGAGTGGATTGTAACTAAATCACCCGCGGAGTGGAGTTATCACCCAAGCAAAAACTTTCAAATTTTGTACATACCGACAAAAAACACAAGCAATGTTTCAGCCAATGGACCTCCGGGTTTAACCCGGAGGTCCATTGGCTGAAACTTTGCTGGTGCTGGTTATGCTTTGCAACAAATTTGCAATTATTACTCGGGTGGAATCTCCACTCTGCGAGTGATTTAGTGATAATACACTCTCCACGTACTGTAGAGTAGTATAAAAATACAGAAGCTGGCTTTTTACAACCAATTTGAACTATTCTTTAACCCTTTGAACTCTAGTGGTATATTCCATGCCTTTTCAATGGCAGCAATTAGAAGAGTCCATATCCATTATTTGGGGTAGACCAATCAGTATTTTTCAACGTGCAGCCACTTTCACCGTCATGTAATGTTCTTTAACCCTTGTTTCCTGTTCATTATATCAGCAGTGTGCGCATCCTGACATATAACACAGACACTATCCTTTCCATTGCTTTTTTTTATTATTATTATTAGGGTTTAACGACACATTAACAGCCAGGGTCATATCATGTCGGTGACAATTTTACGGGTGGAGGAAGCCGGAGTACCCAGAGAGAACCACCGAGCAACGACGAGCAGCTGTCAGCTCCCCAACATCGTAACTCTGCACCGCGGTACAGGCAGGGTTAGATTGGTTGAAGACATGCGCACCTTCGACGTGCAGTACGTCTTAGTTCACAACGTCATCGTGCCCCCATGTAGGCAATCGGAGTTAAGTGCCTTGCCCAAGGACACAACGCGGGAGCGCGAATCAGTCGCTGATATGGTCACCCATCCAACTACTAACAGCGTTCGACGTTGCTTAACTGCGATGATCTGACGAGAACCGGTTACTGCGACGCCTCCGCCCCCCACCCCCCCTCCCCCCCCCCACCTCCATCCTTTCCATTAACCCTTTACCTAACATGAAAAGCAGACGACACTTGCAAAAAAAATTCTTGAATAACTAAATTTTTTCATTTTTTGTCTCAAAAACATAGGTTATGACCCCTCGTTGGAACGAGCTCGACGAGCTCGTTCCAACGAGGGGTCATAACCTATAATTTTGAGACAAAAAATTACAAAAATAATAAAAATTAATTGGCGATTTTTGAGAATAGCGCTGGCCGTTTTTTGCCGTTACGTTAGGTAAAGGGTTAATATAAAAGTCTAGGAGGTACGATTTGCTATTTTTGTTTCCTGGGAATAATAAAAAACATGCAAATTACTGTAAAAACATATTCGCTAAACAAAAACAGTGACTTTGTTGCTTCTAATTAACTTGACAAAAAAGGCCAAGTTTCGCCTTGTAACTTTTAATAAACGAAAACACCAGACAGCTCTGAGAGCTGTCTGTTGTTTTCGTTTATTAAAACTAACAAAAGGAAACTTCCCTTTATTTTCGTCTGATCTTATATGCGTTTCTCAACAATTATATGCATCGTAATTCGACCTTCCTCACGCGTCTTGTATTTTCAGGGCAGATAATTTTATCGAAAGTCGATTTTCCTGACGAGATAACTCAAGGATACTCTGTATATTGGTATCATATGCGCTCCTCCATCTAGTGTCTGTCTCTCTCACTCGCCAGCTGCCAGTTTATACAAATGTTTGGAACAGCATTTTCTACTCTTTGAATTCTGGAAATGAGTTTGAAAAACATGTTCAAATACAGTTCTTGGCGTCCTGTAATTCTTCATTTCTCACCAGGCACATCTATCCTAGATATGCTTGACAGAGCATCATCGCCACTACAAAGCGCTGACACAGTTATGTTTCATACCATCAACAATCTGTCATCAAAAAGACATTTGCCTTGTGTAACCATAGTGGGGAACTTCCAACACATAAAATTTCTTTTATCATATGATCTGATTCTTTTGTCGACCATTAAACTTTTTCTTTAAAAGCAACAAAGCACGATCATCTCATTACATTTCGCATTTCTGAAGTATCCCAAGTGCATACAGCTGTGCTCTTGTGCTAAACTTGAACCCTGACCTCCGATGCTCTGTTTACATTCGAGAGATACAAATACTTCTTTTTTTAGTTTCAATCGTTTTTTCATAAATATTATATTATATTACTGATGCTTCAAAATATCAAGGTAGTTGGGAATATATTTCGGAGCGGACGTTCTGCCAAACAACGCGTTGTCTTGACAACGTAATTCGGGGCTTTACAGGAAGCGCTGTTTGTTTCTCTGTCCTGTTAAGCACCTTTGATTGCGTTTTGGATATATACTGAGCCAAAAAAGAAAATATAATAAACTTTGAGGAGCAATTTTTTAGTATTATCGACTTTAATCCCACAGAAATTATTGTAAATGCATATTTCAAGTCTAGCTGTATGAATTTGCATAATTTCATGTTCTTACTGTTGCCAGCGTCACGTCAGAACGTCGCAATTCAGACATGGGGTGAAATAAAAAGTTCATACATGCAGTCAATAGCGTGTATGTCCAGCGTTTGCCTCTTGGATGGCAAGACATAGACTGCGCATGGACCTGATGAGTCTCTGGATGTCATCCTGTGGTATTGCTTTCCACCCCTGCCTTAGAACATTACGTAAATCGCATAACGTCTGAAGATCATAAAGTCGTACCCGACGGTCCAATTGATCCCAAAGATGCTTGACTGGCGACAGATCTGGCGAAAGTGGAGGCCAGGGAAGAAGTTCGATGCTCTCCTCCTCAAGAAATTCACGACAGATACACGTCACGTGACAACGAGAAATTGTCTTGTTGGAATAACTGCAATCCGATATTAGCGTTGAACAATGGGACAACAACAGCGTTAAGAATTTCGTCCCAATATCGCTGTCCATTCAGATTACCATCGATGAAGATCGACTGCGTTCGACGGTGCATGACAATTTCTGCCCAAACCATTACACTACCCCCGCCGAAACGGTCGCACCCACGCACGCAAGCATCAGAAACCCGTTCTCCTCATCGGCGATACACTCTTGCCCTACCATCAGCGCGCCGTAGACAAAATCATGATTCATCACTAAAGAGAACTGTGCTCCAACACTGCTGAGTCCAGCGAACACGCTGACGTACTCATTCAATTCTGACGGTACGATGACGTTGGGTAAGGATTGGTCCGTGGTATGGACGCCTACTTCAGATGCCGTGTTCTGCGAGTCTGTTGTGGACAGTGTGTGCACTAATTCTATTGTTAGTTTTACCAAGAGTAATTGCTGCTGCCCTCGTCGCTGGAAGGAAGCGATCCAGCAAGTGAGACGCCCTGATGTGTCGGTCTTGTGCATGGGTCCTAACTCTTGGTCGAACAGAACGCGGTCGGTCGGCAGTAGATCCAGTGGTTCTATACCTGTCAATGAGACGGTAGATAGTGGCCACAATGACTCCGTACTCAGCAGCGAGCTCATCTGGAGGTATCCCAGCTTCATGCATACCAATGGCACGCAACCTCTGATTTTCGGTTAATCTTGACATTTTTTAAAATGTCGGAAGACAAAAACTAGCGTGTTTTCGCAATAACCCAAGCTCTCTAGCACAACATAACACAAAGAAAATGTCGGTCAACCATTCAATTTGACATTCTCGGGTAGCACGTGCTATTTTGAAATATGTAGCAAAATATGCGGTTGGGTGGACAACAACAACATGTCATTAAAGTCTTTGCACGACTTCCAGTTCACAAACATGCAACATTAGAACTATTATATTTCATCCTTTAACCCTTTACCTAACATGAAAAGCAGACGACACTTGCAAAAAAAATTCTTGAATAACTAATTTTTTTCATTTTTTGTCTCAAAAACATAGGTTATGACCCCTCGTTGGAACGAGCTCGACGAGCTCGTTCCAACGAGGAGTTATAACCTATGTTTTTGAGACAAAAAATGAAAATATTTTGAAAATTAATATGCGATTTTTGAGAATAGCGCTGGCCGGTTTTGGCCGTTACGTTGGGTAAAGGGTTATGCTATTTTTTCACATTTGTTTCTATTATACTTTCTTTTTTTGGACTCAGTGTATATAAGGATAGTCGAGGACTAATGAGTAAATCTTTTTGTCTCTGTAAAACTCTTTATTTACATTCGTGTTCAGTTGTAGCACATGATGCCGTCAGATAATATTGAAACTTACTTGAAAACAAAAAGAGTCAACATTTTTTGTGGAAACTCATACATTTATTGCATTTAATGACCAGACTTTCTGATGCGACGATGAGTTATGGGACATACTTATTTTTTGATTTAATATTATACTTTAACCCTTTACCTAACGTCCAAAACCGACCAGCGCTATTCTCAAAAATCGCCAATTAATTTTCACTATATTTTTCATTTTTTGTCTCAAAAACATAGGTTATGATCCCTCGTTGGAACGAGCTCATCGAGCTCGTTCCAACGAGGGGTCATAACCTATGTTTTTGAGACAAAAAATGAAAAAAATTGGTTATTCAAGAAATATTTTTGCAAGTGTCGTCTGCTTTTCATGTTAGGTAAAAGGTTAACTCCTTACATGCTGCTGCTGATATTCCTGCCCAGGAACACGAAATCCTCGGAAAATTTACACGATCAGTGGCTGTGGTGGACTCAAAACCTTTGTCCTACTGCTACCGTAGAAAACACAAGGTTTGAGTTGGGTGAATGCGCAACTGTAATTGGTAGCCGATTCTACTCAGCAAAAGGTACGGCTGATCGCATGGCGTGTGCTTTGGGAAGAAGTCATTTTTCGAATATTTCTCGACATTTCCAGCTTGGGAGGTGAGTATATTTTTAGCGAAACCCTGCTGCTACCACGGCTATAGGTTTTAGGGTATCATTTAACTTGCCTCGTCAGTTTTATTCTATGTGACAAACAATGAAAATAATAGGGCTGCACGGTATATCGACAAACCGATATATACCGGTATTCAAACCAGTATCGATTCATTGCCGGTGTAATTACGAAATACCGGTTTATCGTCATTATTTATTTTCCCTGAATTTAATATTCAAGATGTCTCGAGTTTTTTTAAACTGCAGTCCCTAATGAATAATATTATCCATTTACCTTACGACTCGTCCCATCCACTCGTGTAATATATAAATTGAGCAGTGATAAAAATACTAATTTTAAACAAATTCAACAAAACCATATCATGTGATCCCTAGAGCTGAAACGGTTAACCGATTAATCGATTATTCAATGATCAACGTCTCGATCGATCAAAAAAGTAATTGATCGATTAACCGTTGCTTTGGAACTACAGTATTTTCCGGGTTAACAAAGGAACAAACTTACTCCAAAACAGGCAAACATTGTCACACTGACTCACATCAATTATATGAGACAGAGTAAAGCATGCAAGTTACTTGCTGACATACTTGTTTACTTGCATGATCATTATCCTGTGTCAGCAACTGGAACTGGTCATTCTTAAGTTAACCTTTACCCAAATCGGGTAGAAGACATCACTTGCCAAATAGATGCTTGAACTAGTAAAGATTTTCAATTTTTGTATTAAAAACATAGCTTATGATCCCTCATTGGAACGATCTCAATGAGCTCGTTCCAATGAGGTATCATAAGCTATGTTTTTTAGACAAAAATCCCGCGTGCGGGCACGATGCCGCCGTGTAGTGAGGCGTACTGCACGTCGATGGTACGCATGTCTTCAACCAATCTAACCCTGTCTGTGCTGCAGTGCGGAGTTACGATGTTGGGGAGCTGACAGCTGCTCGTCGTTGCTCGGTGGTTCTCTCCGGGTACTCCGGCTTCCTCCACCCGTAAAACTGTCACGGTCATGAATAGCCATTGTGCATAAATATGTGACCTTAAACATCAATAAATAAATAAATTTAGACAAAAATTGAAAACATAATAAATTTGAATGGAGATTTTTTGTATATAGGCCTAGACGGTTTTGTTTGTTACGTTGGGTAAAGGGTTCATGCTGTAAATCATCAACGGTTTGGCAGTTATTCAGATATCTATTTGCACAAGTGATTAATCTGTTAACCAAGGTTAATCCACGCGATTAATCGATCATGAAAACCTCATAACCGTTTCAGCTCTAGTTAGATACCGAACCGATACCGAGGTATACCTCCTTAAACATACACAAACCAACACGGAACTCAAAATTCCAATTCTGCTCATCTCTAATGGAGAACGCCGTGAGTCGATTGAGATGCGTTTGATTGTAATGATTATCTTCTGCGCTATTCATCATTATTCATGTTCACAATATTACATCATTTCCATGTATTTCCACAGTTTAAGTACTTCATTCAATTTCATTATGTTGGTTGTGCCTGCAAAGTGCTTTACGAAAACAGACACAATCTCCATTTAAGGCGTCTGCGTGGTTACATTAAGTCCGGAATTCTCCCCAGTAACAACGTGATGTTCGCACTTCGCACAGGAAATGCATTTTTATTACTTCACTTCATTCGATGTGTGTGTAGTTGACACATTTGTGCTCTTAACATATATAAATAAAGACTCGAGTTTCGGAAAAATGAACATCAAAATTCAAACTGCGCATGTATTATTAATTATGGATATTTCAATTCTTCTGTAAAATGGAATAGTGTTTAGGACAGAGTGGTTGTATGGTCCCCAATTTCTGGTATATTATGAGTTTACATTCACAGCCAATGGATGTCACGCCCCATCAATATTCTTTTTATCGTATTGTAGAGATAGTTGACGTGTTCAAAGACCTCTGTATTAGCGTGTAACTTTGATAGGTGGTTGCTAGTTTTGTGATGTGTGTCACTAGAAATTACCCATGGCAATCATTAATACCGCGGCAAATGCAGTGGCAATCTGTTTATACAGGAACTATACCCATTGGTGTGGCTAATTGCCGTGTCTAAAGAACTCGCCCCAAAAGCATGGGCATGAATATGTGCACACAACAACCGCCCTGCAAATTCATGTCGTGGTCGGCAAACGTGAGTCACCTCCCCTTTTACCAACATACGAAGATAGTTACGGACCTGCCATTGGCTGGGTTGCTGGTACTCCAGACACGCAATGTGAATAAGAACAACTTGGTAAATTTATCTCGGTATTTTTTTCTTTTCTATTAACCCCTAACCCAATACACAGGATGGGGGCGCGGTGGCGCTGAGGTAACCGGTTCTCGTCAGAGTTAAGAAACGTCGAGCCAGGTTAGTCCCTTGGATGGGTGACCGTCTGAGCGATCGATTCGGACTCCTCCGTTGCGTCCTTGGGCAAGGCACTTCACCCCGATTGTCCACATTGGGGCACGATGACGCCGTGTACTAAGGCGTACTGCACGTCGATGGTGCGCATGTCTTCAACGAATCTAACCCTGCTTGTGTTGCAGTGTGGAGCTACGATGTTGGGGAGCTGGCAGCTGCTCGCCGTTGCTCGGTGGTTCTCTCCGGATACTCCGGCTCCCCCACCTGTAAAACTGCCACCGACACGATATGACCTTGGCTGTTGAAGCGTCGTTAAACCTTAATAAATAATAATAATACACACGATATGAACATTTATTGTTTTAATTATTGTTTTGTTTTAATTTCTAAAAAAAATGTCAACAAAACTATATCACGTGACCCTCTCATTGGAACGAGCTCCTCGAGCTCGTTTCAATGAGGGGTCACATGATATGATTTTATTCAGAAAATAATGGGCAGTTAACTTACCGGAAAATCTCTTCCAATGACGAAACTTGTCAGCCATGATTTCAGTGTTTTGACATCTGGGTGCAGGTGGATTAAACTTAGGAGTCACCACGATGTGACACACTATTTAGAAGGAACACCTCCCAACAGTCTACCAGATGACAGTATAATATCAAAAATTAAAACATAGACTTGTTGCCTTCATTTTTGACTGGTTCATGCAACTGAAATAGCCAATTAAGAATCCCTTCGGAACAGTATTGAGATTTCAGAGATATATTTATCAGACGCAAAGGAAAATGTCTTATTGAGATGGGTTGTCTTGTTGGTAACAAAGACTCTTCATCGGAGTACATACAAGCAGGTGATTTACGACGGAATATCCCACTTGAAATATCTACTGAGAATTTTATGACCACGCCTAAAAATAATGATACGCACGCTCTGAAATGTAAAGAAGCAATAAAGATTTACGAATCATATGGATACCGACACTGAAGTCAACCAGGCAAAAAGCAGTGTCAGCTGACTCACAAAAATAATAACTCGAAGCGAAAACTATCTGTAAATATCTGATTGACAAAAAATAATACATCATCAAATGTTATTCAAAGACGCGTCTTGAAAAAAGTACTTAGTCATTTCCACGAGGGAGGGTGCAGGGGGACCATTGTTTAGCACATCGTACTTTGATCGAACTATTGAAAGTTCGATCCTGACCCGTGTGACACTAAGTCTTGTGTTGTGTTCACGTTGCCACAATTTTTCAAATGTTAGCGCAATGGCAAAATGTACCTTCATGGAACATCTGACAGCTTGTTACTTCTTCTCTGGATCTCTCTTGGTATTCCGGCTTCCTGCAGCCGCATATTTGTCCAACCTTAAGTCGAAAAACAAATATAGCACCAACGTAGTCGCAAATGGCTTAGACACATATCGTTCCCTAATGATCGCAAAATCAATAAAACTTATATTCCTTCCTGCATTTGCACATGGATGTTTCAGGTTTGAAAATATACTGAAAAAGTCGCCATTCGCGAACATTTTGAAATATTGTTTGCTTTAATGTGCGATCAAGGTAGTTCACCAGTGTGGCATATTCGTTATATAGGTTGATTATAACTCAATGTACATGGAATTGACACCATTCATGTGCCCGTCTACCCTGCCGAAGACCTTTATTACTAACAACGTTACCCCATTTTAAATCTGTAGCGACACTCTACTGGTTAGTTTGGTTAGTTAATGGCGCCAGGTTTCACACAAAGTTAAAACTTCATTAAGATTCGAGAGTCGCAAATATGTGTATCGCCCTCGTCATTTTCGCGTCGTGTGAAAAAAGGTAATTACAGTCCGATGATCACAAAAGTGGACAGAAAATTTAGACCGGATCGCGATCCGGTCCAAATTTTCTGTCCATGGTCGCGATGCGGTCGAAATTCTTTGTCCACCTTCCTACCCACAATAATTTAGAATGTCACTTGTAGAAAAAGAAATGCGAGAATATTGTACACCGAATGCTTTTTTTTTTATTTTTCTTCCTTTAGTATTTTATTCATAAAATCTCAATTCTATGATCTACGTGTATCGCGTTAGGATCGCGGTCTGTTTGACTGAGAAATGGCTTTTGTGGGTACAGTTCTGACATATTTGTTGATACACATTTCAAAAAATATTAATGTTTTTTTTTTTAAAACAAGCTGATGCCATGTAATTGGAGTTAGCTTGTAGATCTGGGTGCCAATTACATATTTTTAGACTACCCATAAAGCATACAAAATACGTGAAAAAAATGTTTTCTTCGGAAAAAATTTTCTTGACAGACCCCAGTGGATAACACGGACTACTTTGAAAACGCATATTGAATTTCTCTTGCAAAGGTATGGTTACCGCCAAATTTAAACCTGAATGACAAAATGCTTACAAGTTTCCTCTTGTTACTGTTGTTTTCGTTTATTAAAAGTAACAAGAGGAAACTTCGCTTTACTTTATATTAATGTCATAGGTGGCTTCTCAGCCGCTACGGGCTTCTTAACCCCCTGCATACTGATGTCAAAATATACAGATTTGAAGTAGCCATTGTTCCCATTATGCCACTGGGATTTAACCAATTCAATCTTGTTTGACTGAGCTCATTGAGCTCTGTCAAACAAGATTGAATTGGTTAAATTTCTAGTTGCATTATGGGAAATATTCACACCCTAAACTTTAGATATTTCGACATCAGTGTGCAGGGGGTTAACTGGACCTTCCTCGCTCGCCTGATAATTCCAGGAGAGATAATTCCATTGAAAGTCATACTTCCAAACAGTTTTTTATCAATTTCTAACAATAATTTTTTTTTAAGAGTTACTTTCGTATAGAAATGTGAGTTCCATTATTTTAAATAATGCTAGTTTTGACAAAAAAACATTCAATGATGTGAAACGAAAAATGGCAAAGTTTTCAAATTCGGGGTGGGGGTGGGGGGGGGGGGGTATAGTGGATGATAATATCACGTATGATTTTCAGTCATTTAATTCTCCAAACGGCTTATGTAACGAATAAAGATTGCCTGGAAATCTAGTATAGGTTCCTCTATTCCAGGGAGCGCGGTGGCTCAGTAGGTAGAAGTGCCGGCTGCAAGCCGAGAGGTCCTCGGTTCGAATCCCACCTGCGGCTGCCGCGTTATGTCCTTGTGCAAGACACTTCATCTCCATTGCCCGCGTGGGGGCGCGGTGGCGTTGTGTACTAAGGCGTACTGCACGTCGATGGTGCACTTGTCTTCAACCAATGCTAACCCTGCTTGTGTGGAGTTAGTATGTTGGGAAGCTGACAGTTGCTCGCCGTTGCTTGGTGGTTCTCTCCGGGTACTCCGGCTTCCTCCACCCGTAAAACTGTCACAACCATGATTAGTCATTGTGCTTAAATATGTGACATTAAACACCAATAAATAAATAAATAAATTCCAGACGTTAACTTGAGTACGCGCACAGCCTCGGAATGTTTTAATCGCAGCCTAGCCTTGTGTACATGTTTATGGATGGACAAAGATATGGTTGTTTCAGAATTCTTCCTGCAGACACAATAACGGTGGATGTAAAAAAAAATATTCGCAAACATAAATGATCTTTCTTATAATACCTTAATTATAGTATTATTAAAAAAAATACTACTAATGCAAATAGATTGTGGTGCATTCTTATCGATTAGATTATTTTCCAAAAAGTATTTCGTTAGTTCTGTCGACCTATGCTGTTGCTATTTCATCAACCATTTCGAGTCCCCTGAATATCCATTTTCACTTCCGTTGTCTTTCACAACGTGAAGAACAAATCCACCGAACATTTCAATAAACTCATCAACTGGCTGAGTGCTAAAAGCCACTATCAGGGCATTCAGAAAAATTGTGGATACCAGAGCAAAAGCCGACAATTTCTTTTCTCGTGTTTCATATTCAGTCAAATGCTTATAATATTTTGTTGTATAAATTTGTTTTATTACAAATTATTGGAGAGTGCCTGAAGGCACTCTCCAATAATTTGTTATAAAACTGATTTTGAAGAACAAATTCAGACCACCAAACATAATCTAGACCTCAGCCAGTTAACTCTCTGGAAACTGATATAAAACGCTTTCATTGTTCTGTCGTTCAATTTAACTGGAGCAATTCGATCCCCGCCAGGGATAACTGCGTTGTGTCCTTGGGCAAGGCACTTCATCCCAATTTCTCGTGTGGGGGCACGATGACGCTATGTGCTAAGGCGTTCTGCATGTCAATGGTGTGCTTTTCTTCAACCAATGCTAACCCTGCTTGTGTGGAGTTAGTACGTTGGGGAGTCTGACAGTTGCTCTCCGTTGCTCGGTGGTTCTATACGGGTAATCCGGTTCCCCTACCCGCAAAACTGTCCGACACGAGGTGACCCTAGCTGTCAAAAGTGTCGTTAAAATCCTAATAAATAATAAATAACCGGAGCAGATCTATTGATATAGCCCGGCATAGCTTGTTTGACAGAGCTCAACATGGCTGACTAATTTTGTCATTGGAAGCGATTTACTGCAACGTTAGCTCTTCTTGATTTCCCAAAGCTGTCAGTAAACTTAACACTAAGGATATGGGAATTTCATATAAAGATCGAAATTTCGAAATGTTAGCAAATTTGGATCATCGATCTACGCATCATTTCAGAAATTTCAGGTATTTCCTGTAGAGAAGTATAAAATTAAAAACCCGGCTTTTTTTACAATTTTCCCCCAATCAGTTTCAACATTTGACTATTAGGCTAAACAAAAAAGTGTTTTGATTCTCAAGCAATCCATCATTGAATTGGAACCCACATTTTTATTGCCTTTCGGTGTCTTCCAATTTTGGTACGAACTCAAGGAGACCCGAAACTTTTTACATTTTCTGATTGATGCATTTTTCAGTTGCGTCTCCAATATGTTTGCCTTGCTACAATTCATGGGAGAGTGCCAAAGCACTCTCCCATAAATTGTAACGAGGCAAATCCCCATAGATTAATACTTTTACTTCAAAGATAATATGAAGAGCATCAAAAGAATATGAAGCCTTTGAAATGCAGAACCTACAGTTTGTTTTTAGAGGAATATCTTATTTTTCAAATTAAAAATGAATTCATTACTATAAATATGCACTTTCTATATTTCTATATGCAAAAAGACAGACGAAATCCTCTCCATGTTTGCTCACTTTTGTAAAAAAAAAAAATAAAATTAAAAATAAAACCCCTTCTCCCTCACTGATTTGAAAAAGAATTCCTGAGAATCAATTAATTTATTTCGTGTGACCTTAATCTCTGTTGTAACTTTTTTAAAAATAAGAAAATGGCGTTTTCAGCATCTGTCGATGTTGCGTAATTTTTTCTTGTTCATTATTTCAACAGAGGGTGCATCGTGACATATAATAAAGACATAGTCCTTTACATTAATATACAAATCTAGCTAGGACTTTGCCTTTGTTTTTTTAAATGGTGGGACTGTTTCGTTTGGTGGTTTAAGCACTGATTCCAGACATGCCGATAATTACGCTCGACTTGCGGGCGTGCTAAACGTTGCCCTCCTGGTAAACATTTTTGCTGGTAGCACGCCTTAAAGAGGTCAAGGGCCCGAAAAGGTTCAGGGCTGGGGAGGGGTGAGGGCCGAGGTAGTAACACCGGACCTGAAACTTTGGGGGCCCGAGACTGGAGTCCAGGATTCTTGAGTCAGGTATGGGTCCACCAAAGTTCTGACTCCTGTGCCAAGCCTGCCTCTTCTCACCCCCCACGATCCCCGAACCAGAATCAGCAAGAAACGTTGTCCGTCGTGTAGGAATACCAGTTGGTATTCATGTAAAGAAGGAATGTGAGTGCCCTGGGGAGGTGTTCAATCTGTTAACCCTTTACTTAACATGAAAAGCAGACGACACTTGAAAACAAAATTATTGAATATCTATTATTTTCATTTTTTGCGTCAAAAACATAGCATCTGACCCCCTCGGTGGAACGAGCTCAACGAGCCCGATCCAGTGAGGAGTCATATGCTATGTTTTTGAGGCAAAAAAGCGAAAAAATAATGAAAATCGAATGGAAATATTTGTGAATAGCGCTGGTCGGTTTTGGACGTTGGGTGAAGAGTAAATAGACTGTTATATATATACATATGCACCAGACCCTTTTTATCACTTCAAGAATTCTTCACTTCAAAACTTCGGCATTTGCATCAGTATCCCGACTTTTTCGAAAGGAGGCCCTTCACAGTATTAACCCTTGGCCCCAAATGTCCTCCCACCCACCCCCTAAGATGCCGTCAAGACATTCGACGCAATAACTCCTCCCAAGCCATGACGTTTGATAACGTGAAAGTGATAGATCGAATGTCAATTGGAATATATTTTTGTTCAATTCCACCAACATTAATGAAATCAAACTTATTCTAAAAATGGGGAGTGATCTGAAAACCCTCGAATTCTAAGTTTAGTTTAACCATTTACCCAACATAACAGCCAAAACCGGCCAGCGCTATTCACAAAAATCGCCAATTAATTTTCATTATTTTTTTCATTTTTTGTCTCAAAAACATAGGTTATGACCCCTCTTTGGAACGAGCTCGTTCCAATGAGGGGTCATAACCTATGTTTTTGAGACAAAAAAGTGAAAACAATAGTTTTTCAAGAATTTTGTTTCAAGTGTCGTCTGCTTTTCATGTTAGGTAAAGGGTTAAACAATATTTATTCAGCATTTTCAAGAGATACAAAGTACAACATAGTAGATGGTGGATACGACATAAATCTAAAAGGCTTATACAATGTCGTTTTCCATGCAGAGAATATCTTTCAGATAACGGCATCTAATTTCTTAAAAATACGAATAAATAACCTATTTGGTCACAATTTTCATTTATATTTTTCTGTTTCTGTATCGATTTGTCACACGTGTTTGTCAATTACACCTCAGTTTTGTTTTTGTTTTTATTTCAAAAAGATGTCAGAACTTTCCAATTCTACAAATAAGACCAAATTTTTAAAGTACTGAATTATGTGTGATAGAGGCATGCAATAAACACAGAACGCCACGATGTGTGAATGCGTTCGTCAATATGGCACTCATGCGCCTCTCGTTCATTCCGCCACTCGTGCCATATTGACGAACGCATTCACATATCGTGACGTTCTGTGTATATATTATAACTAACACGTTATATGCCAAAATGTAGTTTTACATGGACTTAGGACCCACAAAGGAGAGGCAGAGCGAGGGAGAAACAAACACACACACACACACACACACACACACACACACACACATACACACACACACACACACACACACACACACACACACACACACACACACACACACAATTCTGATACGAAATTTTCCCCCAGATTCTAAATTCATATTTTGGAGTGCATACCCGCGTTGCGTTCACCCGCTTGAAGTGTTAACGTGATGTCAGACGACAATTTCCCCCTGCACATGTTACTACGAATACAATAATTACCTTTTCGTCCAATTTAGCTCGATGTCTTTGAAAATGTAGGAATGAGTCCTTGCGTTGTAATTACCCTTACAGATGAAACTAGAAGTTCATAATTAGTGCATAAAATGCTCGTTGGTTAATGAGCCCCTTACTACAGAAGAATGAAGTAGTCAGAAATACACAAGAGTGTTTGCGGTGTGCAATGCAAAATATAATGTGCTATTAGCGAGGTCGGCAGTTAAATCACGAACTGAACCGATCAAACAGAAAGCAAATATTGAGACTACAGTACGAGGAGGGAGGATTACTAGTAAATCACTGTGGGATAGATTTTTCACTTTGTAATTATTTACAATTTTGAGGACAAGACACAAGAAGCACTTGCAAACTTTCATCACATGGATCAGCGGGTGGCACCCGGTGGTCCATGTGATGAAAGTTTGCAAGTGCTTCTTGTGCTTTTATGAAAAATTATAAATACTTTTCGGGTGGAAAATATATGGCGTTTGCAAGTGTTTCTTGTGCTGTTATGAACAACTATAAATATATTTCGGGTGGAGAATATATGGCGCTGCGATTAAGCAGTAATCCACTCTCTGCATCCTGTACATTTTGCCGAATCTATTTACATTATTACATATACATGTATCCCAGTAAATATTAGGAATTATGATAATGGTCTCTATTTACTCGTATAGAATTGTTGGGCACCCGATATTTTTCCAGAATGGAACTGCGCTAATGGGGCAGTTTGAGTTTGATCGGGATAAAAAAAAGTGCACTTACCCAACGCGCTATTACTTCAAAATAGTGCACAACGCACTATTACTTCAAAATAGTGCACCATACTTTACTTCTACTGTCAACTGTAGGTGCCAAATTTGAACGCGAACGGATGACCACTTTGCGCGGTTCTTACCTGTAGGGCCAAATTTGAACGCAAACATACAACCAATACATTTACTGATGTAAATGTATTGCGACCAGGTTCCGATCTGGAGCCAATACTATAAACATTTTACAATTATATTTTCTAAAGTTGTATTTCTGCCTATTAATATAACTGACTAAAACGAATCATTAGCATTTTAAAAGATATGGCAATTTGCCAACTGGCAAATTGCCATATCTTTGAAAATGTTAATGGTCCATTTCAACCCATTTAAAATTTAAACTAGAAAATAAAATTTTAGAAAATACAATTGTATAAGTTTATGGTATTGCGCCCCTGGTCGAGAAAGCGACCTCTGTAATAACGGTACTGAATAACCTTACGGTGGTTTCAGTCAGTTGCATTGCATCATGTTACTCTACTAACGTTCAGAGATGGGTGTTCAAACCACGCAAGTACAAAAGGGCATGCTGCAACAACCCACGTATCGTCTTCGGAAACAAACACATGCCAAAGTGTTTAATAATTAATATTGGATAAGGCTAACAAGCTCTGTCACTTCTGCTAAGTGGGTCCTATCGATTGTTCTTTAATCACCAAACAGTAATTAAATGGTCTTGAACATGAACAGGCGAGGGTTTCGATTGATTCATGTCTTAATTTACGAACACCTGTGGATAAGAATGGATCAAGAGTTGGTTACGAGGAACTGCCTTTGGTCGATTGTTATCTGAGTACAAAGCCTGTCAGAAAGGCATTGTATAAAGTGTCAGAACAAAAACTGCCAGCTAAATTTCTTAAATATGATAAGGTACTTGAACGATATCTTGCCGTAACTCGTAAAGCTTCGATCGACCACACGAAAATAGTAACTTTGTGTTTGTAACTGAGAGTGCCATTATTGACAGGAAACAAGAATTATCATGTAAAGACACACGAGGTACTAAAACTGACTTCACTGGCATTGGAAAAAGGGACAGCGGCTCCAATTCTGCGGTGAATACAAACAAACATTTTTTTAACAATTGGGTGAACCATAACTTTACAATGAGTCGGAATACTTCCAAAGGCCGCAGATATTCAATCACAGGCCGTCATGAACGGCCGCCATCGTGCACACTAAAAACTAAAGTGTTAAAACTGACACTTTCAAGGTGTTAAACCCATTCTAACTCTCAGGGTTTGATTTTAACACTCAAAGTGCAATGCTTTAAGCACTAAGACATTACAATCGTCAGACATCTGAAACTTGAATGGATGGCACTTCCCATGTGTCTAGCATTGGTGGTTCTTCCAGGATCGTCCATAATTTGATTTGCGCTTGGTGGGTACATAATTAAAAGGACACAACGCAGATGACGCGGATCAGGCTCGAGAGTTCGAGCCTGATCCGCGTCATCTGCGTTGTTTCCTTTTAAGTGTCGCGACATTACACTTGTCAAGTGGAATTAATGTAACACCTGTCAAGTTCTGGGATATCTACACTTGAACAAAGTGCTAGTTCAGCACTTAGTAAGTGTTAAATGCAGCACTTCAAGTGTAGTTTTTAACACTTTAGTTTTTAGCGTGTGGGTGAACCATAACTTTACAAAGAGCCGGAATACTCTCAAAGGCCGCAGATACTCAATCACAGGCTGTCATGAACGGCCGCCA
Organism: Pictodentalium vernedei; assembly: GCA_031216915.1. NCBI lineage: Eukaryota > Metazoa > Mollusca > Scaphopoda > Dentaliida > Dentaliidae > Pictodentalium > Pictodentalium vernedei. Next base: position 441,254,641 of record CM062293.1, read on the forward strand.
TCGTGTAGACGAGAACGAAAAAAAAAAAACAATCGCAACATCGGGTCGCGTGGCGCATCTACGCGAGAAGCTAAGCATAAACAATCTCTAGTTGAATTCATTCCACACTATGTAGGTCACAGAACATGGGGACTCCCCCCCCCCAATCCCGCCCAAAACACCCACACATTTGTGGTCAACAACGTTCAAAATATTTGAAAAATCTAAATGAAAGAGCCTCCACAAAGCGTGCATGATTATCCGGTGCGCCGACATTGACCCATAAATGATGGGCGGACATTTCCCTAGGCGGACATTATTCCAATACAAACTGGGTGGACATTTCTCCAGGCAGACATTACCCCCATACATGGTGGGCGGACATTTCTCCACACATTTTGGACGGATATTTCCCCTGGCGGACATTACCCCATAGATGGTGTGCGTACGTTTTCCAAATCATACACTTCCCTTACATTGTGTGTGGACATTTTCCAAGCCGTACTCCCCCAAGAGTACATTGCCCCGTACATGGTTGGCGGACATATCCCCAGCTGACATTTCCCCATACATGTTGGACGGACATTTCCCCAGGCGCAGATTTCCCCATACATGATGGGCGGACATATTCCTGGTGGTCATTACTCCATACATGATGGGCGAACATTTCTCCATGTGTATATTACCCCATACATGGCGGGTGGACATTTCTCCAGCGGACATTTCCCCATACATGATGGGCGGACATGTCCCCAAGCCTGCATTACCCCATACGCGATGGGCGGGCATTTCTCCAAGCGTACATTACCCCATACATGATGGGTGGACATTTCCCCAGCAGACAATTCCTGATAAATGATTGGTGGACATTTCCTCAGTTGGACATTACGCTATACATGGTGGGCGGACATTTCTCGAGGCAGACATTTCCCAATACAAGGTGAGCGAACATTTGTGCATTACCCCATACATGGTGGGCGGACATTTCCCCAAGCGTGCATTACCCCATACATGATGGACGGACATTTCCCCAAGCGTGAATTACCCGATACATGGTGGGCAAACATTTCCCCAACCGACATTTTCCCATACCTGTTTGGCGGACATTTCCAAGTGGGCATTTCCCCGGGTAGACATTACCCCATACATGATGGGGGACATTTCCCCAAACGCGATGGAGGGATATTTCCCCATCGGACATTACCCCATACTTGATGGGCGGACATTTCCCCAAGTGAACATTACGCATGTATGGGGCGATGTCCCACGTAACATTCACCCTGCCCATGTTACCCCTGATGAACATCACTCCAAGGTGGCAAATTTCAGCTCGATGTCACGGAAAATGTAGAAGTGCATCCCAGCGCTGCATTGGTTGAAGAGTTAATGTTTCCTCAGGTGGACATTACCCCATACATGATGGGCAAACATTTACCCAGAGTACATTTCCTCATACAAGATAGGCGGACATTTCTCCTAACGGATATTTCCCCAGGCGGACATAACCCTACACATGATAGGCGGGAACATCCACAGCATTTCTCCATACTTGATGGGCGGACATTTAGCAGGCGACATTACCATACCCCATACATGGTTGGCGGACATTTCCCCAGCCGACATTTCCCCACCCATGATGGGCGGAATTTCCTCAAGTGGTCATTTCCCCGTACATGTCGGGTGGACATTTTCCAGGACTCCATTTCCCCCATACACGATGGGCGGACATTTCTCCAAGCGTAAATTACCCTAAGCGATGGGTGGATATTTCCCCAGCGGACATTACCCCATACATGATGGGCGGACATTTCCCCAGCGGGCATTGCTCCACATATAATGGGCAGACATGTCCTCAGCGGACATTTCCCCGTATATGCTGAGCGGACATCTCCCCATACATGGCGGGCGGACATTTCCTCTGCGGTCATATCCCCATATATGATAGGCGGACATTTTCCCGGCTGCGCTGACATGCGACGTTTGGTCTCTGTGTGTGCCATGGTTTTAGTTGTAGGCGGCGTGACACACCTGCAGGGTCATTCTTCCTTTTTAGCATTGTTTGCGTGGTAACTCAAAACGTTTTACGTCCATCGCAAGTAAACTTGGTAATATTGAAGAAATCTGACGCGTTAACATTTGAGGTTTGGAACCCGCTTTAGTTATAGCTGTGGGCGTAATACACGCTGAAAATAGTAGTTTTCTTTCTGTGGATGTCATTTGCGTTGTAACGCCCAACGTTTTGCATCCATCGCTAAGAAACTTGGCAAGGCTTGAGAAATATTTTTCCGCCACGTCAATATGCAAATTTTAGTCGCGGTAAATGCTATTATTAGAGCTGTAGGCGTGACACACCTCGGGTGCGGGGGTGATAATTTTCCCTTTTTAACGTTCTTTGCGTTGTGTCTCTAGAAGTTTTGAGTCAATCACCAAAAAAACTTGACAAAACTCAAGTACTTGAGAAATGTCACATTTGCGCTCAGATGGTAAGTCTGGTCTTTGTAAGAGCTATGATTATTGCTTAAGGCGTGACACACTTTTTTCTTTTTTGGGCCAAATAAGGTAAAGTGACGTCAAATAAAGAATTAAAAACAGCTATATTTGTATTTTTCGAGCTCAACAACATACTAAAATTTTATGGAAATAGGTCGAACTGTAATGTTTGCGTCGTTGACTTCCAAACGCCAGCGTAACGATAGCCCAGACGAATTTTCCGTCCGCTGAATACTGATTACATTTTTAGATATGGTTTTATTGGTGACTTTAACCCATTGAACTCTGGAGGTATCTTGCATGTGAGTTCAATGGAAATAATTGGAAGAGTCTATATTCATTATATTTTAATTAGAATGTTAACAGATTGTAATTGATCACATTATTTTATATTGAGTATTGTTCTGTGAAGAAACGTAACTGACTTGTTACGATAACAGTGTTTGTAGCGATGCAGCTTCAGTTGTAGCTACATTGCTACAGACACTATTACCGCTACAACTGTTCATTTCAACTTATTGACCATTATGATCAGTGACCATTTATAGACGAAAGTGCACTCTACATAACTGTGTGTCTTTTAATAATCGGTGTTATCATTTTTAAAAAAAAAACTTTTCTTTTGATGACGTATTCATTAACTGTGATTCGATTCGAAGTTCGATTCGAAATTCGACTCGAAATTCGTTTCACCAATTCGATTCCATATTCGATTCGATCAAAATCGGCAATTTGCAGGTCCCTAAATTATGAGGACTATTTCGAACCGATTCTAATTTCGAAGCTTCGTAGGTCTCTACAGTACAGTCGCCGTGGACTGGCCTCTTTCTACGCGTGGGCAATATTTCTACGGACGCAATAATATTAGATTCCAAACACTAATTACAGGAATAATCATCAAAAAATTAATTAACGAAGCACCGGGTACAACCCGGTGCTTCATTAATTAAAATTTTGCTGATGATGATTTTTACTACTTGGTAAACACATGTGTGGACATAACTGCCCACGTGTGGATTGCGACCAATCCACGGCGACTGTACTGTAGATGTGTGTTTAAAGTAAATAAATTATTGCCACTAAATAGGGTTAATATACTCATTGGTTCCGTACAATCGAACTCCTACAAAGTGCGTAAACAAATATACTGATAGTTTCTTCTGGTTGTTCCCCCACTCCAGACCACTCTTCAGAAATTGTAAGATATGTCATTAAATCGAAGCTCCGAGCGTTTAGTGTGTTTTCATGACAACATCAACGTAGCAGAAATAAAGAATTGATATTCTAGCATTAAATGACTTTGTATATCCCAGGGTGTCCTTTAGAATAGCGAAATACGAGTGTCTACAGGAAACATACTTAGATTAAGTTCTCATGTAGAAGCACTTGTCCTTTAACGACATTTGCTAGATACGTAACAGTGCTTTTCTCGTGAAGTCTTGCAGTCTGTGTCGCTTAGACCTTTAAAATTGTGTTTCTGAACGAAATCTCTGCATGCAGCACTGTCGATTATGTGCTAGTCTATTTTGTGAGGATGTCGAGCAAGCTCTCCAACACCAGTCTGATTCTGTTCGGAATTGGATGCTCTTATGGGCTGTTTGTTGGCCCACTTTTTGCGAAAATTGCGACCGTTAATATTATGTGATGTGCCTTAACTTACAAAGATATACGTCTTTTCTTTTCTGCCCCAGCTATAGATATTCCAATCAATAAGCATTCAACTCCTTCTGAAAACATCAAGTTATCAACATAATTTGTTAACCCTTTAACCAGCATAACAGCCAAAACCGGCCACCGCTATTCACAAAAATCGCCAAATAATTTTCATTATTTTTTTCATTTTTTGTCTCAAAAACATAGGTTATGACCCTCTTTGGTGTCATAACCTATGCTTTGAAATAACCTATGCAATTGAAATAATGCCCTTTGCAATATAATCAACGTCCATTCGTGATTCGGAAGCACTCGGAAAATTCTAAAGATACTTTCTAGCTGACTTCAAGTGATGTGCAGTATGTAAAATTAAGTGATGCAATTGTTTGTGATTAACACAATATTTCAGTTGTTTGAAGCCTGTAGTTGTTTGTTACAGTCGTGAAAACTTGAAATGCAGCCATTCCGAGTCCACCCAGCATCCGTTTACACCACCCACGTCAGTTTATAGGATGATCCGTCATCAAAGCCTACGGCACCACGAAGTTGTGGAATTACTTTATTATTCATCCACCTCCCTGATCGATTTTTTTATTCATTGTGTGTCTTAGACCTGTGTACTAATTGTCGAGAGTTGTTTTATGCAAAATTAAGGCTTCAGAATTTATAGAAATATATTTTCTAGCACGAGCTGGGGATTATGTCTTTATTCATAATTAGACACACACAAAATTAACAGATTCTCGTAAATTCTTTTAATCAGTGAGGGGTAGAGGGTTTTTAGGGAGGGGGGGGGGGGTATGTTACTATAAACTTAAGAAATGGCAGTGTATTTGCTTTATTACTCACCAACTCTATTTGAAATAATCATTAGTTATGCGATCTTTTACCGTTTTAATATTGAAACAAAGGGAGTAAAAGATAGATTTTAAAACTGAAAAGAATAACGAAAATAAACTTGGATTCTCCTTTCAACTCGCCCTCCAAATGCGGACAATCTCTCTCGAAGCTGAGGGTGAGTTGACCTTGGACAATATGAGAGAGGGGACTTGACCTGGAGGACAATGTTCTCGTAACTCGAATACGAGAGTCAAATGTTCAGTCGTGCTCCATTACAGAATGCAATTTATTCCATCTACGGTGCTCAGTGTTATTATTATATTGTAGGGGTGATATAGATAGTTTGTCAGTGAAATTCTATGCTGGGGGTGGGGGGTGGGGGTGCGTGGGTGGTATAGATGGTTTGCCGTAGAAATGTGATATCACAATCGACCGCACCTGAGATCGTGTGTTGTTCCGGTCTTCGTTCCTCTTAATATTTCCAGCATTTTTGTTGGATACAATCCACTTACGATCGCGACATTAAAGTTACTTTTGGACAACAAAACCGATGTTTATATTCAGAGCCGGTCTGGCCGAATGGTCCATCAAAAAAATTCCCGGTGCCCCCCCCCCCCCTCCTCCCCTCCCCCTATTGGGTTTCCCCTGGGGCCCCAAAAATTGATGCAGCCCAACACCTGTTGGTGAGGGAAATTTCGTAAAAATGATCAAAAGTCAAAATGGATCCGGTTGCACAGACTACCGGTTTTTCGAAATGTTCTCTAAATCCCCTGCTCCATTCGACTCGACCCGAAATTTGAGATTAGCATGTCCCAAACCCGGCGTGCCTATTTAGTCTATAGTAATTGTTTTTATTTACTTATCCAATGAACACAGTTGTCTGATTGATTTAGCTCTTTGAACCCTTTTCTGGTGCAGGAACTTGATACGTCATAATTTCATTAAGGAGGGTGGCTGCTAAGTGGATGTATAGGGAGACTAATCAATATTTTTAACGTGCAGCCCTTGGGCTGCACGTTGAAAAGATTAATTAGTCATCCCCCAAACGATGAATATGGACTCCAATTGCAGCCATTAAAATGACATGGAAGATACAATTAATACATGAGAATTTTTAAGAAAATCTTTTTTTCAAACAGGTGTCATTTAATTTGAAAAATAAAATAATGTGCCAATAATTTTGGCATGGAGCTACAGTACTGAGTGAATATAGAACTTGCGTTGGGTAAAGTGTTAAACCGTCGCCGATGCCCATGCATCTGGGAATTTATGTGCGCCATGTCGGTGATAACTTCGAGTCCATGGTCAACATTAATTACAAGTAAACCAAGATAACGGTGCTTCATTCCTGACGTACGATACCGAGCCTATGCGGCGCATCTTATTTGCAACTGACGAAAACTTTCATTCGCTCCTAAAACATTATTGCAGTAGGGGATATAATAATTTCTATGCCATCCCTCTGGCTTTAAGCCCAGGTAGGCCTTCGGCGTGTCACATGCATTTTATTGGATATACCATACTTTTGATATTTTATGAGTACTGGAACAGGTAGGTCCGATGTGAGCAGGTGCGCCGAAAGCACTTCAGGGCGGGGGGGGGGGGGGAGTCAGATCCCGGGAAAAGGGTTTTTACTCGCACTAGCAGCCCCGCCATTACATGGTTAAATATGTATGTTTCGAAGACCAAAGGCCCGAGATGAGGGTGCTTGAGAGGAGGTACCCACTCCCAATCTCCCCATTGATTTTGAAAGCTCCCAGAACGCTTTACTTCGGGAACAAATCATTGCAAAATACTGAGTGATGAACCTGGGAAGGGCATTGTCTGTTCCCCTCTCGCCTCCACTGTTAGAAGGCAGGGAGGGAAACTGCCACCTCAGCCTCTGTGCTTCCGGCGTCCCCTTATGTGAGGAATAACTTCCGACAAAGAAGCCAGCAGTGGACTGTTTCATGTAGAGAATGCGTTCGTGTATAGATAACAGCATTTACATTCAAAAAACCCTTCCAATGAGTTTCTTTTGTGAGGGATTTTGCTCCACTGATAGCGCACCTTAATCCAGTTATTATTATTCCACGTGCTTTGTATCTACAGACATGAAACACCGGGACAGGCATTTAAGAGGCGGATGTGGATATATTGATCTCAGAACAACACATATATAGACTGTTGGATAGGATCTGAAAGTAATGCGTCCCACATTTTTGTGATTTGGTAATGCAATATGTATTCACTGTGGGGGTCTGTGTATTTCGTATTAACCCTTTACCCAACGTAACGGCCAACACCGGCCAACACTATTGTCAAAAATCATTTTCATTATTTTTTTCATTTTTGTCTCAAAAAAATAGGTCATGACCCCTCATTGGAACGAGCTCGTCGAGCTCGTTCCAATGAGGGGTGAAATCCTATGTTTTTGAAACAAAAAATGAAAACAATTAGTTATTCAAGAATTTGTTTTACAAGTGTCGTCTGCTTTTCATGTTAGGTAAAGGGTTAACGTTGAATTCCTACTGAGGCATCTTGCAGTCAGCATACCAAAACAAGACCACATTTTTATCTTGCCATTGTACGATATGGTTTGTGTATGCTTCCGGGGTCACTCATGAATGTTTACGCTCCCTCCACCCCAGTCTCTGCACATGAAACACGATAATTCTATAAATTGCTAACAAGCAATACTGAACGCTATTGATTTGAAGAGAATCTTGTTACCTTGATGGAATAATTGAGTTCGTCCGATTAGGTTTCCCTGCAAGCACATTTAGAAAACACAATAGACATTATCAATGGGCTCAAGTAGAAACCGAAAATAATCCTTCACATTTATTTACAAATTCATTGGAGTATTTCCATCGGTGATGGCAGATTTACCAGAACTTTTAACACAAATTACTCTTGCAGATTTTTAGTACGGTTGAAATAAATTAAAGTGCATTACGTTACCATGTTTATCCCATTGACAGACTCACATGGTGACCAGTGAGACTAAGGTTCCTAAAGCTGAAGACATGCCATTGTCATGAAAACTGTACGTAAACGACTTGCAGAGTCACAATAGGTTCCAACCCGGCAATGTATATTGGGCGTTTCAATGCCTACAGTTCCAGAACGTCATTACTGACGGCACAGGTACCGGAGTTCGGATAACCTTCCCACAGGAAGTCCGATTCAACTCATCAGCATTTATATAGCTTTATGAACTTGCACCAGCGATACTTATATTATATGGTTGTCATGGCTGACGATTATTCATCAATGGAAGAGATTTACAGGAAAGTTAGCTTCCGTTAATTCCCCAAAACTGTCAGTACATTTAACACTAATGTGTGCGAATTTCATTTAAAAAATGGAAATTTAGAGATGTTAGCGAATTTGTATCATCGATATGCACGGCATTTCACAAACTTGAGGCATTTTCCCGAAGAGCTGCATAAAAAAAACAGACTCTGTCTTTTTACATTTTTTTCCCAATCACTTTGAAAGTTTCACTGTTATTATCTTTTTAAAAACAAGAAAACTGCGATTTCGCCATCTTTTGATGTTTTTTAACCTGTTTTACTGTTCATGTTATCAACAGTTTACGCATCGTGATATATATATAGAATGAACGTATTGTGTTTTCAAGTAAAAAATTTATCCTACGAGTTGGATTAAGAATGAAACCGACGAGCCTCTGGCCAAAAGCATGATGGGCCAGACAAATGAGGAAGTTATTGAATAGGTACTCTTGGCGTTCTTATTTGTTAGATTATTTATGTTAGGAAGAGGGTTAAAATAGACGAAATTCGGGTTAAATTATAATTTTCTAATACGCAATTGGTTTATCTGTAAATATTTCAACATGTTAACTGGAAATAATATTCAAGCAGATGGGAAGGAATTTAGGGCCGGTGTAACAGGAATGGAAGTCCGTAGGAAAATTAGTCCCTCTGGACTATTATTCCGCGGAATTATAGTCCTAGGTCTAACATTTCTAGGAACAGTAGTCCTATTCCTAGAAATGTTAGACCTAGGACTATAATTCCGCGGAATAATAGTCCAGAGGGACTAACGTTCCTACAGACTTCCATTCCTTTTACACCGGAACTAATCATTCAACTTGTCAGTTATTTATTTATTTATTTATTTATTTATTTATTTATTTATTTATTTATTTATTTATTTGAATTTAACGACACTTTCGACAGCCAGGGTCACCTCAAATCAGAACCTTGTCAGTTAAACTAACACAATTGAAGTTAATGGATGAACTTGTTTTACCTATGCATATCTTTGTTATCAACATATTCTTGTTAGAAGCCATGGATTTATTTTGCGTTTTCTGTTACAGTTAAACGGATAGAACAGGCCTAGTATTGCTGACCTATTTTTAAACGTTAATTGTCCACAAACAACTATTATTCGCTACTGTTGGCTATTATAGGACACAACATTTTGATCTATCTTCAAACTGCGCAAACACTGCTCCCAGAAATAATTTATTGAACACTACTTACATTGCTCTCATTGAAAGACAAGCCTTCGACAATCATGCTTTGCGGCGATTATTTAAACAGAACTGTGGCCATCTTTCTTTGTTTGCTTATTTATTGGGGTTCAGCGATACTTTCAACAACCAGTGCCATATCGTGTTGGACAGTTTTACGGGTCAAGGAAGCCCGAGAGAAACATCGAATAGCGGCAAGTAACTATCGGACTCTCCAATTTTCTAACCCAGCATGAGCAGGGTTAGAATCGGTTGATGACATCGGTTGACCGCAAATGTAACGTCTTTGTACCACACGCCTTTGTATACAACTTTCAAGAGCCAAGGTCACATCGTGTCGGACATTTTTTGGGGAGAAGGAAACAGGAGAGAACCACCGAGCAGCGGCGAGCAACTGTCTAACTTCCCAACTTACTAATTTTGCAAAAGAAGAGGTAGCAGGGGTTGGACGCAAGTTCTCTATAGACGTGCAGTATGTTTTAGTACTCAGGCGCCATTTTGCTTCCACATGGGTACACTACGGTCGCCGCGGACTGGCCACTTTTCACGGGTGGGTAATAATTCCACGAGCGCAATAATATTAGATTCCAAACACTAATTATATGAAAAATCATCAAAAATTTAATTAATGAAACATCGGGTACAACCCGCTGTTTCATTAAATAAAATTTTGCTGATGATGATTTTTATTTCCTGGTAAACGCATGCGCGGACATCACTGCCCAGGTGTGGATTACGACCAGTCCACGGCGATTGTACTGTAGCATCGGTTGAAGGCATCGGTTGACCGCAAATGTACTGAGTTTGTACTACGCGCCGTAGTATACTACTTTCAAGAGACAATATCACATCGTATCGAACAGTTTTTGGGGAACGGAAACAGGAGAGAACCTCGGAGCAGCGGCGAGCAACAGTCAAACTCCTCAACTTACTAACTTTGCACAGGCAGAGAAGGCAGCGGTTTACCCAAGGACACAATGCGGTTATCGCTAGTCAGGATCGAAGCGTCGACTATTCGGTTTAAAGTCCAATGCTCTAACCATTGGGTCACCGCGCCCAGAGTTATATTATTCAAAAGCCTGACTAGGCTGAAGCCTAGGGCCGCAGGGACAAGGGTCTCGCCATTTTTTTTATTTTATTTTATTTTTTTTTTCTGAGGCACTGTTACCTGCGCTATAGGGCTCCAATTGTTAAAGGCACTTTGCACTCTGCGCCATAGCGATACATGTCCATATGTATTTATCCATATATATTCTCTCATAAGTATAAGTATTTAATGCTTATTTGAATATGCCAAGTTGTGAGCAGAATTCTTCAGGAGACCCACAAAATTGATATTGGGCTATGTATTGCGGCATAGTGCCTACCATACCAGGGTCAGGCTGTCAGATGTAGTGGGGTGGAAGATTGAAGTGCCGGAGGGGGCCCCGATGCCGAAGTACCTAAAAGCCTAGGGTCCCGCAGCACTGATCGCCCCCCCCCCCCCTTCCACTAAGTGCAACAAGGCGCCATATGCAATGCTTTAACTTTGCAGATGGCGCCGTGTTGCACCCAAGGAAAGATATTATATTTGGGAATTTGATATACAGGCATGGCGGAGAAGAGAGGTGAGGAAGCTACTGAATAGACGTAACAGAAAATACATCGTTGACAACGTATTTGCCCAACAATTATATTTCGGTTGTTTCAGAAAAAAAGTGAGAGGTGGGGTAACGCCCATAAAGGTCAAGTTAATATTAACGCATAATCGCCTTTCGGATAATTCTGAGATCTTACATGTTTCTATTGGACAGGTTGATTGAAGCAATTTAAGGTAGGTAAGTAAACAGGGTGAATAGCACCATATATCGGGGTTACAAAATTGTTTTCAACCATACGCCACATGAGTCGATAGTATTCAGTACTGTCATTACGAAAGGGAACATTTATTTTATTTATTTATTGGAGTTTAACGACACTTTCGACATCCAGGGTCACCTCGTGTCGGACAGTTTTAAATGCGAAGAAAGCCGGAGCACCCGGAGAAAACCACCGAACAACGGCAAGCAACTGTCAGACTCTCCAAAGTATTAACTCCACGCAAGCGGGGTTAGCATTGGTTGAGGACAGGTGCACCATAGACGTGCATTACGCCTCAGTACACAGCGCCCCACGTGGGCAGTCGGGATTAACCCTTTACCTAACATGGAATGCAGAGAGCACTTGCAAAAAATTCTTGAGTGACTAATTTTTTTCATTTGTTTGTCTCAAAAACATAGGTTATGGCCCCTAGTTGGAACGAGCTCGACGAGCTTGTTTCAACGAGGGGTCATAACCTATGTTTTTGAGACTAATTGGCGATTTTTGAGAATAAGGCTGACCGCTTTTGGCCGTTACGTTTGGTGGAGTGTTAAGTGCCTTGTCATAGGACACCACATAGTTACCCCTAGTGGGGATCGAACCGTGGACCTCTCGGTTCGAAGTTCAAAGCAGTAGCCACTGAGTCACTGCGCTCCCTACGAGAGGGAACATAGAATTTCGACCCGGTCGTGACTGGCGGTCATGATCGGGTCGAAACTATGTTCGCGTTTCTGCCACAACACAGCAAAATGTCACCTGTCGTAAAAGAACCACCGAAACATTGTTTTTAATATATTTTCATTTTTCTTTCTTGAATCAGTTTTGATTTTGCGATATTTTATTTCTAAAATGTCAGTTCCGTGTTAACGAATTTCAATCAGATAACAAACATATCGCGAGCCGATCGAGAAAAAAATAGCATTTTGCAATTAGAGTGGTAAAAAAGGTATTTTTAGCATTCATTAAAATAATGCGTGCTGATACTACATTATATATTAATGCATCATATACCTCTGGGTTATTTTTAACTAAAATAAAATATCACCAATAAATAATTTCACATCAGTACTTTGAAGATGTTGCAAATTAAACTGTTGTATTAATTGTAGACTATCCCTTAACACTTACGCCACCGAAAGCGACTATTGTCACATATTTTATGATGATTGTCTGCACGTTCTGGTATGCGCAAATCAAACCTACCATCTGATTAATTGTTGGGAAGGGCTCCGAGAGCCCTTTCCAACAATTAATCAGATGATAGTGTTTCAAGTATGTCATAAATTTTATTAAACTTCCTCGCATACATGGCTACACAGAGGTCCTCCAAATATGGCTAAAGTGGGCGTGGCAGTAAAATAGTTAATTGTACATTCTGCATTTCACTGGAAATCAGCGAGAACGTCTCTTCCAATTTTAGGGGTGTCGCATGATCAAGAACAATGATAGGTATACTGAAATTGGCATGATGGGGGGGGGGGGGGCGGGGGGGGGGGAAGCCACACCGAAACTGTGTCAATATGCAGCAACCACGAAGGAAAACTATACTAAAACATTCATATAGGCAACGCATAACCTTATGGTCTATCGGTCGTCGATAGGTATGCTTCCGTAGGAATTTGGTGCCGAAAGAAAGTCTCTCGGCGTTGGTTCAAACCCCCGCTATGCCATTTGCAATAAATGACTCTTGTATTTGGGCCATGGGTCTATAACCTGTACACGTGTCATTGCCCAGTGTAAAGCTAGGTTCTCACTTTCACGTTTTGGGGTGCCGGAAGCCCACGGTTTTAATCCGTGATTGTCCGTGGTAAATCCGTACCGAGCTCGTAGACACGACCGTGATGTTCCGGGATAAACCTTCGCTTTGTTTTTTCCGTGGAGCGATTTTCAAAATGTTTGAAAATTTCATTTTTCCGTCACCAACCGTAAGTGACCGTAGAAAACCATAGACACCGGGACACAACAATAGCATGTCTGTAGCCGATCCGGCGTTAACCGTAGTTAGAAATGGGGTCCCGATCGACCCCGTAAAACGCCGGATAAACTACGGATATGCTACGGCCGTGCCCCGGTATCTACGGTTATGTTACCGCGACATAACTGTGACATATTCGTAGAGACCGTAGAAGAACCGTTGCAGAACCGTACCATATCCGTAGCACCGTGACATGACTGTGAATGGCCGGGGCGAACCGTAGGACAACCGTGGCGCTTCCGGTGGTGCCGTAGTATAACTGTAGGAAACCCGTCACATAACCGTAATAATCCTTGGCGAATCCTTGGCGCTTCCTTAGCTCAACCTTAGTACATCCTTAGCGCTTCCTTAGATCATCCGTAAGCCACACCCCAGTGCCACCGTAGAAATTGTCTACCGTGACCAAAACAGGCCGGTTTTACCACGGTTCAAAACAGTAGCAATCCGGGGCCCACACCCTAAAAGTGAGAACCACGCATTACATTGGTGTCGAATTGGAAGATATAATGTAGGAAAGTTGTAATAGTAATGTTTGTTTTCTGTTTGCGTCACCAAACTTATTAGTTATTACTGATGACACAAATGAAAACCGGACCTCCAAATTAACCCGTGATACCTACTTTCGACTTTGATAGATTTTGCGGTAATAAAACTGCTTCTCCAACATGTAGCCACAACGAAGTCTTCTAGAGAATGATTAGATTGTCGTAACAGCGATTTCTATAGTCAAGTCTTGGCTGCCAAGACATAACTAGAAACCACCGTCAAGTCTACAGACTCACAGATAAGGTATAGGCAGCCAAGCTATAACTTGAAACCACCGCCAAGTCTACAGATTCACAGATAAGGTAGTGATGTAATTTGTCAACATATTATTGCCAGGGACCTTTAGAGTTAATCAATAAAGTTTCTACACCTAAACGAGCTTAACACTCAACTAATCGGCTTTTTATGCTATTCAAAAACACAGAGGACAGTCTAGACGTTGAAGTTAGACGCGGTAGGCGACAGACATGTATTTTTGTGTGAAGTGTGTTCTTTGGCATTGTCTTCTTCAAACATGTCTACAAAGCCGAAAGGTCGCGTTTTAACGAAATCAATTGATTCTCGTTATCATTAATCAGGCATTGACCATCACTCTTAGACTTGATGCGGAGAAATGAAACTCAAGGGGATGTTGGTTAAAACAGTTCTGAAACTGGTGACATCAAACACAGCACGAACTACGAGAAGATGCAAAAGCTTCAGTTGTCTGATAAGTGGGTATATTGATTGTGAAGGTGATGCCGGTACTATAACTACCGACATCATCTGCATCCAAGAAGCTCTCTTATATTCTACTCAATTTAATGACGTGGGTCTAACGATATAGAGGATTTTTTTCTAAAAAATAGTTTATGATCTAATTGGTACGAGCTTCTTTGGTGAGAAGCTTTTAGTTATGTTTTTGAGACATAAAATGAAAAAATAGAGGATATCTACACTGTTTTAGTGAATATCGCGAATTATATCAAGAGAGTGTACCTGACATTTTTTCACGAGCGCTGGCGTAGATTTTCTTTTTATTATATGCTACGTGACATTTTATTGCGCAATATTCAGCCCAATTCGACTACAAACAGTTTCAAGACAATAACAAAAAGCTGCTGATCGTTCCTTCAGTGCGACATTCAAGGCGACGTCACGCTTCGAAGCGAAACTTCATTAAGGAAGCTTCTGAAACAATTCATCGTGTGGACCTGAAAAATAAAACTTTCAGGTTCGTACGGCAGCGTATTAGCGCCATTTCGTTTTTTTGCTTAACTAATATTAAATTGTTAAATTGTAATTACAACTTAATAAATTGTAATAACAACTTAGCTTAAATTGTAATTACAATATAGCTTAAACTGTAATTACAATATAGCTTAAATTGTAATTACAACTTAATAAATTGTAATTACAACTAAGCTTAAATTGTAATTACAATATACCTTAAATTGTAATTACAATATAAGCTAAGTTGTAATTATTTATTAAGTTGTAATTACAATATAAATAAGTTGTAATTAAAATTTAAGCTATATTGTAATTACAATTTAAGCTAAGTTGTAATTACAATTTAAGCTATATTGCAATTACAATTTAAGCTAAGTTGTAATTACAATTTATTAAGTTGTAATTACAGTTTATTAAGTTGTAATTACAATTTAGCTAAGTCGTAATTACAATATAAATAGGTTGCAATTATTACAATTTAAGCTATATTGTAATTACAATTTAAGTTATATTGTAATTACAATTTAAGATAAGTTGTAATTACAATTTATTAAGTTGTAATTACAATTTATTAAGTTGTAATTACAATTTAGCTAAGTCGTAATTACAATTTAACATAAGTTACGCAAAAAAAGCGAAATGGCGCTAATACGTTGCCGTAATATTCAGCCCAATTCGACTCCAAATGCGTACGTTTCAAAACAATAACAAAGATCAGCTGATCGTTCCTTCAAGGCGGCGTGATACGGCGTAGCTTGACGTCATTTAGGAAGCTACTGAGGGATATTACTCGATATCCATCGAGTCGATGGATATCGAGAAAAATGTTTTTGATATTTTGCGATAATTCACAGGCTAGCATATAAGAAAGTGAATTTATTTTTTGTTATACCATAATATATGGCATTGCAGATTCAAGATATATATTAGAAAATCTCCAACGACATTTAGAGAAATGGAGATTGTTGACTGGAGAGAGGGAGAGGAAGAAGATCAGGATGGCTCATTTGTTGATCACTGTCGTTAGGATAATTGTGTTACAAACAATAACATTCATCATCTGAGCCGGCTAGTCTCCCCTAGCCCACTTCCTCACACAAGTAGAGCTGCTACAGAGTAAATAATTAATGATAATAATAATTTTAATAATTATGTACTATTGTAAAATATTCTGCTACGAAAACCAACGAACACTGAAATGCGCCGGTTTTACGCGTACCATTCCTTTGTAATGCATGTGTAGAAACAGTAATGTAATCCAAAACGTAATTTTCTCACCATGTTATTGCATCAATTAATTCTACATACTCCACTGCAAGGAAATCCGTGAGAACGTCTCTTTTTTAACTTTCCCGCGTCCCATAGAATCAAGAAACGACGCTGGCTGTTATTTACAATGGTATGGCAGGGGTTTGAACCCACGCCGACAGAAGTTCCTTCTGCACCAAACGCCTAGCGAAACTATACTAAAACATGCTCGCAACTTGGCCACCGATAGACCCTAAAAGGGAATGCTCGTTAACCAAGGAAAGACAAGGCCAGCACCGGACATATGGAATACTCAGTTTCTTCATCATGTTATTGCATCACTTACTTCTACATACTGCACTGCAAGGAAATCAATGAGAACGTCTCTTTTTCAAATTTCCCGCGGGACATAGAATCAAGAAAGGACGCTGGCTTTTATTTATTTATGTATGTATTTATTTATTTCAGTATATAGACTTAACCCTGTACCTAACATGAAAAGCAGACGACACTTGCAAAAAAAATTCTTGAATAACTAATTTTTTTTCATTTTTTGTCTCACAAACATAGGTTATGACCCCTCATTGGAACGAGCTCGACGAGCTCGTTCCAATGAGGGGTCATAACCTATGTTTTTGAGACAAAAAATGAAAAATAATGAAAATTATTTGGCGATTTTTTAGAATAGCGCTGGCCGGTTTTGGGCGTTACGTTTGGTAAAGGGGTTAAGTGATGCAATAACATGATGAGGAAACAAAAAAAAATGAGTGCACCAAGTGTTTTTGTACTGGCCTCGTGTATCCTTGGATAACTAGCATTCCCGGCTTTTAGGGTCTGCCGGTGGTCGAGTGGTGTGCGTGGTTTTGTGTAGTTTCGCTAGGCGGTTGGTGCTGAAGGAAACTCTGCCGGCGTGGGTTCGAACCCCCGCCATGCCATTGTAATTATCCCAATCAGATCACTATCGTGTCGGGACACTAGTGGGTGGAGATTTCAAAAATAAAGTATTAGGAAGTCAAGGCCGAATGACAAACAACAAACGAAAATGCATCCCTGATTCAATTTTCTTTTCCGACAGGTTAGATTTTACAAATTGAGAGAGACAAAGCGGAAAGATAATAACGAGCGGATCGCGACCGAGTCGCGATCCGATCGAAATTTTCTGTCCGTTTTTGTGTGTGAACACAGTACTATATATGTAGTTATTCCTATGGCTATTTACATTTCCATTGGCGCGAGGTATTTCCCTCCTTCCAAGGGATAAATAATGTCGAAAGATATAACATGGAGCTTGACATCTCTTTCCGCAAAAAATTCCCATTTCGGCTGTCAGAAGAAAGACTCCAAGGAAGTGTACATGTCCACAGATAGATATTGTTAAATGTGCACCTAAAAGACAGAGGACTGGCACTTCGCAGACTGTACTACCATGTGGAAATTACAAAGCACAACATGTGACCTTTTGATAGAATCGAATATCGAATTGAATTGGTAAAAACTAATCGAATTTTGAATCGAACTTCGAATCGAAGCACTGTTAATGGATACGTCGTCAAAAGAAAAAAGTTTTTTTTTAAATTAATACCTCCCTGCAGCAATAAACATTTTCAAACGAACCTGGCTGATAGCGCCGATCCGTAACTTTTATCACATGTTTTCTCTGACAAAAACTCTTTTTAAATCGGATCGATTCCATTCCGGTGGAGAAGCCATTTGTTTTAAATAAAAACGAAACGATAATTCAACGCCGAATGGAGTCGAATAATTAGGGGTATTCTTTTAGAAAACCGTTGTTTTTGACGATGTATCCTGTAACTGTGATCGAACAGAACAATACTCAATATAAAATAATGTGATCATGTTGGGGAAGAAATCATTAATTGAAGTTGAACAGTTGAATAACTTTTCAAAGTTCGAAACATAAAATTTTCATAAATGGTCACTGGTCATAATCCACAATAAGATGAAATGAAAAGATACAGCAGTAACAGTGTTAATAGTGATATAGCAACAACGGTTGTACAGTAGCTGCGTGAGCTCGATAAAAGTGGATGGGCACAAATTTACCATACTTCCATGGTTCGACCCAATAAGAGTAAGGTTACAACCGTATATATTTAGTTGAATATAATGTTGTGTGGTCACTGTCCTGTCCGTTTCTTCTACTTCAACTATCTTCCAACCCGAAGGCCCGCCTTCGGGTTGGAAGATGGTTGAAGTAGAAGAAACTGACCGAAGCAACCGAAAGTGGGATTCTTTAGCTAAATTTTGTTTGTTTATTTATTTATTTGTGTTTAAGGTCGCATACTTATGCACAATGGCTAATCGTGACCATGACAGTTTTACGGGTGGAGGAAGTCGGAGTACCCGGAGAGAACCACCGAGCAATGACCAGCAACTGTCAGCTCCTCAACATTCTAACTCTGTTCAAGCTCCACTCAAGCAGGGTTACAGCGGTTGAAAACATGTGTACCATCGACGTGTAGTACGCCTTAGAACACGGCCTCATCGTGCCCCCATGTAGGTAACCAGGATAAAGTGCCTTGCCCAAAGACACAACGTGGGTCGTCCCGGACGGGGGCCTCTAGCATAGAAATCCCAACAGTCTACCACTGAGCCACCGCGCTCCCCTAAATATTGTTTGGATTTGCAAATTATGTTACAGGAATGCCTTTATATTGACACGTTTGCATGTACCTATTTTCACTCATTGTGTAACTGCGAAACATATCTGTGGGAAAAAGAGGAGGGACACGTGCCCCCGGTGGACCCCCTAGCTCCGCCGCCTCTGGCCCAAGTCATCCAAATTTCGTTATTTTGCACTTTTATTTCTCCTTTAAACATCAGTTTATGATTGATGCTACAACAAGCTCATTAGCTCAATATAGAGATGGCTCATAACCTATACTTTGAAAGAAACGTGATCTTCACAAGTATCAAATATTGTTTTGTCACTTTGTCGCTGCCAGGCTTAATTTGTGTTCGGAGAAACGATAAACGTTTATCAGCCACAGCAGGTATCACCTGAAGTGCGATTTAATTGGTAACAGTGCTGCGATCGCAAAACTGATATTTTTCTCATTCAGATCCACAGGTAAAATCCTATAGTGGTTTCTAGAGTTTTGAGCCCTTTTGAGTTATTGCGACTTAGAAAATTTCAGTTCTTTTGGTTTCTGGATAATAACTTTAGTAATTCAATTTTTATGGTTTCTGGCGAGTAAACGGCTTTTTGTCGGAGAATACCGGTGGCGTTGCACCTTGTTTCGACCAGATCACGACAAAGTCACGATTTAGTGGAAATCCTCTAGCCGTTCTGAGGATCACAGTACTATAGTTAGTTTGGTAATTTGGAGAATAGTGAGGTGTCGAGAAAATCAGATAACTGGTCTTTGTGTTTACGATCTTCGTGTTCATTCACCTGAAGTGTACTGCTTATTGGGGTTTAACGACACCTTCAACTATCGGGGTCACATCGTGTCGGACAGTTTTCAGGATAGATTGAGCCGGAGTACCAGGCGAGAACCACTGTGCAGCGGTAAGCAACTGTCAGACTCACCAACTTTCTAATTCATCACAAGCAGATTTCGCAGCGGTTGTACGCAAGTCCGCCATCGACGTACAATACGCCTTACACGGCGTCAACGTGGCCCCACATGAGCAATCGGGATTGAGCACCTTTCCGACGCACACAACGTAGATACTCCAGGTCAGTATCGAAATATCGACCTTTCGATTTAAAGTTCAATGTCCTAGCAATTGAGCCACCGCGTTCCCTAAAACAATATTACTGAATCAATGAATGGTGGTAGTTAAATATAGAATAAATAGGTACTAGGACAGGTAATCAGATTTAAACCACGAGTGGGATAATGGTTTTGACCACGAGGCTCTGCCGAGTGGTTAATACCCTTATTCTACGAGTGGTTTAAATATGATGAATTTACCTTATTTTTCAGTCCAATTATTATTAACAAATCTTAAATTTTATTTTAAATATTACTTATTGGTATTTTAAATTTAATAAGTCATTGCACGTAGTGGACAGTACCGCAAAACGTCGTATGCTTGAACAAAACATCGCGAAGTGTGAATGTATCTCAGCCGGCAATTTCCATAGAAAACGTTTAATCGCAGTAAAAGCTTTACACCAGTAGTGGGGTTAGAAGCTAACATTTAACATACAGGCTTTTCACAGGTAGTAACATAAGTGAGCATGATATAAATTTCACTTTCATTATGTTGGGAACAGAAGTTTTCACATTCTTTCAGCTTTATTCTGAAGCACTGGTGCTGCAATTCAAAGGTTTAATTTGGATTTTCCTAAAGGGAAAATCTATTTGTTATTGCAAAGATTATTTTTTTTTTTTTTTTTTTTTTTTTTTTTTTTTTTTTTTTTTTTTTTTTTTTTATTATTCTTCCACACTTTTATTTTCACTATTTCTCGAAAACGCTCTGAACGATTTTTTTTTAAGCTTCTGTACTCATAAAGGGTCAAAAGTTCTAACTAATCGTCACATTCCCATTTTTCTGAAAATGTTTTGGTTAACCCTTTAACAAAAATAGTCGGCAGCTCATATCTTTGGACTGGAAAGGGCGATTGACTTGAAATTTTCTCAGACATGTCAGCAAAACACCCCTCTATCAGCCTATGGTACGAAAATGTATGTAGTTAACACCTTTCTGCCAAAACATTTTTCAAAACGAAAAAAAAATTCAAATTTTGACCATTTTTGAACTCAATCTCGGGACAGGGATATGCTGAACCAACTAAAATGGCTTAGAAATGAAGACTGTATCACCGAATTGTTAAAACCATCGAAAAAATTTCGATTCGATTTTTCGTTAATCCAAAATGACGGCCGAAAAATCGAATTTTTATTTTGGGTTATTTATGCGTTTCAGGCCATTTGGAGACGAAAAAAAATTTTTTTTTGCACCAGAAAAATTTTCGGTTTGGACTTAGAAATTTTCGACCAAAAGTCGGAAATTTTTGTTTCCACCGGGCTACTTTGCCGTCACAGTACTCAACAACGGGAATGATTTGAAAGCTTCTATGGTTAGAAATGCTGAATTCACAGTGTACATGAACAGTTTTCGACTTTTGGAATTGGAGTTCTTCTTCGTTTGGCTTCTGGTAGCAGTCAAACATGGCTCCGGGACACTGTGACCAAAAATTGAAAAAAAATTTCTTGTGTTTTTTTTTTACTTTATAATGTCTAGATTCATTATTTCTCCTAAATAAAAACTATCAATGACGGCCATGAGTCCTAATAAATAAAACCATCAATATTTGGGGCAAAATGTTTGTTATTGGGCAAAAACGCCCCAAAACGCCCAAACCTTTATAGGCCAATATCTCATGAAGGAAGAAAGCTATCGACTTAATTTCTTGACAGACTTGTCAGAATTACTCTTGTCTAAAAAAAACATAATCGGTATTTTTTTTCATTATTTATGTTTTCTGCCAAAATTTTTCACAAAACGGAAAGTTATCTCGAAAATCGGCCATTTTGGATTGAAATATCGAGATTTAAATATAATGAGCCCTCTAAAAGGGATCCAAATTCAAGGCAGTAATACCGCTTTATAAAAAAAATCGAAAGAATTTCGTTTCGATTTTTCGTTAATCCAAAATGGCGGCCAAAAAATCGAAAAAATTTTTTTTCGTTTTTTATGCGTTTCGTTCCATTTTGAGACAAAAAATGTTTTTTTTTTTTTCACACTACGCCAAAAAACGAAAAATCGGTCTTCAGACTGGTACTTTGACCTAATTATACTGTATTACCGGAGTGGGTTAAAAGCGGCGATGATTGAGAATGTGTAGCCCGAATATAGGTTAAAAGATTCCCCATAGTCTGGGAGCTCAATTTTGTTGCGTTTGACTTCGGGCGGTCACTAAATGTACACTCTCGGCATCTCAACGGTCCGTACACCCTTTTTTTGGCATGAGAATACTCGGCATTTTTGACTCGTATAAGGCTTCCGTGATTGAAATAGCAACATTCACGGTCTCTTTAAACCTTTCCCCACCCCATGGGAATAGGGTTTTATTTCACTTGGCTTCTGATGACTGGAGAACTACCACTCCGGTTCGGACTTAGAAATTTTCGACCAAAGTCCGGAAATTTTTGTTTTTTGTGTTTTGTTCAATTTTGAGACGAAATTAATTTTTTTTTTACACTACCACCAAAAAACGAAAAATCGGTCTTCAGACTGGTACTTTGACCTAATTATACTGTACTACTTGAGTGGGTTAAAAGCTGCGGTGATTGCCAATGTGTTGCCCGTATATAGGTAAAAAGATTCCCCGTACTCTGGAAGCACAATTTTGTTGCGTTTGACTTCGGGCGTTCGCCAAAAGTACACTCTCGGCCTCTCAACGGCCCGTACACCCTCTTTTTGGCACGAGAATACTCGGCGTTCTTGACTCGTATAAGGCTGCCGTGATTGAAATGGCAACATTCACGGTCTCTTTAAACCTTACCCCCACCCCATGGGAATAGGGTTTTATTCACTTGGCTTCTGATGGCTGAAGATCTTCCGCTCCGGTTCGGACTTAGACATTTTCGACCAAAATCCGGAAATTTCTGTTTTTGTTTTTTATGTGTTTTGTTCAATTTTGAGACGAAAACAATTTTTTTTTACCTGGAAACTTTTTGGTCCGGTTTGGACTGAAACTTTTTGATCCAAAACCAAACTTTTTTCTTTCGATCACCACTTTCACCTGACAAAACGGTACTACGATACGGGTTAAAGTGGCCGTTATTCAGAACTTGGATGTTGAGGCTCTTCCTCCACCCGTAAAACTATCCGACACGACTGCCCAACCCCCACCCAACACAAACACCCATTAGACTCTATGGACTCGGGCGTCCAAGCCAGGGAACACGTCTGAAAAACATTGATCATTTTGCACCCGGCGACCTCAACTTCAGCGAATGCTGTACACAATGTCAAGTGGTATTTTGTATCCTAAACTGAAATGGAAAGTAGAAACTGAGAGTGTGTTATTTTTTATGGGCATATGACACCAGCTACTCATCCCCTCCCCCGCCCTCATTGAATTTGATGACGGTGACAATTCCGACAGTATTGTCAGATGTCACAACAAAATTAGATTTCTGCTGAATATTGTCACTTTCTTTGTTATTAAAATTTATGTCGGATAAAAAATGTGATGGCGTCGTCCTGACCGTCGATTACCTCTTACTGACTTGAATGCACTCCACAGGGGTCGCAGAGCAATTTGAAGGTGTTTGTGTTTTGGCTGGGAGGTGGGGGGGGGGGGGGGCAGGTTTCTGCCGCGAGCTGCCAACATTAATGCTAGTGGACTTCCTTCCCTCGAGAAGTTTCGAAAAAGCAGAGAAAGACATTTCTAGCGTTCTGGCACACCAAGACGCATTCCTTTGTGAAAGTGGTGAGTCAGAACACGTTGTTACCAAATATTTGATGTTGGTTTTTACAGAAGCCATGTATAAAGTTGTTAGGAATTAGGAATATCATTAGGAATGTCATGAGCTTCGATAGGGGCCTAGTTTGCTTTTAGTATTGGTAATTTTTATTTGTTAGCTTTCAAGGGCGTTTGTTGATCAAAGACCAGCGAGAGCGAGAATGGAATGGTATAACGCGCCGAAGGCGCGCTGGGACGGTATGGGGAACAAGCCCCTTTCGACCTTTCATTGGCTGTAAATGATTAATTTCGACATGTCTATTCGTGTTGAAGGAGGAACAGGTTCAGATACTCGGCAGGTGTCACCGGTTGCGGCGTGATGGTCTCTTTGACTGATGTCGGTTGAACCCTCGGGTGAGGACCAGTGTGAGAGGTTGGGTCCTCTGAGAGAGAGAACAGCCGTGATGCAGCTTTTTATACCTTTCCATAACGTAACACGTGACGTTGGTTGACTCAAGATGCTGCTTTCAGGATTCCCGTATTTTGTTCAGTAATGCTGACAGAAAGAACTATTTCTGTCAGTATCCTGACCGAACATTGTTTGGGACAACAATAACCCAATACATATTGCTATGGTAGTGGAAATTTAACCATTTTATGAACGAGTATGACAAAGACACATGTTTCACTGAATTAGGAAACAAGTTTTAGTTAAGAAAGGGTAAAAACTTTAATTATACAAGTTGAACCGTGGATACAAAATCAGACGGTATTTTGCGTGATAATCGGCTGCACAGTGTTAAGTATACCCGAATGAATCATGTCTGATCGAATTACATGATTAGGTTAAACATCTAAAGTCGCCATAAGATGGCTTTAACTATATCATTAGATGGGTGAGCAGAGTTAACAATAAGCAATTTACATGAATGTACGATCCACCCCGAAAACTATTCTAATGAACGGTTCTCTGCACATCCCATATTTGGTAATAAGACCACGTGACTCCATCAGCGTCTCGAAAGTTGAAAGTACAATAATAAATGGCTGTGTTTACTACTGTTATTAACAAACGCAGTGTAAAACAATAGACGATACTTTATAAGGAACAGTTCCCATACATTGCCAGTGATGTACATTTTGCAACGATATATAGTCTTTGACTACAGAAAAGCTGAGTACATGACACTCAATAGATTTTTTTACTGGAAGGTAAATGTGCTAAAAATTGGGTCTGATTTCATGAGTAATTTACGAAGGCGATCGACACAATTATGTTTCCCAGCTTGTTCACCCTAAAATAATACAAACTAAATACCGAATATGCCTGGGTCCCTCAAAATACTCAACAGCGGGGATGATTTGAAAGCTTCTAAGGTTAGAAATGTTGAAAAATAATTTCTTGTGTGTTTTTTTTTCACTTTGTTATGTCTGGATTCATTAGTTCTCATAAATAAAACTATCTGCAAATTGCGGAAAATGTTTTCCAGCCAAAACCGCCCCAAAACGCCCAAATATGCGAGAGCCGATATCTTTGGACTGGAAGGGGCGATTGACTTGAACTTTTCACAGGAATGACTGTAATACATTTCACTCATAATCAAGGGCACAAAATGGTAGTTGGTTAACACCTTTCTGCCAAAACATTTCACGAAACCATAAAAAATTCAAATTTTTATTTGGTATCGAGCTCCCTTAGAACTTGCTGAGTAGAACAGTGACTAAAACCACTAAGGAAAATCCTGTGTATTGTTCCGAAGGTACAATCACTTCCTCTAGTATTAAGTACGTGTTATCGTATTATCTTTGAAGTGGCATTATTTTGTCCGCAATGATCTGTTTTGTTACAATTTATGGGAGAGTGCCTGTAGGCACTCTCCCATAAAGTGTAACAAGACGAAGACAAAGACACGTGAACAAATTATGATGACCTAAAACAATTTAGCAGTTTACTAGTTAAATGCTTTCAGCTTCACATCGATTCATTTTAATGCCCAATTTAACGCAGGATAAAACATCCATGCGATATTTTTAAAGATGGATTTTCACAGATTGGTTCAATAGCAGTAAAGGTAGGACTTCACCTTCTTGAAAACCATAACAAATAGTAAAGTCTGAGATTCTGCTGTAAGAAAATGAAATTCCATTTCTTTTGGTGAAAGCTATAAATGTAGTTTCCACACGTAAGGTTAAAATTATACCACCACAAAATTAATTTCTTCTGTCTGCTAGTGGAAGCTGGAACTGCAATTCTACCATTGGACTTGCAGATTCTACTTACAGCAATCCCATTTTATCACATAATAACCATCAAAGAGCTTATTTACTATACTCGGTGTTAATAAAAATTATTCCATCCATGCCATTCGAGCTGAACTTGGCAGATTCCCACTTTCCCTCGAATGCATCGTCAAAAAGTTCGAATTCATGGCCAGGCTTTACTGTGCAACTCCAGGTACATTGCTCCGTGATTTACTAGAAGAGCATAAATTAACGACGGAATATAGCGGATTCCGTCAAACGTTGGAAAGTTACAATATACCATCGGATGCAATGCGCGATAATAAACCCAGTAAATTACTTGAAAATTTAACAAATGATTACACACTCTATTTTAATGAATGCCTTAACAATGACAACAAAAAGAACGGTAAAAATAAATTGTGTACTTATTGCGCCTTCAAAAATGACATTAAATTCTAGACCTATTTAGCTTACGCAAAAACAAGAGAAGCGTAAAGTATGTTTACGAGATTACGGATAGGTAATCATAATTGGGCAATTGAAAAGGGGAGACATGCCCAGCCGCCAATACCTTTAGAAAATAGGATTTGCAATGCTTCTGATGTTTGTCAGGACGACGGCGATGTGGAATCCGAGATGCATTTTGTCATGGACTGCCCGGCCTATACAAAACATCAGGAGATAGTTGTTTGCAATAATTAACAGGAACAATGCAGACTTCTCAAATGCAAGCAAACAAGATCGGTTGGAATTTATTAGGAAAAATAATATGGCCTTATTATGTCACACCATCTGCAATATAATCCTGCTGTTCTTCAGGAAAAGAGAAACAATAATTGCAAAATAGTAGGTCATTAACCTGACCTAGGGTTTTGACTTTATGTACTTACATGTATGATACATTAACCTTATTTACTATACAAAAATAGCTGTTTCGTTTATTATTTGTTTATTATAATCATATCATAACTCTGTTAACTCTTTATGTAATCTGCCTCTCTGTAGGTGTTATTTTGCTTGAATAAACTATTACTATTACTGCTATTATCGAAAGATCGTTCACGATACGTCTAATAAACGGTGACGCCATACGTCAATGTCGACGTCGTATCGTTGTGTGTGGGTTGTTTTCGGAAGCAGAATTTAATTTATCTTTTCTTATATTTCATAAATCCTTCATCTAATAAGAATAGCAGACGACATTTGCAAACCCAATTCCTAAATAAGTAAACATTTTATTTTTGCCTCGAAAACATGGTTTACGGTACCTCATTGGGACGAGCTCTACGAGCTCGTTTCAATGAGGGGGACCATAAGCTACGTTTTCAAGACAAAATTGAAAAAGTAATAAAACTTGGTTGGCGATTTTTGTGAACAAGGCTGACCAGTTTTAACTCCTAAGTTAGACACGGGATAAAATTACACCCTTACGGTACAGTTGCCGTTGAGTGGTCGTACTCCACGCATGAGCAGTGATGTCCAAGCAAGCGTTTACCAGGTAATAAAAATTATCATCAGCAAAACATTAATTAATGAAGCACCGGGTTGTACCCGGTGCTTCATTAATTAAAATTTTGATGACGATTATTCATAAAATTAGTGTTTAGAATCAAATATTATTGCGTCCGTGGAAATATTACCCACCCGTGGGAAGTGAGCAGTCCATGACGACTGTACTGTATGTGATAAACATATTATCAAATTCGTCACAATTTGATATGAATTCTCTGAACCTCGTTCACAAAAATTGATCTTTGTCTCGGAGAGCACAGCTCAAGTCGATTTTTAGTGATCTCGCTTCAGAAATTTCATTTTAAATCATGGCTCATTAGAAATCCTCTATTTTTACAGGTAGAAACGAGAAAAACAGTTTCAATTACAAACTGATATTCAAAAAAGGATTAAAGCGCATTTTGTCCTTTTAAAATATTAAAATTGCTGACGAAAAATAGAAAATTATGAATATTACAACACGCCAGTATTTACGTGTAATATTATGCCTGACTGGTAAAGCATTTTACAACTTCTTTCATACTGTTTGAACACAATCTCCACTTTCCGACGTCAACGTGGACACAGACAAAACAGTTGATATGTATTCTGTACGACACACGGTGAAAACGTCACGACCTGGGTATCTGGTCTGATTTCCTATCAGACCCCTTTCACACAACCATGCTTGGTGCATTAACTTACAAAGTTACCCGTAAAGGGACGTAGTTTTGCTATCGCTGGGTAGAAAAATAGTTTTCGCAACAGGCGAAAACATCGTGGGGTAACAAATGGCCATGACATTGACACCCAGTATATGCGTCGTAGGTTACTACTGCAAAGTTCCATTTTCGTTGTTGACCGCTTTCTTTTGGCGTCATAATAAATAGTTCCGTTCCTGTGCGAATTATTAAAAAAAAACTTTTTATTACACCCTACAAAACTATAAAATGTCTCATTAGATGATTGTTCGATAAACGTTTTGTTAAATACGACGAGTAGTTGATAATATTCTTTGAATTTGATAGAAATCTCGTGAGATTTTTTTTGAGACGACTCATATAAGCATGAGGCTTTCAGACGAATCCAAGTCTACAGGTACTTACCATTTCGATGATCAACTTTTGTTGTATTATCGTATACTACTGGCTAAACTTTTTTCTTTTTGTTTTAAACTGTTATTTAATATACACATAAGGAATGATCGTTTGTTTCTGTCTATTTCTTGAGTCATGAACCACCAAAAACAAAGACCAAGCTGTGTAAATGTGCGTCAAGAACTATACAGAAATAAACGATCATTCCTTATAATTAAACTTGAGGGGCAATAAATTTAAACACTTTCCACTTTGAGGAGTTAAAATAAAAACCAGGTCGCATTATGATAACTGAATAATGAGGCATAGTTTTCTAGAATTTTGTATGAAATAACGATACATTTCACCGAAACATGTTCTTGTGTCATTAAAAATGTTAGTGACCAATGAATTGCGTAAGTTAAAAGGAACGTCATAGGCCACGCCTACACAAAACTTCAATCTCCCTTTCCACTTGGCGGGAGGTGCTGTCATTCAAAACAACACTGAATTAAATTAATTCTGATTTTGACCATTTTCTGAGAAATTGAAAACACAGTTTGTAAATGTGGAACTCGATATAAACCCTGATGATATGAAGTTGAACTTTGTCTTAGAAAGAGTTCTTTCAGGCTATTCGGAAATTGTAAAGTTTTGTTGGCGTGAGTTTCGTTTGTGGATTATTATGACAGGCCATTGTTTACGTTTGATTTGGGTAAAACGATGAACGCAGATGATCATCTATTGCTTATAAACAAATTGAACATGGAATAAAAAACATGATAAGGATTTCATTGTTTATTAAATTTTATTTTGAAGGTCATTTTAATATGATGAGATAAGTATTAATTACTTTTCATGTTGAAACAACATGAGCGTGCAGGGGTTCTTTTCCATTCACAATGTGCAACGTAATTTTAAGGCAGACATTGGGGACATGGTTTAGATCCGCCTAAATGCGTTGTTTCGGTTCATTGTGTTTTGAAAAGACAAAAAAGTAATACTTTAGTCAATAAACAGAAAAAGGTTCAGTTATATATTGTTTAATCCTTTACCCAACGCAGACGATATCAAAATTTATTATTTTAAATATCATTTTTTTTTAATTTTTGAAAAAATTTCATGAAAACCATATCATGTGGCCCCTCGTTGGAACGAGCTCGTCGAGCTCGTTCCAATGAGGGGTCACATGATATGGTTTTGTTGAAATATTTTGAAAAATAATACTTTTTTAACTGCTGAATTTGCATATTACGCGGGTGGATGCGGCCGATTCGTTGGGTAAAGGGTTAAACTAAATCTTGTGGCATACTGTTAGTGATGATAATTCGTGAAAATGTAAATATATGTTCCGGTTTACCTTTGTTCCACGTGAACATCTTAGCAATATCTTAGCAATATGTTAAAAAATCACTTCCATTTCATTTTAAAGACAGTAGCAGCATATTTGATTTTATAGACCTCATCAATAAATAGGTTATCTCCACCTGATTATTTTCTGCGGTTGATGAATAAAATTATTTGAGAGCGTGCGTTGGTTTAAATTGTAATACCATTGAATCGTGTTATCAAAATTGCCATCATACTAACGAAAATGCCACACTGCTGCATAAAAAGGTGCCATAACTTGATCACACCGGCAGAGGTGCCAACGGTCATGTCGTCGCTTTGTGTAATGTGCAATGTACAAGCAGATGTTGACAGTCATGTTGATTGTCATGCGCAATTTTGTCAAGGAGGTAACAACCCGGTTCGCTTTCACCAACCCACTCCGGCCGAGGTGGATTGGTGAAGGGGGCCTAGGGTGTTCTCCGCATGGAATTTTTTTTAATATGCATAAAATGCAGTCGTAATGTTTACAGTGCCACAAACACCAACCAGCAGTAGTTAGCCCAAGAACGATAACTCACTTTCCGATAGACGCTACAGGTAGTAACTGGATTTATGGTTTTTACTGATGGATAGTGAAATAAGATCGCTATATTTTCGGTTGTCAATAGAAACTGTCGGTGATAAATATACAGAAACGCACATACGTTTGAATGGGTTAAGAATTATCGGACGAGCAGGTATCAAACACAACACAACCGTTTAAACCCTTCACCTAACGAATAGGCCGCACCCGCCCGCGTAATTAAAAAAACAAGTAGTTGAAAAAATTATATTTTTCAAAACATTTCAACAAAACCATAACATGTGACCCCCCCCCCCCCCCTCATTGGAACGAGCTCGTCGAGCTCGTTCCAATGAGTGGTCGCATGATATGGTTTTGTTGATTTTTTTTTAAATTTGAAAAAACAAAAATTAAAATAATAAATAGAGATCATTGCCATTATGTGGATGTACAAAATATGCATCCGAGTCGAGCTCCGGGTTCTAAGGGAAGATCTACCCTTAGAACCCGGAGCGAGACTCGGAAACATATTTTGTACATTCACACAATGGTAATAATCATTTTATCTTACAATCTATTGAGGATAAGTCAAGAATGTAGACGAATATATAACGAACTATTTATTCGTACGGATTAACAAAAAGAAAAAAAATGGAACTCACGCGAAAGGAACTTGCTTGTATCCAACCCCTGATACAAATATCTGCATCAGGGGGTCGGGTACACGACAGTTGCGGAGTTAATACAGACAAAATACATGTTGGTTGTAAGATAAATGTACAGAAGTGCACATACGTTTGAATTGGTTAAGAATTATCACACGAGCAAGTATCGCACGAGATTGCTTTGGCTCGGGATATTACGAGATACGAAGGCTCGAGTGATATCCTAAGCCAAAGCAATCGAGTGCGATAGTTCTTAACCCATTCAAACTTATGTGCGGTTCCGTATTCATCACACACCTCACATGTAACAACTAGACTACACGAAAATTGAACAAAAAACACTTTTCAGCTGGATAATTGCTGCGTTTCCTTCGTTGTCAAAGAGACATCACTGTTAGGTGGTGGCCTACCAACCCTAATTTGCTTTTTAATTGTTACGGCATTCAATTAGTCGATGTCACAGTCACAATGATCGAACTTCAAATATTGACTAAACTACAGGGAATACCACAACACAGTCTGATGAATGGCTAATAAGTTTAGTACACTCCATCATTATATGACCATTTGTGGAAAGTATTTGTCAAGGAACAAGCAGTAGGATGTTATTTTTATTTTGTTGCTTTTTGACTCGAATCTCATTATTTAAATATCCTGGGTTAACAAATCTAAATGAGGAACATGGAATTTCCAAGCTATCTCGACCCCGGTGCATTCGACCAATGGTGATGTGATTTATTTAGAAGGGTTCCTTCTCTGTTTACGTTGGAAACGAAATAGAACGTGTTTTGTATCACCACATGTGCGATACAACTTTACTTTTTATCGTACGGGCAGAACAGTGGAAATACCGTGTTTTACATTAATAGGTGTGTTATTATTTTTATCCTCAATGGGTATCTGGGTGGGATGCGGAAATCTCACCCGAGGGGCAAGATATTTAAGTCGGATACGAGGCTTGTCAAGGGTCTGGCTCAAATATCTTGCCCCGAGGGTGCGATTTACCCGTCCCACCCAGATACCCATCGAGGATGATTTTTCTCCCACCATTTTAGGGATGCGACGCCATTAATAAGAAAATACCATATTTTCCAGGAAAAAATAATTCTTAGTGCGTTCATTCAAGGAGAAAACAAATAAGATGTTCGGAAAGCTTGTCGAAAGTGTGGTACAATACCAAAGTGTATAATTCAAAACACGCAGGCTAGTATCGCACGTTGAGGGTTGATGCACTGGAGCGACCTGAAATGTAATCGCCATGTCTGCACACGTCATTTCCAGACTTCCACTTCAGTTTGACAGGACTCAATGATATCAGATGTGTATTTCTCTCCGATAAACTGATAGAGCAATTTGAGGTGTGCTGAAGTTTTTCTTAGAGTGTTCTGATTTCGATATTCGTTTGTAAAGTCAGTTTTATTTACGGAAGCAAAACATCCTTCCGTTTTGTTTGTTTATACATGTGCAGACGTGATTGGAGATGATTAAATTGTTTCGGCGCCAATTAAATATGCAAATAGGCTGGTCACGTGGGTGGGGTGAGATAGCTGTCGCGTGGGTGGGGTGAGACAGGCATATCTCTCCCAGCTGTCCCACATGACTTTATATATGTCTCAGTACCTTAGTGGTGGGAGAAAAAATAATCTGAGTGTCTGACACCAGTTTCTACCCCATTTTCACCAGACTAAGCTTTCTACCACAACATCTATAAAACATAAATACAACGTTCAGACATGATAACAATTCCCATTCACGGTAACACAAAACAGACCAAAGGATATAACGTTCCGCCTTTGAGACAAAGTTGCTGTCGCTGACAGAAACCTTTCGGGAACTTCGACGTGCCGTTCATTGTGGGGATATATCTAACAGTAGTGCCCTAAAGGCATCTAACGGACTTGTTTCTACTACAGTGCAGTTGACATATGCTGCTATGGAAATGGAGTGCATGCCGGACTTGCTTTATTGTGATAAGCCATCGCATCAAGTCTGTACAAAGTGGGCGAATGGTGATTTTGTGCCGTACCGTTCGCATCAAAGGAAATCGACAGGGAGAACAACGGCCTTTACGAGACAAATTGCTCCAAATTGAATCGAATTGCTGTTGGTATGCATCTGTTAACTTCTGTAGAATTCCGATCTATTTATAGTATTGATAGAATTTGACGTTCTTTGTCTTTTGGACTGGGATGCTGTGATGTAACACATTGTTGGAAAGGGCTCGCGGAGCCCTTTCCAACAGTGTGTTACATCACAGCATCCCTTCGATATTATGGAAGTGTAGAGATAAGCTGCAGAAAACAAGGTGGCTCATAGTAGCTTCCTTAACTAATACATGCAAACGTGTCAGTGTCACTTTGCCTTTCCATTCGCTGAAGCAACTCTGCAGGAAATAGTAACACAAAAAGCTTCCCAAAAAGAGTTTCAAAAAACCTGTTTGGAAACGTCTCAATTTCCATTTGTACAGTCCTGTCACATGAAACCTTATAATGAATAAGCAACAAAAGCGTGCACTGAACATGTATCCCTAAAACGGTGCTGTGAAATACTGAATATTCTAACGATTACTGGTCTATTACTCTTACACTTGTATTATTGGAACGAGCTCGTTCCCATGAGGGAAAAAAGCTATGTTTTGAGGCAAAAAATGAAACTGACTGGCATTTTTTATGAATAGCGCTGGCCGGTTTGGGCCGTTACGGTAGGTAATGGGTTAAAAAGTGATCAGTTATTTTGAGGCGTCAAGAAGTTGTTTTTTGTTGAACATTGTTTATTTATGGCAACTTACGCCCTCCCCACACCACCCATTTTCCCCTTTTAGCAATCCAGCAGCACAGAGATGCCTTGAGGGCGTCCCACGTCATAAACTTAAGGTCTCACTATTCTGATTTGAAGTAAGACCGAAGTACATCGACTGAAAGGAGTCGCAACCAAGAGAAAACACACGGGCGTGTGACATGGTTTTACTCATTACATCAGATCATATTTGCCAAGTTTGTAACACCTTTCCATTTTTTTTTTTTTTTTTGAGAATGGTGTGTTCCTTCTACATCAGCCTTTATAGCATGTGTTTCGTTTTCACTAGGATATAAAGTTATTCAATTATTCATTTTTTTCAAAACGATGAAATGAAGGATAACAAATCTTTATTTTCAGGAAATATGCCTGTCTTGCACTCGACCGATTGACGTAAAATCACACGCCACGTTTTGAACGATGAGATGTGTGGTTTTCCCCAAGCCCTGAAAACTTCTAGAAAACTTTCATGGTAATATATTTTAATTTGAAACTTTATATTCGTATTCTTGCATCATCTCTTGTACCATTCCCTCTTGTCCCAATTGCTTTTCCGCATAAAGGGATCTCATCTTCAAAACCCATTATTTCTTCTTTCAAATTATTAATCCTTTAACCCTTTACCTAACATGAAAAGCAGACGACACATGCAAACAAAATTATTGAATAACAGTTTTTTTCATTTTTTGTGCGTCAAAAATACAGCTTATGACCCCTCATTGGAACGAGCTCAACGAGCTCGTTCCGATGAGGGGTCATGGGCTATGTTTTTTAGGCAAACAAAAATTTTAATGAAAATTGAATGACACTTTTTTGTGAATAGCGCTGGATGGTTTTGGCAGTGACGTTGGGTAAAAAGTTAAACTGGTGTGACTGAGGCAAAAAATGTCCCTGGTATGTGCATGGGGGTGTTCTTAATGAGACAAAAAACTCCAATGTATAGACAATGAAAGGCCGTTGATATCAAGAAAAGTGACGTATAGGAATGGCAGGAAGACAGCCTCTCCGGCTATGCCATTTCCATACAGAATACACTTACTTTGTTATTTGTGTTGTTAAATTGATATCGTAGTTATATTTGCTGCAACACAAACTTTCATTTCTTTTCATTTCGTTTTGTTTCCATCATCTTTATTTTGCAGTTCTCTTTGATGACGTAGTATCTCGATTTCGAAGGAAATGTGGACTAAACCCACGACGTACCTCATACATGAATAGTTTGAGGGGTCAGTTTTCATTGTGAACAAGTTTTATCGCGTGTATAAATTGACAAGCTAGTCTATTCTTTTCTAAAACAAGACACAAAGTGACCACTACTTGGGTTGTGTGCAGGTGTAGTCAAGATACGAGAACTGATAATTCTATCAAATATGAAAATGGATTATAGCAGAGAGTAATGCTTTATTACCTTCTCACTGAGTTTAACTTTATGAACTGTCAATTCCAATAATGTAATAAAAACAAACCCTGTTTTTATGATATTCCACCTTATAAGACAGCGGTTAGTGCCTAACACACATTATAAAATGTTCATCGACATCTATTTTCGGGATAAATATAAGGGATCATACCACTATTATTGGGTGCATTCAATGTCATCCGATACAATACAGACATTTAGAAAGGTACTAGTTACACCACGAATAGAATCCAGCCTACGTGTGTAAGGACGTCATGCGAGGACGCATCTGATTGATCGCTACGTATATGAGTGAAGCTACGGCGCGAGAGAAATACTTCGACGCAAAACAATGTCATGCAAGAATGTAAACAGGACACCAAAGGTGATATTTTTCTTTTAAAAATATCAACTTCATGAACTTAATTCGAGTTTAATTGTGGTATGAAGACAGAACACAACTTGGGTATAATACGGGCGGCAAAAATCAGCGACACTTGTTGGAGTTTTTCCCATCGGCACACGTGAAATACATGAAATGCTCCAACTCTAATCGGTGATTTCAGTCTCCATACGCACACCCGTTGAGTTCTGTCGTGATACAGAATATTTCAGTTATAGCAATTTAAAGATGTTTACAGTGTAAACCAACAAAAGGAAGTAATTCTGTTTAAGTATCTGTTCTCGTTCGTAAGCCGATGAATATAAAATATTTGTATAACTCGGTATTTTAATTATAGCAAATTAAAGATGCGTACAAAATAAATCATCAGCGGGGGTAATTCTGTTCAAATATCTATTTTCGTTCATAAGCCGATGAACACAAAGCATTCTTGAGTTGTGTCGTCGTAACGTTGTGTGTGAGTCTATAACTCCTTGACTTGTGGACATACAACATTTACACCTACGATCAAATTTTTTAACCTGCATCAGCAAGAGACTTTGCTGATCTTTAAATCTTCAGGCCTGCGAAAAGATTGGACAATTGAACTATAGGGGTGATTAAGAAAAACATTCCTGCATGCGGTCATCACCGGCATCAACACTAAATCTTGTCTGGTATGTTTCTGCGAATCTAGAGGCACATATACAATACCGAATGTACATTTGAGTGGCAATATGGCACCGATAATTCTTTGTTTATGCAAAAAATCAAATCGAAAAATTTAAAGAAGTAATCTAGCTTAAAATGTAGGCAAGACTTATAAAAATTCTTGAATAACAATTTTCTTTACTTCTCTAAGAAACATAGCGTACGACCCTTCTTTGGAATGAGCTCGTTCCAAAGAGACATCATAAGCTATGTTTTGGGCGAATAAAATGAAAACAACAATTAAACTGGAATGGAGATTTCTGTGACTCGTGCTGTCCGGTTACATTCCATTAGGTTAGGTAAAGTGTTAACATCCGGACTGACCCAGTTTAGTGGACTTTATTGTGTCAAAACTGCATGTGATTGTATCTCAACTTTATAATATTTATGCTTCTGTGGAGAGTTAGAGATTTCACTGGTAACGTGCTGTTAGTTAATCAGAAATAGCAAATGAATTATGCGTTTTCTGCGCATTTCTCGCTTATCACCTTCACATAGCTTACAATTACCATAAAGTCCGTCTTACTCTTTCAAACTATTCGCTCAACTATTATCAGCAATTCATCAAGTAATTGCATCACTTAATCTACATACTACACCTCATGGAAATCAGCGAGGACGTCTCTTTTTCAAATTTGCTGTGTGGCATAGAATCAAGAAAGAACGCTGGCTTTATTTACAATGGCACTTCTGGGGTTCGAACCCACGCCGAGCGAGTTTCCTTCCGCACCAACCACAACCAACCGAAACTATTCTAAACCACGCACACCGCTCGGTCTGTCGGTGGGTCTGACGGTGGTCGAGTGGTGAACGTGGTTTAGTATACTTTCCCAAGGTGGTTGGTGCCGAAGGAAATTCTCTCGGCGTGGGTTCGAACGCCCGTTATCCGTAAGATAAATCTCCTCATGTTTTTCCCTTAGGGTATTTCACGCAAGCAAACAATATTCGACAGATAATTCATCGGTAGAATTTGTCTGGTATGGCTGCTCGCTTCCGTGTGCAAGGCCAAATTGTTACACGTCTGTTCTATGTAATCGCTAAACCATTCGGAAAATGAAAATCTGTTCCGCACATATGTGCGGAATGGAAATCGTTGACGGACTATTTTTAAACAGAAGCAAAATTTCACTGGAATTTTCTACAAGTCGTGCAACACAATTACAATTTGAATCGCAAGCGATAGCTAAAGATATTCCCCTGAGTTCCAATGTGTTCTATGTGCCAACAGGCACATAGAACACATTCGATCTCAAGGGACGAAACAGTAACATGGTTTCCCCTGTCGCAATTTTGGTTGGCGATAAAATGTGTTCTTTTTGTTGATAGTTGTCAAATGAATTGCTGAGTGTCATTTTAATATTTTTTTATAGACGCGAAGGAGTGTAATAAACACAGAACGACACCAACTGTGGCCTCTCGTTCTATCCTTCCGCTCTTCCGCTCTGGCACTCACGCGCGTGTCGTTCTGTGTATTTAGTGGTTGCAAATAGTTTGTAGCTGAAACCCCTGTTAGGGTTTCATTTTACCTTCATCAGCCAGAGTGATATCGGGTTGGATATTTTATGGGTAGCAAAAGGTGGAGAATCAGAAGAGATCCTTCCAACTGTCAGATTTTTCAACTCATTAATTTATCATCCGCGGAACTTGCGCGGATGTGAATTGGTTGAGAGCATTTATCGCCAAAGTGGAATATGCTTGAGAATACGTCCTCCACGCGAACAAGAGGGGCTGGTCATTTTGCTTAAGAGCCTAAAGCATTGTGATGTTTCTAAGTAAGTCACAAAACATGTCAATATGCGCGCTTTTGACTACACATATGAGAATGCTTTAAAAAACACCTCAATTACATTTTTTTCGTTTTCTATTTTACTAATTCACGAGTCGAATGGTCTCTGCTATGACACCACAGTGATTTTTTTTTATTTTCATCCACGTATTTTGACTACAACAATAGGTATGGGATAAACATAATATTATCTTACCTCCACAACATTCTGTAGATAAATGCACAAATTAGTCGATATCTTTTTAATACAGAGCTATTATTCCATAATGGAGTAAACATTAAAATATATAAAAACTGTATTCATCATAATAACATAGAATACTGAAGACCTTTTTTGGTAACTGCAAGTGTTGATTCTGGCGTTGTTTCACTCTGTGCCTGCCCTTGTCTATTTCTGTTCTTAGCATTCATAAATATGTTAACCTTTCCTCACAAAAAAAACCTTTTTCTTATAATTGTTGATATTTCCCTGTGCTGGTTGTTCTTAGAGAAAGAAACCGTCCGAGGTCCAATTCCTGATTTATTTTCTTGTGCAAAACATGAGGTATTGTTAATCCTTTCTCCGCGTGTTTATACTGAAAAGTTGCATGGCAGTCTGATTGGAATGTATACAGGGACGTGGCTAGAGGTTTCCGATTGGAGGGGTGTAGGGTAGTAAATTTCCAACTTAGGGGAGGGACCGGGAGGGGGAAACCCCTCCCGGTCCCTCCCCGTAGTTGGAAATTCACTACCGAGAAACATTTTGAAAATGAAGCCATGAAAGGGGGCATAAAACTTATTATAGTAACTGAAATGCCAACACATTTATGATACAATCATCAGGTTATTGTTATTTGATATTATTCTGTGAATTGAGTATGTACAAAACAAATGCTCAAGCTTAGAAATGTGTACTATTCACACTGTCTTAACATTAAATCAGATCTTCTGCACGAAGGATCAGTTTTCGATGTTTCATCATTGTGAATCATGGAATTAACTCAGAATAACGATTTTACATGATTCGATTTTCTTGAAGTGCATTTCGAGGATTACGATATTGACATCATACATACTTATGAAGCTCGATATTGCGTACACTGTAGTTGTAAATTGTAACATTTGGATTTTTTGCTGATTTGAAACCCAGTTGGGATTTTGGGAAGTAAAAGAGACATCAGCATCACCAAAGAAGCTCTAAAATCCAATTACTCCTGACTTGCCCCCCGAATATCCAACTATATGAAATTTTGGCCAGGATTGGCGGTGAGACACCCCCACTCCCACCTCACCAACCCCAAACCCCACCCCACCCCCTCGCCACGTCCCTGAATGTACAACAATACAACCAAACTGGCGCAAACTTTCAAATTTGAACATTGGAAAACTTTAATATGATCTCTGATATTTTTTATTCGTTAGACTGATGGAATTAATTCAGTCCTTGTCTACATGTATGTATACATCTAGTCACTTATCGCCATCACATTAAGCTGATGTAAACAGTGTGGTTGATACATCTCTTATTAAACTTTTCTAGCAAAAGATGCATAAAAACGAAGCAATTTTATCCCTTTGCCTAACGAATCGGTAACGTGCGTCCGCGTGATTTACAACTTGAGCAATTGAAAAACAATACCTTTTAAATATAAACAAACCCACATCCTGTGACACCTCATTAGAACGAGCTCATTGAGCTCGTTCTAATGAAGGGTCACGTGATTTGGTTTTGTTGAAGTTTTCTGAAAAATTGGAAGAAAAATGTAATAACAATTACAAATTTTGATGTCGTGTGCGTATTATAGTTATTTATTAATTGGGGTTTAACGCCACTTTCGACAGCCATGTTCACCTCATGTCGGACAATCTTATGGGAGGAGGAAGCCGGAGTACACGAAGAGAACCCCCGAGCAACGGCGAGCAACCGCGAGACTCCCCAACGTACTAACTCTACACTAGCAGGGTTAACATTGGTTGAAGACCAGTGTGCCATCGACGTCCACTACGCTGTATTACACAGCGCCACTGTGCCCCGCGTGGGCAATCGGGATAAAGTGCCTTGCCCAAGGTCACAACGTTGGCGTCGATCGAACCATGAAGCTTTCGCTTTAAAGTTCAATGCCGAAACCATTGAGCTAACATTCTCCCGTCGTGTGCGTGTGGCTAAATGGTATTCTGATCATAAACGTGCGATTTGATTTGACGAGATCGTAATCGGGTCGCAACACGCTTGCATGCCACGGTTTAAGATTTCTTAAATAAATTGTGAAATCAAGACCAAATTTAAAAATCAAACAACAAAAGCATGTCAAAATCGACGTCCTCGCGTCTCTTTCCGACTGTTCATTTCTGTTGTTTTCTGGGGAGAAAAGGGAAATAGTTTCTACCCGATGGTATCCCACTTGAAATTCGGCCGAAATAGTGTGTATGCTCACAGTACATTACCATCTGATATCCCCGGCTGCCTGTCGCGCAGTTCGTGTGATTCTACATGTTCAAGCTCCCCGCCAACGAGATATGCAAGGTTGGACCCACAACGTGCTGCGATATAAAATATGGATTCCATGTGGCAGAACATATTCTCTGCATCACAATGCAGTTGAAATCATTGAGATTAAGATCCCACTGTTACGCCAAGTAAAATATTAAAAAAATAGCACTTTTTCTTCTCTTCTTATTTTTTTATTATTTTCATTCATTTTTTGAATATTGGAAAAAAAACTCTCAAGAGGAACTTGAAACCTAGCATGTGCCGATTATATTCCACTACGACAATGCTTTCAGACATTTTTGAAGGCTCTTTCAGTTGTTATTGATCATAATCGAGTGTGAATTTAATGGATCGTCAATGAAAATCATCCGCACTGTCTCCAATGTAGTTTTCCTGGTTCGTATAATTTATAAATGTAAGAACAGTTGTTAAGAGAGTGTATACCCTACATGGGTCCATGCTTTCTATATTTTAAACATTTACCTAACATGAAAAGCAGACGACACTTGCAAACAAAATTCTTGAATAACTAATTTTTTCATTTTTTGTCTCAAAAACATAGGTTATGACCCCTTCATTCGAACGAGATCGTCGATCGTCTCAAAAATCGCCAATTAATTTTCATTATTTTTTCATTTTTGTCTCCAAAACATAGGTTATGACCCCTCATTGGAACGAGCTTTTCAAGTGTCGTCTGCTTTTCATGTTAGGTAAAGGGTTAATACAGTTAAAACTAGAAGTCCTGTCACGAATAGTGCGCTTATCTAGGCTTAATTGCGCGTTGGAATTGCGCGCAGTTGCCATATCGAATGGCACCCAAAGCATGGCAGGTTCTCCTGGTTACTCATAGCAAACACAGGCAATGTTTCTGCCAATGGGCCTCCGGGTTACCCGGAGGTCCATTGGCGGAAACATTGCTTGCGTACAGGCCATATGTGCAGAATTTGATAGCTTTACTGGGGCCATAACGCGTACATTAACGCGCATATCAACGTGCTATTTGTGCGCATTTCATGACAGGACTTCTAGTTTTAACTGTATGTTGTTATTTAGACATATATGCTTCGTTTAAAAGCAACATGTTTTGTTTTGCAAATTCTTATGGTTTAAGTATCAGATTGATTGGTCTATCCTGAAAGTAAAAGAAACTGACGAAGCGATTTGTGGGAGCTACTGCTACCTTGAGCAAACAATGTCAGATAACTAGAGGAGCAGGGACAATGGAACCCTCCTAGTTGCAATATAAATGTCTGTTTTACTGTAAGCACATGCGCCGAACGGAATTTGAACAAACGTTTTCCGATCCAGCATTAAGTAGTTGAAAGAACGTGGGCCCCAACAGAGAATATTTATTTTCGAATGACTTAACTAAGGAAACCCAGTAATAGTTCTGTGTATTAACAGGAAATCCATAACCAGGACACGTAGAAACAATTTTAGAATATTAATATGTATATAACGAGCGGATGTTTTGACATATAATGATTATGTTTAAGACTACACATTGAATATATATTGTTAATACGGCTCATTAAACCTCTGTGTATGGTCTCTTTTGAACAGTATATCCGCGGTCATTACTGATCATTCGAACAGCCAATAAGTACCTTAACGATGGACAGGGTTACCGCCAATGGAACGATGGTTTATGCCTACTCAACATTGTTCTGCGACATGTGAGAAAAAGGTGAACTAGCAACCTTTGGGCTGATGGGCCACTGGGTGTTACTCGGGGGACCATCAGCTGAATATTTTGTTAGTGTTTCTGGTACTTATTCTTCACTCTAAAACCAGTGGAGTTAAAAATCAACCCAAATCAACTGGGTTGAGTGAATATGAACCCAATGTGGGTTCATATTCACTCTACCCAGATGATTCGGGGGGTTCATTTTTAACACAACTGATTTTAGAGTGTTGGAAACAAAACATAGGAAGGTAGAAAATCCATCCGCCCTTTTGTTTGTTTGTTTTTTTTTTTGTTTTTGTTTTTGTTGTTTATTTTTTGTTGATTTATGTTATATCCGGACACCGTGCATGTGGGTATTGGAAAAGGGAGTGATGCAGTTCGTTGCGAAACGAATATTTCGTCACGATGGAAGCAAATTTACACGACATAAGAAATAAAGAGAGGACAGCTCATAAATCGCAGGTGCACGGTGACCCATTGCTTAGAGTATTTATTTATCAAATCGTGTTTAACGCCACATTAGCAGCCAGGGCTATATCGTGGCGAGCATTGCTTAGAGTGCTGGACTTTAAACCGAAAGATCGACATTTCGATCCTGAACCGCGCCATCTGCGTCGTGTCGATGAGCAAGAAACTTAATTTTGATTGCCCACGTGGAGGCACGGTGGCGCTGTGTACCAAGGCATACTGTACACCAACAATGCACTTGTCTTCAACCTTTGCACACCCTACTTGCGCTGTGTTAGTACGTTGGCGAATCTGACAGTTGCTCGCCGCTGTGCGGTAGTTATCTCCAAGTCTTCCACTCGTAAAATTGTCCGACACGATACACCCCCGGCTGTTGAAACTGATGTTAAATTTCAATAAACAAACAAACATGAGTTCAATTCGATACGGAATTTATGAGTCGAGAACACAAAATTCAATTCGAGCCTAGATAATTCTCGGCTGGAACCGAAGTTAGTGTATGAAGTTAATAAATTTCGTATAAAATTGCTAAACAATGTCAAAAAAGGAGTTCGTGAATTTTATATTTTATATTTATTACATTCCTCAGTTCGTTTTGCATTGAATTTATGTTGATTAAAAAGTGATAATTTTGTTTTCCAATTCCACATCAGTTAATTAAAATGAATTTTCTCTCTGAATACTTTTTAAAATCCTTCTTTCTTTCCCCTATGAACAGGTTCGTTAGCACAGTTGACAAAATCCAAATAGAAATGTTTTTTCTTATGGCTGAATGCCATTCCCCAAATGCGACTGGAACACCACATAAAATAGTAAAATATCGAACGAAAGTCACAAAAATAAAACTGGGCCATTTCCAATCAAAGATTTGACACAGAAAGTGATGTATTCATACGCGCTAATTTCAGAAGTATTTTAGAGTTGCATTTGCGAATATTTTGTGCTGAATTATTTTTAATGAAAGACATTTTGGTCTAAAATGTCTTTTACTAAAGAGAGTGACCCATTCTTATGGCAAGTTACGGTATATAATTCGCCTCGAGACAGGACTATTTCGTATTTCCTTCCTGCTAATTTTAGAAATGTTTCCGTGTTTACACTAAATTGGATTATATCTGACAATAGTTTGGGTTGAATTATTATAGTAAAAGACCTCTTTATTCCAAATGTCATGTAATAAACAGAGTAATCGATCTGTTTTGAGCGTTACGGTAAATAATTCATCGAGAGACGGGACGTGAGTAAATCACGAGGGCGTAGCCCTAGTGATTTACGAAACAGTCCCGTCTCTCGGTGAATTATTTACCGTAACGCTCAAAACAAATTGATTACTCTCTATTTATTGACAAGCTTGGAATGCATATTTGCTCATTTACCTAGGAAATCCTATTTCCATCCTGTAACAGTTTTAGATTTTAGTAGAGGCTCGAAATCGTCAGGAAAACGACTTAAAACCAAACAAAATTCTTTATTG
Organism: Pictodentalium vernedei; assembly: GCA_031216915.1. Lineage (NCBI taxonomy): Eukaryota > Metazoa > Mollusca > Scaphopoda > Dentaliida > Dentaliidae > Pictodentalium > Pictodentalium vernedei. Next base: position 441,298,839 of record CM062293.1, read on the forward strand.
AATTTAGTCGTGTTATGTGTTAAATGGCTGCCCTCTGTGTGGAGAGAGACACACTCCATGCAGGCTAAAGACCCCTTCGTAGTATTCGAGAAGAGCGAGGCCACGAACTTACTGCTACGGAGGTCATCCCACACACCTGCGCCATTGGGCCAAGGAGAGGCGTTAATATAAGTTGCATAACTTGTTCACCAATCCTTGTAAAACAAATAAGATTAAAACAAGTCGCATTGCTCTATAATGCTACTGGTATCCAACGAAACACAATACAGATGTCTGCCGAATGTAATCAAGGTCAACTGCAGAGATCAAAATCATCTGGGAAAACAGAATTTACTTTGTATGACATGTTAAAATGGGGATGCTTCCAAAAATATCTATATATGTTGATGCAGATAGATAGTGAGCATCCTCTCATCTAACTGAGTCACCAAGTAGCTGTTACCTCCTTCTAGTTACTAAGAGATTACAATCACAAATAATTTCATAAATAATTGTGAACAGTACCCATAACGCCATATTACTCTGATAAAGAAGCTTACACGGCGCGAGGGATCGGGCACACCAACAATTAGTCACATCATCCTCAACATTGTGTGTCAAAAATCTGGACTTTTAACGACCTTCCTCAGACATCCAAATTGTACTAATACGGTAGTGTGGACAAAAACGCAGACAGAGAATTTGGACCAGATCGCGACTATATCGCGATCTGGTCACAATTATCTGCCCGCTTTCCGCGCCGAAACATATTTATTTATTTGTTTGTTGGAGTTTAAAGACACTTTCGACAGCCAGGGTAACCTCCTGTTGGATAGTTTTTCGGGTGGAGGAAGTCGGATTACTTGGTGAGGACCACCGAGCAACAGCAATCAACTGTCAGACTCCTCGACGTACTAACTCCACACAAGCAGGGTTACCGTTAGTTGAAGGCAGGCGCACCATCAACGTTCAGTACGCCTCGGTACACAACGCATTCAGAGTGCCCCCGCGGCCGCATTATAGAATCTCACCTGATGAAGAATAAATTCGAGAACATTGAATCCGAAATTTTCGTTTATTTTTTCCGATGTGGGCTTGATTTCGCAGTATTGTGTTTAAGAAATTTCGACCAGCTGTTGTGAGTTCGTTGCGATAAAATCGCGATCTTTTCAAGAGAGAGATCGCTTTTATGAACACAGTACTTAATACACCATATTATGTCATTGTGTTACATATTTGGGGAATACTTGTGACCCACACAGCAGACTTATAATCCGCGATGGACAAAATTTCCACATAGTATGGAAGCATGGAATTACTTTGGACAAAGCAAGGCCACAGTTTCGGGGAAGCCTCAGTTTGGGCGGGAGAGAGGGAAAAGTTAAATGTAATTATTGCTGGTTCTTTCGACTGCAGCCATCATTAACCAGGCATCCATTGTAAATTTTATTGAACATCTTTCTACGCGAGTATTTTTTTTTGCACTTTTGTTTCAGAAGTGTATACAGTTCGCCGAGAAGTCCTATCATGAAATGCGCACAAATAGCACGTCGTTAATCTACGCGTTATGACCAGAGTAAGGCTATATGTTCCTTTTACGTTTTGACTAACACAAGAACTAAATCCCCCAAAACCATAGAGTGGACAACACACTTTTTTCGTTTTAGTTAGGGTAGCTCAAATGAAGGGCCGACCACAAAAGACCAGTCTCCAGGTTTAATATAATTTTTTTTTTAAATTATCAGTAATTTCCTACTTTTCTTCCAGTAAATATTCCCGATAATTTGCCTGCTGATTTACAAGCTGTTTATGCACTTTACAGATGTCGGATGTCCTCTATGACACGTTTATGTGCCACATTTTAAACCGTACGTTGTCCCAATAATATTTTCTTATCTTGAAAATGTAAAAATAATAGGATCAGAATTTGAATAATGCAGTAGCTTTTGAACTGTAATCTCGCTGCGATCGCTGATTGCTATGTTGGATTCGTGAACATGTTGTAATCAAAATCAGACTTTTATACACAGTGTGCACCAATTTATGTGTTCAGAAAATTGGCACGTCTGTGTGAATATATCACAATGAACATCTAAGGGGTGAATAAATGACGTTAAAAACTTAACCCTATAGACTAATATTCCGGGTGGACTGCACTGGTACGGACTCTACACTGTAAAGAAATACTGTAAAAATACGATAACACCAGCGGCAGCCAGTTGACGTTGCAAACACCGTAAACTTCACAATATCAACTGTTTTTGCTGAAAGAATTATCCTACCAATTAGTACAGTTCAGCCACCGTGGACTGCCGTAATCCACGCGTGGGCAGTGATGTCCACGCATGCGTTTACCAGGCAATAAAAATTATCAGCAAACTTTTATTTAATGAAGTACAGTGGAGCCCACTTAATTGGATATCTCTCAATTGTATATCCCTGTTAAGTGAATATAATTTCCCAACACAGAACCATTTACCATACCTCTAGTACAAATCTGACCTGTTAATTGAATGTAGGTTATCATTAACTCCTGTTAATTGAATAAAAAATCTTGTAACCTGTCGAGAAATTACCTTGACTCTCCCCAGTTTTCCTTTGTTTATAGACCTATTTGGCCTCAGTATATGCAATACAGGCATTTAATTTATTATATCTTGTTTGCCAGAGCTCATGGAGCTCTGTCAAACAAGATATGATAGAATAAATGCTCAGTTTATCTCTAGAATACAGGAAAGTGACAATCCCTGTTAACTGAATACTCCTGTTAATTGAAAAAAATTTATTGGCAAAATGGTTATTCAATTAACAGGGTTCCACTGTACCATGTTGTACCGTTGCTTTATTAATTCAATTGTTGACGATTATTCATTGTGTGTGAGGAATCTAATATCATTGCGTCTGTGGAAATATTGTCCACCCGTGGAAAGTGACCAGTCCACGGAGACCGTACTGTAATAGGGGATTGTTCATACAGTTAAAACTAGAAGTACTGTCATGAACTGTACACTTATCTATTCTTAATTGCGCGCAATTGTCGTATCGAATTGCATCAAAAGCATGGCGGGTTCTCCTGGTTACTCGGAGCAAACACAAGCAATGTTTCTGCCAGTGGACTTCCGGGTTGCCCGGAGGTCCATTGGCTGAAACACTGCTTGTGCACAGGCCATATGTACAGAATTTGATAGCCTTACTATGGTCATAACGCGGAAATTAACGCGCAGATCGACGTGCTATTTGCGCTCATTTCATGACAGGACATCTAGTTTTAACAAAAGGACCCGGCGAATGTCACTATTTTGGTCGGAACGAAACTCGAATCTTATCAGACAGAGGGTTTCGAATCGAATCGCGAACCAAATCCCACGGCTCTTCCAAATGTAAATATTTCAGCTCTTTCCAACTGTAAATATCGCCAGTCTCAACTTCAAGACTCCGTACAAGCAGGGTTTGCATTGGTTGAAGGTATTAAGTCCGCACAAGCAGGGTACGCATTGGTTGAAAGAAAGTGCACCATCGACGTGCAGTACGCCTTAGTACAGAGCGCCACTGTACTTCCAGTGGGCAATCGGGGTAAAGTGCCTCGTCGACCAGCGTCGACTCGTCTTTTTCGGTAAGTCGATCAAAAAGAGGAATTGACGGAATCAACGTAGTTTCGGAAATGGAACCTCGTTGAACTTTTCTTCTGTCATTATGTCTCCTGAACCTAGATTATGTATTCCTATTAGCTCGAACTGAAATTGTAAATTGTAAGATCCCAGAAATATTACGATAATCTTTTCTGGAAAGAGCTTTCAATTTCTGAAGAACGGTTTATTTTAATATCCGCCATCTATATAGTGAGAATGGATTGCCAGCAAAGCCCGGGTGGATTTTTCATGCAACAATTAACATTTTAACCCAGTAAACACGGTATACATAAATGTTACGGGAACCAAATGCCGGCAGACCATGATTACAGTACAGCAGCCGTGGACTGGTTACTTTCCACGGGTGGGCTATATTTCCACGGACGCAATAACATTAGATTCCAATCACTAATTTTAGGAATGGTCAAGACAAATTTAATTAATAAAGCACCGTGTATAGCCCGGCGCTTTATTAATTAAAATTTTGTTGATGATGATTTTTATGACCTGGTAGCACGCGTGAACATCACTGCCCTCGTGGATTACGACCAATCCACGACGACTGTACGGTAGAAGTACAATAAGCACCTAACTTGGCAGGAGGATTAAGGGTAATTCAATCCTAGCGCCCTATGGGGTTGTGGAATTAAATGTTTACTCAGTCTCTCCACAAATAGAAGAGAGACCCGCCCAATCGCTGTACAAAAGTGAATAAAACATTGTACATCTAGAATAAGCAACATTATTTATTTATTTATTTATTTATTTATTTATTTATTTATTTATTTATTTATTTATTTATTCATTTATTGGGTTTAACGACACTTTCGACAGTCATGTTCATCTCGACTTACGGGCGGGGTAAGCCCGAATACTGGAGAGAACCACCAAACAGCGAGGAGCAACTGTCATACTTACCAAAGTACTAACACCGCACAAGCAGGGTTTGTATTGGTCGAAGGTATGTGCAACATCGTCGTGCAGTGCGCCTAGGTACATAGGTCCGCTGTACCCCCAGGTGCGCAATCGGGGTTAAGTGCCTTGCCAAAGGACACAACGCATTGACCACTGGCCAGGATCGAACTTTGGAACTTGCGGTTTGAAGTTCAATGTTTTAAGGCACAACAATTTTGTTTACATCGGAATGTTCACGGTTATTCGTCGAACGCAATAAGGACAATTGACGTTACCGGGCATGGTGGAGAGGTTTGAAGCAAAGTTTTGTCGATGAGGAATTGATGATGGCAGTAAGTAATGGCTAGGTGATGGCTAGGTGATGGCTAGGTGATGAAGAGAATAAAGAAGAAAGTTGTACAGACAATTCATAGCCAACTATATTTATTGGTGTTTAACCCTTTACCTAACACGAAAAGCAGACGACACTTGCAAAAAAAATTCTTGAATAACTATTTTTTTTCATTTTATGTCTCAAAAACATAGGTTATGACCCCCTCATTGGAACGAGCTCGACGCTCGACGAGCTCGTTCCAATGAGGGGTCATAACCTATGTTTTTGAGACAAAAAATGAAAAAATAATTAAAATTAATAGGCGATTTTTGAGAATAGCGCTGGCCGGTTTTGGCCATTACGTTAGGTAAAGGGTTAAGGTGAAATATTTCTGCACAATGGCTAATCATGCCCATGACGGTTTTACGGGTGGAGGAAGCCGGAGTACCCGGAGAGAACCACCGAGCAACGGCGAGCAACTGTCAGCTCCCCAACATACGAACTCCACACAAGCAGGGTTAGCATTGGTTGAAGACAGGTGCGCCATCGACGTGCAGTACGCCTTAGTACACAGCGTCACCGTGCCCCCACATGGGCAAAGGGGGTGAAGTGTCTTGCCCAAGGACACAACGCGGTTGCCGCAGGTGGGATTCGAACCGAGGACCTCTCGGCTTGCAGTCTGCGCCTCTACCAACTGAGCCACCGCGCCCCATCATAGCCAACTAATATTCAGTGTCGTAATTGGAGATTCGTAAAGGCGGGAGAAGAGGGAGTTCAGCTATCCGAACGTTACGGCTTCCCCACCGGGGAAGCCGAGACGTTCGGGTGGCTGAACTAGGAGAAGAGGAAGCCTCAGACCTTTTGAACAGAATGAGAAAGAATAACACTGTCAAAAACTGTAACAGATTTGGGTATTTCTGTGATTTTTTGTTTTGGTTTAAAAATAGAGAGGTTATCACTTGATTGGTGTTATTTCAGCCGAGATATCAGCACTCGGTAACCTCACATCTGCAGGGCTGGGAGGAGTTAAAAATTGTCCTTAACACGTTAACGTGTTAAATAATTCTGCGTTAAAGAGTTAAATGACGTTAAATGTTAAAATGAACAAAATTTTAATAACTTCGGCCATTTTTATTACGTACAATTCGTCTTTTGAGTTCCAATGTGTTCTATGTGCCTACTGACACATAGAACACATTGGAACTCAGGGGACGAGTAGTTAATATAGTTCCTGCAGGTTATCGTAAATTCTAACATTCAGCGATGTTTTCATTTAAGAATACAATCTCTGCGGCCGTATCCCTAGAAAGAGACAACCGCCGTTGCTCGAATACCAGTCCTTACATGGAAAATAGGCGTTCGGATGAAGCTGATATTACTGAATCGCCAAATATCGGCGGGCCAACTTCGCCAACGCTGGTAGGAGAGCTTCACAAAGGAGAGCTTCTCTCCACCAAATCAATGGGTCGTCTATAATTGACGGACATCTGAATTATTCGTGTTCTTCAATTTCGTCAAATGGTTTAAAATTCGACGTCATCGGCACGCGCGATCCGCTTGGGTAAACACAAGATAACGACGCAATGCTACATATTATACAATTATAATCTTCAAAGTAAAACGTTATTAACTTGGTTAAATTTTTTAACGTTGTTAAAATAATTTAACACGTTAACGTTTGAAACGTTAACTGCTCCCAGCCCTGCACATCTGTCTTCGACCGTCGGTCTCAGGCTGATATGAAGTTACCTCGGGCTGATATCTCGGCCAATATGAAACTAACCAAGTAATAACCTCTAAATACTGATGCAGTCCAATTATTTGTTTGAAACGTTAACTGCTCCCAGCCCTGCACATCTGTCTTCGATCGTCGGTCTCAGGCTGATATGAAGTTACCTCGGGCTGATATCTCGGCCAATATGAAACTAATCAAGTAATAACCTCTAAATACTGATGCAGTCCAGTTATTTGTTTTTAGTAAATGAACAACAGTTACCCTCGATTGTCTGAAGCTTTACGATCGTTTGGTTCTTGTCATTATCATTTATTGGTGTTTAAGGTCACATACTTATGCGCAATGGCTAATCGTGACCGTTACAGTTTTATGGGTGGAGGAAGCCGGAGTACCGAGAGAGAACCACCGAGCATCGACGAGCAACTGTCAGTTCTTCAACATGCTAACTCTGTTAAAGCTCCGCTCAAGCAGGGTTAAATCGGTTGATGACATGTGCACCATTGGCGTGTAGTACGCCTAGTACACGACGTCATCGTGTCCCCATGTAGGCAACCTGGATAGAGTACCTTGCCCAAGGACACAATTCGGGTCGTCTCGGACAGGGATGGTCCTTATCAAGCAGAAACATATGAGGGTTGTTCACTTTCTGAGGAGGACCTAATATTATAGTTTTCAATGTTTTAATTCATTTTAAAAAAAACAAATTACAAAAATGTAGCAACAATATTATTTTTAAAAGCGGGCGATTTAATTTAAGACCAGGCAGAGTGTAATGAAAAGATCCTGTTTAATTTTCCATCTTGTATGTAGTCAACTGAAGCAAGATGACAATTTTCGCTGCCACGTGATCGTCATTTGTCGAAACCCGCACTCAAGACTAATAGGGAAAATTATTTTCCCTAATAACAACCTCATCCTTTACCCGACGAATCGGCTGCATCCGCCCGTGTAATATGCAAATTGAGCAGTTGAAAAAATAATATTTTTCACAAACTTTCAACAAAACCTTATCATGTGACCCTTCGTTGGAACGAGCTCGACGAGCTCGTTCCAACGAGGGGTCACATGATATGGTTTTGTTGACATTTTTTGAAAAATTTAAAACAAAAGGTATTTAAAATAATAAATTTTGATATCGTCTGCGTTGGGTAAAGGGTTAAGGTATAATAATCCTAACTTTGGATTTCAGTCATTTCTAAAAGTGACCCATCATCGGACAAGCGGTGATATTGATGAGTCAGACTGAATGAGAAAAATAGACGTGTACAATTCTTGTCGCCATATGTTTCCCGAGATGACGAACTCATTTCAACAGAAGACATGGAAACAGTACGCGGAAAGGCGGAAGAACACTGGACGTTCGACGAGTCAGAGATGTAATAAAGAAGGGAGGAGATTGCGTACTCGCCTCCCCCAACCCCAACTTTTTCTGAAAATGGTAACTTTATATGAATCCATGTCTGAAATTCCTTAATATTTTTTTATGAAATCAACCTGATATCTGTTGGGTTGTTTTGGAATAGTTATTATTACACGCCGGTTCTATGAAATCCCCATCTACAGCAACACTAAACCAGGCGGAAAACGAAACTCCGTTCCGCTCAAGCGGGAAACGTAGAGCAGACGATTGATCACCCGAAACTGAACCGATTGGGAAATAACTAAATCAAATTTCTAAAATTGAAGGATATGGCAATTTAATGTGTACGAAAATAGCGAAGAAGAAATAATTAAAACCAGAAGTCCTGTCACGAACTGTGCGCTTATCTATAGGCTTAATTGCGCGTATGAATTGCGCGCAATTGCCATATTGAATGGCACCCAAAGCACGGCGGGTTCTCCTGGTTACTCATACCCAACACAGGCAATGTTTCTGCCTATGGACCTCCGGGTAACCCGGAGGTCCATTGGCTGAAACATTGCTTGTGCACAGGCCATATGTACAGAATTTGATAGCCTTACTATGGTCATAACGCGCAGATTAACGCGCAGATCGACGTGCTATTTGTGCGCATTTCACGACAGGACTTCTAGTTTTAACTGTATGAAGGGAATATTGAATATCCAGAAGAAGAAGACGTTTATGAGTACGCAAATTTGGTTGGCGGTAAAATGTGTTCTTTTTGTTCATAGTTGGCAAATGAATTGCTGGATGTCCGTCTAATAATTGCGTTTTTATAGACGTGAAGGCGTGTAATAAACACAGAAAAATTCGCGCGTGAGAATGGGTTAATCGATATGGCACTTGTGCCCTCACGGAAGGATAAAACGAGAGGTTTGCGGCCTCTCGTTTTATCCATCCGCGCTGGCTCTCTTGCTATGTCGATTAACCCATTCACACGAGCGCGTCGTTCTGTGATTTCCTTCACTTTCTGGGTACTTAAGCCTGCACAAATGTATTGTCGTTGGCATGAAACGTTAAGTGGTTTCTCCGAAGAAGACACCGGACTTTCACTTACTGGTGACACACACCCTTATTCCAGAAACAGAAAAAAAAAATGGCAGCAGAGAATATTTTGTCTCCCGCTTCATTTAGCCTTGCCACGTCCCAGCAAAGAGCGGGGTTTCCAGTCAGGCAGTTAGTCTAAAATCATGAAAATACACGAGTGCCATATCGATTAACCCATTCACACGCGCGTGTCGTTCTGTATTTATTACACGCCTTCACGTCTATAAAAAACATATATTAGAAGGGCACTCAGCAATTCATTTGACAACTATCAACAAAAAGAATACATTTTATCGCCAACCAAATTTGCGTTCTCATACGTTTCTTCTTCTGGATATTCATTATCGCCATCATGTATTGACTCAATTTCTTGACTGACAGTTGCTCGCTGCTACTCGGCGGGTCTCAAGACTCCGGCTTCCCCCTCCGGTAAAACTCACCGTTACGAGGTGACCCTGACTGTCGAAAGTGTCGTTAAAACCGCAATAAATAAATAGTTTATCCAAAACTCTAGAAGTACAGTGGAGTCCACTCCACTGGATTTATCTTATTTGAATTGGCCTGACAATTATAACCTCCAAACTCAAAACCATTTAGCATACCTTCAATATAATTTTGACCTGTTAAATGCATATGGGTTACAGAATACCTCGTAATTGAATAAAAAATATTGTAATATGTTGAGAAATTTCCCTTCCAGTCACCAAATTAGCATGTTTGACCTATTTGGCATTTGTGCATCAAAAATGCATTCATTTAAAAATATGGTAAATCTTGTTCGACAGAGCTCGATGAGCCCTGTCAAACAACATATAATAGAATGAATACTCAGTTTATCTTTAGAATAATATAGAAATTTGTCCAATTCCCTATTAATTTAATACACCTGTAAACTGCATAATTTCCCCTAATTAATTATACAATTAACAGAGTTTCACTGTATTATCTGGGTGGAAGCTCATCCTTGCGAGTGTTTTGATATTTATCCACTCTCCACGTACCGTAAGGCTGCGATACTTACGTTGCGTCCTTTTCTTTGCAACCATCTCTCATGCAGAGAATGTAATTCATGCAACACTCGGAGTCATCTCCTCCTATCACTTTAACAGTTCTGGTACAACTGAAGAGATTTCTCAAACACTTGGTGCGACAGCGCCCCTCAACTGGCAGCATTAGTGCCATAAGGCAGACAAAAAGCAATACACACAGAACGGCGAGCTTCATCTGGAAATATTAAAACGAGAGAGTCACGATCTCGGAAGTTGTTGCTCTACAAAACTGAACCTAATCTTCGAATTCTCTGCGTTTCATTTTAAGTCTTCAGAGGGCGTGGGAAGTCGTAGTGTGGGGAGTGTTATCGTGTGCGTATGTAGATTTTAAAGCCAATGGGATAATGAGTTGTGAAACGTGGAAAGCTGCACAAATCAATTAACTTTTAACAAGGACATGGATCGATGGAGACAAAAGCTCATAGACTTGGCCAGAGGCTTCTCGTTAAAATTTACACCGAAGACAAGAGTCTGTTTAGAGTTGCGTGGGCGGTGTTTGAACTGTTTTTCTCAAGAGTAACGTGGGTAGATTTTGAAATACATATTTAGCACTTGTTCCCAATATTCCGTAGGTGTAGAGTGGGTTGTCACTAAATCATCCATGGAGTGGAGTTATCACCTAAAGTGATACTTTCATTTTTTTTACATTTGGGCAAAAAACACAAGCAAAGTTTCAAACAATGGACCTCTGGGTTTAACCCGGAGGTCCATTGGCTACAATTTTGCTTGTGCTTGTTATGCTTTGCAACAAATTAACAATTATTGCATGAGTGGAATTTCCACTATACGGGTGATTTAGTGAAAATACAATCACCACGTACTGTAGTGTTCTCCAGAAAGAGGTATCTTTTTTGCAAAAAGGGCATGATTTTACTTTTGGTTTTTCGCCCTGACCCCCATGACTTTTCACGAACCACTTTACTCTAAGTTCCTCGTGAAATTAAGTTAATGCTATCTCAAAACAAGCCTGAGGTGCTGTGATCACATAGGTAATAAAATGATGTCGAAACATTGCAGATGATGAGACTGTCACAAATTAACAATGTATATATATTAAAACATTTTAAAAACATATCAAATTAAATATATACATGCTAGTATACCTGCAGCCTGTTGTATTTGGTAGCAGCTTACATCCGAAATACTCCATTGAGGCACGTAATCTCAATATTGAAATTGCGATACAGAGTTGCAGCAATATAATGAAATATTTACTGGTCATTACTTGGTTAGTTTCATATCGGTCTCAGGTAGATATGAAGTTACTGAGGGCTGATATCTTGGCGGATATGAAACTAACCAAGTGATAACCTTTTTATTCATTAACGACCCCAAATAATTACAAAATGTTTCCAGATCTGTTACAGTTTTCCGAAAGTGTTATTATTGGTTCTCATTCTTTCGCAGAGTCCAAGTTTCCTCTTCTCCTGGTTCAGCTATCCGAACGATGAGGTTTCTCCTCTGGGGAAAGCTCGACGTTCGAGAAGATGAATCTTTTCTCCTAATTCGACGAATCTGCAGCTCTCTTCTTTCTTCTCTTCGTCAACCTAATCCGTACTTATTGCAATCATTAATTCCTCATCATACTAAAACTCAGCTTTAACCCTTTACCTAACATGAAAAGCAGACGACACTTGCAAAAAAATTCTTGAATAACTATTTTTTTTCATTTTTTGTCTCAAAAACATAGGTAATGATCCCTCATTGGAACGAGCTCGACGCGCTCGTTCCAATGAGGGGTCATAATGTATGTTTTTGAGACAAAAAATGAAGAAAATTAATTGGCGATTTTTGTGAATAGCGCTGGTCGGTTTTGGCCGTTACGTTCGGTGAAGGGTTAAACTACTGCACCCGCCTGGTAAAGCCAGTTTTTCTCGTTCCTTTCGACGAATAACGGTGGACGATTTCCGTGTTAACTAATTAGTTGCGTCTAGTAAGACATCAAGGGGTGCAATTCTAGCTTGGCTCATATAAGACGAGATTCGCGTCATATTAGGCGAGTTTGATAATGGGTAATTCTCGGAATGAAAATCATATTTAATAAAAAAGAGGATATGGTTAATAATTTCCCCGGCACACCTCAGGCCTACTTGGTCTTAACTCTTAACCCGCTGAGTATTTTAAAAAAACATTTCTCATCGAATCTAGTCATGGCTACTGTAAAGCAGCCATGACTAGATTTGATAAAAAATTGTAACTCAAGAAAATCACTTGTCAAAATGCTGATTATTTATTTATTTATTTATTTATTTATTTATTTATTTATTTATTTATTTATTGGGATTTAACGACACTTTCATCAGTCAGTGTCACCTCATGTCGGAGATTATACGGATGGAGGAAGCCGGAGTACCTGGAGAGAACCGCCAAACAATGGCCAGCAACTGCCAGAATCCCTAATGTACTAACAGAAATATTCCAACTACATCATCAAGGCATGCCTTCTATGAATGTAATTGGAATACTAGAGCAACAGAATTCACTGCAACCAGTAAATTCGAGTTTCTGTGAAATAGATGAAAGCATCAGAACTACATTATATAGAAAGAGAATTTATGGAGACTTATTTTCGGGAGTAAAATATCTTTAAAGAAATCAGAAATAGGTTTTCGTAAAAGAGCGTTTAAAGATTTTCATACAGCATTCAGATATAATTCTCAGAGAAACCGGAAATAACTTCTGTTCGCAGCATTAAACGTGTTCTATAAAGGAATCAGCAATGGATATTTTCAATCCTGTCCACCTTTTTGAGAGAAGAAATACAAGTATGAACATCAGAAATGCATTGGGATTATAAAATGCAGCTTCAGGCAATTCTGAAAACTGCGCTTACTGAGACCGGGGTGGCCCCAATGAATTGGACCCAAATTATTAACTTCCACGGTGTTTCGACTCATTTGGTGTTGGTCCCACGTCCATATGTCATATCATGCTTGAGACAGTATTTACCAGCACTTATTTTGATTTCGTCTTGTAACTTCTATGGGCATAACATAACAATTTTTATCATATGACTCGTCCGTTTTGTTCACTTTAAAACATTTGATATTTTGTTTTCATATTAATCAGTGATAAATAAAGCCTTCCGTCAATTTCATTTGTCAATTTCAAAACTAGACAATTTGACTGGCTGAACAAAATAAAACTGGGTCACATTTTCATAATTTGCATAATTAGAGTTGGGAGCTTTCATTGGTCAATTTCAAAACTGGACAATTTGATAGGCTTGCTAAAAAGGAAAATTCTTAGACTCGTTTCATAAATATTATATGAGAAAAACACTCATTCCATATCCTCTATTTTCTGTCTTTTCACCACTACTTGTCCTCACGATAACTCAAATATGAATCTTACTATGTCTATGCGTTTTGGCATATAGGTTGACAACCACTAGGTTGCGCACATCTATGCTTTTTCAGCTCGTCGAAGGCCTTGGGTGTGGCCCAAAAGTTTTATAGTATTGGTTCCAGACGTCACTGTCCTCCTCAAACCAAGTTGAAAGAAACCTTTCGCTTTACAATGACAAATATATATTATCCAGTGTTGTCTTATAATACATGGTAAATTCTATGTGGAGACGGATGTCTATTCAGTGCACGTTCCACTGTAAGGCATTATTAAAATGGAGTATTTAAATGGCTTGCTTTTAACCCTCTCAAGATCTTCAAATCATGCAATGCAAGAATAATGATAACCATTTTCATACTCACATTGTTGCTCTACACACACATAGGCATCGATGAGATCTCAGTATTTTGCCAGTACCAGTAGGCCTTCATAGGGCTCTTAGAGTCTTTAAGGAATTGTTATGTCTATATACTCCCCTTACTCAATTGCTCAACACAAGATGTATTTTTTAACATTTTTACAGATACTATGTACCTTAAGGTCTTCTAGCTAATACTAAGCAGTATTTGCTATTATCATCAAATATGGCAGATCTGGAGTTGATGGAGCCAATATGTTTAAAGTGGGTTATCCTTGTGCTTCAAGCTTGGCATGACCCGTAGACCTGGGACCTACACCGAAAGAGTTGTAACTCACCTTAGGTTCAAAATATGGTCCACCTCAATGGGATCACCAGAGGTCATTAAGTGCATATTTTTCAGCACAACAGGGAATTGCATTCTATAACACCTTAATGCATTTCTAAAGTTAATACATGTATTTCATCACTCAAATAAATAGGCCAAAAATATCCATTTCTGATTTCTTTATCCAATCCTTTGAACGCTGTGGAGATACGTTTTTTTCTGGTTTCTTGGGTGATTTATCCGATTACTGTATGAATATCTTTACTCATAACTAAAAGTCATTTCTGATTTTTTAAAAAGTATTTTAACTCCAAAAATAAGCCTCCATACATTATCTTTCTATATAGTTTATTGCTGATGATTTCTCCATTTTCACACAGACTTGAATTTACTGGACGCAGTATTTTCTGTTTCTCTAGTTTCCAAACGATTGCAACGACGAAAAGAAGATGTTGGTCTGAACCAAACTCTCTCCCTCTCTTCCTCGCTCTCATTCTCCCTCTCACCCTCCCCCCTCTCCCTCTCTCTCTCTCTCCCTATCTTTATCTCTCTCTCCCTCTCTCTCTCCCCTCTCTCTCAGAGCTTTATCTGTAAAAAAGTGCGGGGTACGTGCCTCTCGAGCCCCGGTTCCTCATGGCCGGTAAGAGGGTGGTGGCTCGGGCTTGGCCCAAGATTCTTGGATCAGGTCTGGGTTTCCAAAAGTTCTTGCTCTTGTGCCAGCCATACCCCTCCCCGAGAGAGAATCAGTTAGACAAGTTACCCGTCGTATTGGAAAACTAGTTGTCACTCATATAAAGAAGGCATTGAAGTGCCCGGTAGAGATTTTCAATCTGTTAACAATTTACTTAACATGAAAAGCAGACGACACTTGCAAACAAAATTATTGATTATCTATTATTTTCCATTTTGCGTCAAAAAAACATAAGTTATGACCCCTCATTGGAACGAGCTGAGAGAGCTCGTTCCAATGAGGGGTCATATGCTATGTTTTTGAGGCAAAAAAAAATTAAAATCTATTGGCAGTTTTTTTGTGAATAGCGCTGACCGGTTCGGGTAATGGGTTAATAGACTGTTATCTATATACATATGCACCAGATCCGGTGTAATCACTTCAAGAATTCTTCAGGTCAAGAACTTCGGCATCTGCATCGCGATCTCGACACTTTCGAAAGTGGGGAGGCCGTCACAGAAGTAATCCCGGCACCCGAACTTCCTCTCCACGGCCCTGCGGTTCCTACGTCCTAGAATATAACCTTACTCTGTTTACACTAAAAACATTTGATTTCAGTGGATATTGGTGTAGCAGGTTCAGGGAATTGAAAGACTTAACAGTCAACCTTCAACGATTACAGTTTACTTGCAGCGTTGGCCACGCTCACGCTCAAAAAAGCAAAAACATTCGGACGATTTGAAAAACAGTTTTTTTTATAAAAAAAAAAAACTCATATCAAACCAATCCAAAGCAAAAATATTGGCCACCATTAACGGAAATTGAATTATACTGATTTACTTGCATTCCAATGAAAATTTAAAAAAAAAGCAACATTCTGCTACAATGCAATAACACCCATGTGAACAGCCACGTTTCAATCTTGTTGGACAAATGAACCCGTGATTACAAATTTTAGACACTAAAATGTGTTTG
The DNA here is from genome assembly GCA_031216915.1 of Pictodentalium vernedei. Lineage (NCBI taxonomy): Eukaryota > Metazoa > Mollusca > Scaphopoda > Dentaliida > Dentaliidae > Pictodentalium > Pictodentalium vernedei. The sequence continues at coordinate 441,314,587 of CM062293.1, forward strand.
GAAGCACGAAGTCCAGCAGAACTGATTTTCCATTATCTAGCACATGCCATATCTTCATCTTATCCTCATAATGTCTGACACATGGGCCACGTGTCCTCCACTTCTTTCTGGAATTTCCAGTTTTATTGGGATATAGCATGGAGGATGTGCTCTGACACTTTCCACTTAAGTTGCGACCGATAATTCCCTCGTGTGGTTTGTGTCTCCGACTGCTTCTAGCTGCATATTTTGGCACCATATTTGACAAAAATACCACCGGCCAGAACGATTTGGTAAATTCGGAGCTAAAACTCAGCAATTTTCTCAACCGTAGAGGGGCGTTTGTCCCATTGATAGCTTTGTGTATGCCTACGCCTCTCACTAAGGCACATCGTGAGCCACTATTGATATATATCAGGGTGCCGGTGTGACAGGAATGATATTCCGTAGGAAAATTAGTCCCTCTGAACTATTCTTCCGCGGAATTATAGTCCTAGGTCTAACATTTCTAGGAATAGTAGTCCGCCGGACTACTATTCCTAGAAATGTTAGACCAAGGACTATAATTCCGCGGAATAATAGTCCAGAGGGACTAACGTTCCTACGGACTATCATTCCTGTCACAACAGTGCCCCCTCTTCTCATACAACTAAAGTTCGAAATTTTTTCCACGCTCATTGTTACTTCGAATTCTTATGCTTTGTCATATACCAGCCTCGCTGCTGAGAAAGTAACCCTTTACCTAACACTGACGATATCAAAATTTATAATTTTAAATATTCCTTTTTTTAAATTTTTAAAAAAATCAACAAAACCATATCATGTGCCCCCTCATTTGAACGAGCTTATCGAGCTTGTTCAAATGAGGGGTAACATGATATGGTTTTGTTGAATGTTTTGAAAAATCTTCTTTTTTTTCAACTGCTGAATTTAATTATTACGCGGGTGGTAGCAACCGATTCGTCAGGTAACGGGTTATATATATATATGGATCTTCGATTTCGTTCTCATTGTTGTCGTTATCTACCGCGATGTTGATGGTACAAAGAACTTCATAACTGTGTTTCAATATTCCCAAAAGAATAATAATTATAAATAAAAGATGGGGGCGCGGTGGCTGAGTGGTTACGGCAGTGGACGACAATCCGAAATGTCCACGGCGCCGTGTACTAAGGCGTATTGCACGTCGACAGGGCACTTGGCTTCAGCCAATGCTAACCCTGTTCGTGCGTAGTCAGTACGTTATGGAGTCTCCCCGGATACTCCGGCTTCCTCCATCCGTAAAACTATCTGACTCGCGGTGACCCTAACTGTAGAAAATGTCGCTAAACTCCAATAAAAAAGATTCAGAGATATATAAATAAATCTGACAAATTGTATGAGGAAGACGGAACACCAGAATGAACCGTTTTACCGTATCGACATGTTTTATTAACCTTTATTACTTTCCAAAGTGAGATTTACTGGGATTTCCGGGTTTGATTATGAACGATAACTTCACAAGTGAATTATGCAATCAACAATTGGGTTATGTATCCGTGCGCGCAAACGAAGACGCTTTGCCATGGGTGTAATGGGGACTTCATTGTTTTTTTTTTTGGAGGGGAGGGGGGGGGGTTAGCCCTTTACCTAACATGAAAAGCAGACGACACTTGCAAAAAAAAAATCTTGAATAACTATTATTTTCATTTTTTGTCTCAAAAACATAGGTTATGACCCCTCATTGGAACGAGCTCGTCGAGCTCGTTCCAATGAGGGGTCATAACCTATGTTTTAGAGACAAAAATTGAAAATTAATTGGCGATATTCGAGAATAGCGCTGGGTGTTTTTCCCGTTACGTTAGGTAAAGGGTTATATAATATAATTATCGTTAATAATGAAAAGTAGTAAACAGAGTAATTGCTTGACTGGACTGGTTACTTGAAATAATTCATTCCAGGCGAGGGACTATATTGTAAAACACTCATGCGCATTCGCGGACTTGTATTTGTACAACGTCCCCAGCGCTCATGAATTATTTCACGTAACCAGTCCAGTCATGCGATTACTCTCTATGTATCAATGCCTCCCGTTTCGACCATCGGAATGTTACGTTTCGATCACCAGAATCTTACATTTCCACCGTCAGAATGTTATGTTTCGCCCATCCGAAAGCTACTTTTCGCACATCCGAACGCTACGTTGTGGCCATCAGAATGTTACGTTTCGACCATCAGAATGTTACGTTTCGACCATCAGAATGTTACGTTTTGACCGTAAGAATGTTCGTTTTGGCCATCAGAATGCTGCTGTGTGTAATCATTAGAAATAAAGGTTGACGAGGAAGATGTTACGTTTTTATCAAAATATGTTATGTTCCAATGAGACTAAAATCATCGCCCTCTGAATGAATGAGAGCTCGATTAGTTTTTCTATGTTTACGGCCCCAGTGGCATATGTTACCGTCTGAGGTCACCAAGTGAAATATTTGAAAAAGTTATAACAATGGGGGGAGATTCAAAGTGCATACTGCCTATAAATTTAATCATTTGCCCCGCCTCTGCGTTTGATTGGTTGAAAGCATACAGCGTGAAAGTCGTCAAAATCGTATAAACTAAATCACGTAATGATTTGGAATGTCCACACGTTCGCACATCCGATCCAACTTTGAAGACTCTGGAAGCCCCGCGCACTCAATCCGATTGTCACCGTGAGGGCAGACTGAAAGATGGACTGATAGATTGATAACAAGCTTGTAAACAAAGATCAATGATCATCGCCCTCCAGTCAGTAAGAATATAATGATTATTTCTCGGGAACAATTAAATTTAATAAAATATACCGAAGTGGGAGGCGAATAAAAGATCATACACCCAAACATGATTTTGTGGGAACTTGAAAAAATGTTTTTAATGATATTGTTACGTGACTTGCTAAATATCTGTCGTCTGCGATCGAAAATCAAAACAACAAACAATTTGACAATGATTGACGTGGCCTGTTTGTGGCACACTCTCCTGACTTTGACTGTTGTCTTTTGCGAAAATTAAATGTTTTTCGTTGACGTAAACATAGTTTTTTATATTTTAATAATACAGCCGGATTAAATTATAAGAAATAACTGTTGTTTTCCTTCGGTTTATGCGATATAAACCGAACATTTTCAGCACAAGCTTAATCATAATTCGGTACGCTGAAAATTTCGAGGCCAGTGATCATTCTATGAATGTTGCTCACAATCCACCTAACAAGTCGAGGTTACTCTATCTCATTTCAAATCATGAATGGAGTAACTTCGACCTTTATCTTAGTTATTGATATTTTGTTGTCCAATGACGTCGTGGGGTACACGAGAGGTTTATTTACTAAATATCTTATCGTTAAAGTTGTCTTGTTCATTGAAGTTGCTTTGTTCATTTCACGATGTGGGTTTTGGGCTTTGGGTAGGGTCTTATTGTGACATATACACTTCGCGTTTCGGTTGAACATAAGCTCCGAGCCACAAACTCCAGACCACGTTGCTGTCAATTCATCGCAATAACGTTTTGACAACAATAAAATGCTACTCCGTTATGTTATCGCGTTTTCACAAGACGACGCGAGAATGCATTACGGCCATATTTCGATATGATGCAGATAAAGACCGTTTTATGATCACAGCACTGTAACTCTAATTCTGTAAAACAAAACAAAAGGAAAGAGTAAAGTCTATAGACATTGTTTACCGATATCTCTTAAATTTCTGGGTAAATGGATAAAATGAACTTGCAATGTGTGTCAGCTAATCATCATCCGGGTTGAACCTGGAAGCCCTCCCTATAACTCACACTTTGCTTGTGTGTCTTATGACTTAGCACAGAATTTGTTGCTTATTAGCACTTCACTCAACCTAACAGCCAAAACCGACCAGCGCTATTCACAAAAATCACCATTCAATTTTCTTTTTTTCCACATTTGTTGTCTCTAGAACATAGCTTATGACCCCTCATTGGAACGAGCGCGTTGTGCTCGTTCCAATGAGAGGTCATAAGCTATATATTTGACGCAAACATGAGTTATTTAAGAATTTTATTTCCATGTGTCGTCTGCTCTTCGTCTTAGGTAAAGGGTTATTCGACAGGAAATAGCGCTCTGTCCCATTGATTATCGCGTTGAACTCCTGCTCGAATGGAGTTAGGTTCGATCCTGACAACGCAAACGTCATCCTTATCATGACTCGTGATACTTATCCCCTATTCCCCAACGGAAGTCCTGTGTTGTAGTGTGCTTTGACTTCCAACAGGTTCATAGTATACTTGCTTTCAACTACTGTTAACCACGTGTGTGCAGAGGTAGTAGACTGTGAAGTCCGAGAGTTACTTTCCGTATGTTCCGTTGCCAACCACCAGTTAGCATTCCGATACAATATTTTATTGCATTAAATCCCCATCTACAGCAACACTAAACCACGCGGAAAAAAGAAAATCTGTTCTCCACCCATGTGCGGAATGAAAATAGTTGACGGACTATTTTTAAATAGAAGCGAAATTTCTCTGGAATATTCTACAAATCGTGAACCGCAATTACAAATTTTTCGCTAGCGATAGCTAAAAATTGTCCCCCGAGTTCCAATGTCACTAGGCACATAGAACACATTGGAACTCAGGGGACGAAATAGAAACACGGGTTCCCATCGCAAATTTGGTTGGCGCTAAAATGTGTTGATAGTTGTCAAATGAATTGCTGAGTGTACTTCTAATAATTGTGTTTATAGACGTGAAGGCATGTAATAAACACAGAACAACACGCCTCTGTGAATGGGTTAACCGATATGGCACTTGTGCCATATCGATTAAACCATTCACACACCCGTGTCGTTCTGTGTATGACCTACCTGCCTATTGAAAGTGTCAATAAATAACAAAAAAGACAAAAATGACACACTACTGGCGTTTTTCGAAGTCATCCACCTCGATGTGATAAGTTTAGGTACTATTATTTTGCAGCACCGTGATTAGAATAAACCGTGCTCTCATTAAATAGGCGGACATGGATAGATAGATATTTTATTTTCCGATATATCGATAACATTTTACAATTTACTGATAATCTTTAACAAGAAGCAAAAAGGAATGATACAGCGTAGGGATAAAACAGCCAGATCGGCTATCTACCTGTCGTCTCCCATGTGAAGAAAAGAAAGAGTCGAATGTTGATTGTGGGTGAATGTTTCATTTCATTTTTTCTTTTTATTTTCTGGCGGTTGAAGGGTCAGGGCAGGGAATTACACATTTTTGTTGCTTATATCTATATACTTATTAATTAATATAATTACTTATTGACGTTTAAGGTCACATATTTTATACTAATCATGACCACCACAGTTTTATGGGTGGAGGAAGCCGGAGTACCCGGAGAACCTCCGAGCAGCGGCGAGCAACTGTCAGCTCCCCAACATACTAACTCCACACAAGCAGGGTTAGCAATGGTTGAAGACAGGCGCACCGTCGATGTGCAGTACGCCTTAGTACACAAAGTCACCGTGCCAGCACGTGGGCAATGGGGTAAAGTGTCTTGTCCAAGGACACAACTCGATTGCCGCAGGTGGGGTTCGAACCGAGGACATCTCGGCTTGCAGCCTGCTCCTCTACCAACTGAGCCACCGCGTCTCCACATGCATATATATATATATATGCATGCATATACATACATATATACATATGCATACATATGAAATCACACCTATTTAATTTTCGTAATGAGACGCAACTATATATTTCCGCAAGATGCATATATACACATATATACATACCTTACTGTGTCAAATAATTACGTATAAAATCCGAAGCAGATTTTCTATCGGTTCACGACTGGGTTGCAAGCTTATAATTCTTATCGAACTAATGCTTCCGCATTCCAGCCCATAACGCTGTAAAAATTCACCTCTCAAAGGAGAAATGTGACAACACCGTGAAAATCAATACTGAACCAAAAACAACAAAAATAGCATCTGATGCTACAATGAGGGAAGAGGGAAGGAAAACAGATAGAGAATTTTTATCAGGAGCCAATACTATAAAACTGTTACAACTGTATTTTCTAGAATTGTATTTTCTACTTATTAATATAACTGACTAAAAGGGATTATTAGCTTTTTAACCCTTTACCAAACGAATCGACGGATCCGCCCGCGTAATATGCAAATTGAGCAGTTGAAAAAATTAAATTTTTCAAAATATTTTAACAAAACCATATCATATAACCCCTCACTGGAACGAGCTCATTGAGCTCGTTCCAATGAGGGGTCACATGATATGGTTTTGTTGAAATTTTTTGAAAAATTTTTAAAAAAAATTATATTTAAAATAATAAAGTTTGATATCGTCTGCGTTGGGTAAAGGGTTAAAAGATATGGCAAGATGCTAACTGGCAAATTGCCAGATTTTTAAAAGCGCTGATTGTTCATTTTAACCCATTTGAAATCATAACTAGAAAATACAATTTAAGAAAATACAATTGTACAAGTTTTATAGTATTGCCTCCTGGTCACGACGCAGACGCGTTCCAATCAAAATGCCATGTCCGTTTTTTGTGACAAATAGTTTGTTTGTTTGTTTATTGGAATTTAACGACACTTTCGACAGCCAGGGTCACATCCTGTCAGACAGTTTTCGGGTGGGGGAAGATGGAGTACCCAAAGAGGATCACCAAACAGTGGCTAGCAACTGTCAGACTATCCACCTTACTACCTCTGCACAAGCAGAGTTAGCATAGGCTGAAGGTGCGTGCACTATCGATGTGCATGCAGTATGTCTTAGTACACATCGCCTTCATGCCTCCACGCGGACAATTGGGGTTAAGTGTCTTGCCCAAGGACACAACGCAGTTACCGCTGGTTAGGATCGTACTGTTGACCTTTTGCGTTAACTCTTTTGGCGCGGCAGGCGACTAAAGTCGACAGACGACAGACCGCGGAAAGGTACTGCAGTAGTCATTTTAGCCAACTGTGTGTGTGCAATTCCAAGTGCTTTTAACCCTCTACCCAAAGCAGACGATATCAAAATTTATTATTTTAAATATAATTTTTTCAAATTTTTCAAAAAATTTCAACAAAACCATATCATGTGACCCCTCGTTGGAACGAGCTCGACGAGCTCGTTCCAACGAGGGGTCACATGATATGGTTTTGTTGAAATTTTTTGAAAAATAATATTTTTTCAACTGCTGAAGTTGCATATTACGCGGTGGGCGACCGATTCGTTGGGTAAAGAGTTGAACAAACATACGTATTCCTATGCTTCATGCACCATTTATGTCCTATCTATGAACAACGGTACCGTCCCTTAGAAGTATAAAGGTACTATTTAAATATATACAGAAAATCATTTGAAAACCTGTCAACGAGATCATTAGAACATCTTTTAAAATAATAACGCTTTAGTCTAACAACCTATACTTTTTGTAAAATTCCTGATGAATATTAGGCGCTAAGAATTCTGTTTCTCAGATTATTCCGCGCCAAGAGAGTTAAAGACCAGTGCTCTAAGCACTGAGCACCGCAATCCCTGTAACGACACTACTGTGATAAACAAACAAATGGCAGAAGAGGACTGGCCATATGGTCTACCAGAAAGTTCCCGGCGGGTCCCCTATTGGAGGTCCCCCTGGGGCCCTAAAATTGATACAGCCCAACACGTGTTGGTGCATAAAAGTTTGTGAAAATGATCAACAGGCGAAATGGATCAGACTGAATAGACTGCGGTATACCGAAATTCTCTCTATGCCACTATCAGTCCACATACCTGTGGAGACATTTCGATTTACCAACATTCTTGTCTGCATTTGATAGCAAGAAAACAGTGTTCTGTCAGTTTGAAAAATCAAAAGATAATACAAAGCACATCCACTGAATACCAGTCTTCAAGCTGAAGTTCCTCCACTTGAGAATAGAGCCCAAATATGGGCTTCCAGCACTCTACCAGTTAATAATAAAACAGACAGTTAATCAGCCTCACAGCTAATTTTTCTTTGCAGTCTTATATCAACCAAGTAATTGTTTTCCTTCCTAATAAATTCATCATCGATCGGCTTTTTGTTTTATGAACTGAGTAACTTTCTTACTGTATATTACATGGCAGATTTCATGCTATCTTAGGGTGTGAAACGGCCCATATCTCCCACGACGTGTGAACGCTGATTTGTTTTCTCACGATGTTAGTCATTATAGATCAAATATAATTTGAGGTTACTTCTTAGTTTTATATCGGTCGTGATATCAGTCCGATGTAACTCGAGGTCGAAGGTCGAAGGCTGATGTGAAGTAACCGCGGGCTGATACCTCGCCCGATCTGTACCTAACCAAGTAAAACCCTCTTTATTTTTTCAACCAAAACAAATAATTTAAAAAAATCTCAAATCTGTGTTACTCTCTCTTTCTGAAGTTTCCTCTTCTCCTATACATATTTTTTTTTCATTTTTGGCGTCAAAAGCATAGATTATGACCCCTCATTGGAACGAGCTCAACGAGCTCGTTCCAAAGAGGGATCATAAGCTATGTTTTTGTGACAAAAAATAAAAAAATAATGAAAATTAAATGATAATTTTTGTGAATACCGCTGGTCGGCTTTTTTCCGTTACGTTTGGGTAAAGGGTTAACTTACTCCAGTACAAGGAATAATCTTTGAAAGTCTGCTTCTTCAGATCTAATGGTCAAAATCCTGATTGGGTGTATGAGACCGGGACGGACTTATTCAGTTCAAGTTTGTTCAAGTCTCTTGGTTTATATTTAGGCTCCCTATTTTCCAATACTGGAAATCTGGGCATTATTTCTGTGGTAGTATCTCAATACCAGAAAAAAACATTTTACTGAACAACAGGGGTATGATTAGTTACAGGACTTCATTCCTCTGTAATGTTTACTAGCCACAGATGCCAATTAAATCCGTATTTAAAACACTTTGTCAGGTGAGCGCCTCAGGCCCCATGGAGCCCTTTGTTTCAACTCCGCCTACTCCTAGTTCAGTTATCCGAACGTCGCGGCTTCCCCAAACGTGCATGACATAATACTTTTGTGTTTGACTGAATGTGAAACATGAGCAAAGAACAGCCCTCCACCAGTTGATGAGATCACAGAAAAAAGCGTTTTCATTGATGGTCAATCAAGTTTGATTGTTTGTTTATTGGGGTTTAACGACACTTTTGGCACCCAGAGTCACATCGTGTCTGACATTTTTACGTGCTGGGGAAGTACGAGTACCCGGAGAAAACCACCCAGCAACGATGGGCAACTGTCAGACTCTCCAACTTACTAACACGGCACAAGAAGAGTTAGTGGCAGTTGAAGGTAGGTGAGTAGTATGTCAGGGGCTTTTGAGGGAACAGTTGGGGGACCTCGGTGGGGGACCTCGGAAGTGACGTCATGTCACGTGACGTAGTGGCGCCATGTTGTGTTGTTATGGTAACCCGCGTGAGCGGCCATGTTGTGACGTCATCTCCATAGTGATACGTGGTGTGAGTGCGCATGCGCAGCGCGTGTTGTTAGGGTGATACGTGTTTCCGTCGTCCATTTTGTATACTGGAGGCCGCCATCTTGGTTTCTGTGGTAGCACGTGATTGCTATGTTACCCAATTGTTCTGCAATAAGACGGGGTATGTTCGGAGGGTATGTTCCTTTGTAGAAGAGTAAATCTAATTACCACAAACAACCCGACAATCCTTCCAAATCACCAAAATCCACCCGAACTTTTACTATTTCGAATTCTTCCAGAATTCTCTGTTTCTATCTATATATGTAATAGTTTTCCTCTACCTGACCATGTTCCTTTGTTCCAGAGTATACACCAGTAGCGTAGAAGAGCCTATTATTTGGAACAGTTTACCTTATTATTACTATATTTAGCAATTTCTGGTCTATTCTTGTTAGTTCTGACCCTATTCCAAGTACTCTTGTTGTTTCATTTATCTAGATTATAACCAACCAACCAGATTGCTTGATTTCCCATAGTCTGTATGCTGGGTTATCTCCCTTCTGCATAATAAAAGCAGTCCCAAAGCCAATAAGCTATCGAGCAGTTACTGATAAGTCATTGCTCGAACGACTCTAAGCCCATCGAGCAAATGAGCTATCGAGCAATTGCTCGATCGAGTGACTCCTCGAACGACTCTTCGACTCATTTCAGTATTTGAGGATACCCATGACCCGGTATTGTATTATTTGAGGATACCTATACCAAATATCCCTTATAAGCTAAAGAGCCAAGAGAGTAATTGCTCCATGAGCAATTGCTCGAACGACTCGAAGCTCATCGAGCAAATGAGCCTTAGAGCAACTGCTCGTTCGAGTGACTCCTCGAACGACTCTACGACTCATTTCAGAAAAAAGGGATTCTAGGGCCTAAAGGGATTCCGTAAGTAGGGCTTTTTCCCAAATAAGCCAAAGAGCCAAGAGAGTAATTGCTCCATGAGCAATTGCTAGAACGACTCGAAGCTCATCGAGCAAATGAGCCTTAGAGCAAATGCTCGATCGAGTGACTCCTCGAACGACTCTTAGACTCATTTCAGTATTGGGGATACTTGTTGGACTTTACATCCGGGTACTTCTGTTGGGGTAGTAGATAAAAAACAAACAACAATATATATAACATTTCATTTTTATTCAAGTATACAATTCAATGTCTCAATGCATTTCTCTTTGTAGTTCTTCTTGCATGGGCTAACCATTTCATCTTCTTGTGGGTTGGAGCTTCTTCCCATCGCATGGCTAGGTTCTTGATAAAACACATTCTCTCATTTGATAACTTGGCTTTGTTGGTTGCTTTAATTTCCTGGCTGGCATCTTTTGGTTCCTCTTTCTCTAGCTGTTTCATAGTAGTAACTTCAGTCTTCTTAGTAGTAACTTCATTTGTGGTTTGAGTGGAAACATCCTTCGTATCTTCAGTAGTAACTTCATTCGTGGTTTGAGTGGAAACATCTTTCTTGACTTCAATCAAAACTTCGTTCTTAGTGGTAACTTCATTCTTTATGGGAGCTGGCATCTTTTTCTTGACTCCAGTAGAAACTTTGTTCTTAGTGGAAACTTCTTTCTTTGTGGGAGCTGGCATCTTTTTCTTGTCTTCTGTAGAAACTTCGTTCTTAATGGAAACATCTTTCTTTGTTTCTGTAGAAACTTTGTTCGCAGTAGTAACTTCGTTCCTGTTTATATTGGGAGTCAGTTCTTCTGTCTTTATTCTTTTGTTTACTGATCGGCCAGTATCCACACATCTTTGTTTCTTTCCATCAGCATCCATGTCTAGATTTTTTCTCTTGGCTGCATTTACCACACGATTCACTTGGGTCAGTTCCTGGGATGTCAGCTTTAATCCAGCATCATTCTTGAAGATCTGTATATGTGAGTCATCTTTGAATCTGAGCACTGTTGTTGACACAGACATCTTCACTCTTCGACGTTCAAAACGAAAATAAATTTATTTTTATACCAACACTCCTTTTATACTTTTCTAATCGTCTTCTTCTTCTTCATCATCATCATCTACTCGGAATGAGTAGTTTGTCATAAGGTTGTCGAACAGAAATCTTCGCTTTTCCAATGCATATTTCTGGGATTCTTCAAAGTCAAAGTCCTCTTCTTCACGAAGACGCTTGGCAGTTTCTTGAATTTTCTTGTGAATTGCGTCGTTGCAAAAATTTCGAATGTACACAAGGGTATGAATGTATTTCTCACTAATGGCTTCTCTAACATTCTTTTGAAGTGTTCTATATGCTGTTTCAACTGCATCTTCACTATCCATTCCATCTTCGATATATTTGTTCATGAGGTTGTCAAAATCGTTTTGGTATTTGTCAAAGGCACTTTGAACGATACCTCCCATCATAGAAACGTCTTCTTCTTCGTTTTCTTCTTCTTCTTCGTATTCCATATCTTCTGATAGTTCCGACGATTCATCAGAGTCCGAATCTCTTGACCAGTGTTTTGGTGCACAGCTGGATTGCATTGTGTCCGCTCTCTTCGAAGGTCAGATTACAAATAGCAAATTTCTTAGGAGCACGACCCTTTTATAGGATATCGGACAGTGCATTGATGACGGGTCTGATCAACTTTCCTAAAAATCCTCCTTTCTGTATGATCCGTCTTCTTTTCCGATAAGATAGTTCTCTCGTTGGTGAGGCAATTCTCCTTATTTCGTACTTGTGTGGAATCAGCTTAGCTCTCTCAGATTTGGTTATAGGTACTGCGCCCGTCAAGATGTTTGAAGCACAATCACATATACATTGTATCAAATCATCACTAGCCATCTTCAGCATAGTCTTGGCTTCATATCGATCCGCATCAGATAGGATTCGCAGTGTATCTAGATTTCTTTCTAATCTTGTAGTGTTGCTCGATTTTTCCGTTTGTCGGTTTGGGCAAACTTCTTCTTTGTGCCTCTTCATGTTAAATTTTCGAGAAAATGTTTTTCCACAGTACTCGCAGTTATGTATCGCCATGTCTTTACTCTTTCGTGGTCGTAGAACAAATGAATTTATTTTCGTTTTGAACGTCGAAGAGTGAAGATGTCTGTGTCAACAACAGTGCTCAGATTCAAAGATGACTTACATATACAGATCTTCAAGAATGATGCTGGATTAAAGCTGACATCCCAGGAACTGACCCAAGTGAATCGTGTGGTAAATGCAGCCAAGAGAAAAAATCTAGACATGGATGCTGATGGAAAGAAACAAAGATGTGTGGATACTGGCCGATCAGTAAACAAAAGAATAAAGACAGAAGAACTGACTCCCAATATAAACAGGAACGAGGTTACTACTGCGAACAAAGTTTCTACAGAAACAAAGAAAGATGTTTCCATTAAGAACGAAGTTTCTACAGAAGACAAGAAAAAGATGCCAGCTACCACAAAGAAAGAAGTTTCCACTAAGAACAAAGTTTCTACTGGAGTCAAGAAAAAGATGCCAGCTCCCATAAAGAATGAAGTTACCACTAAGAACGAAGTTTCGACTGAAGTCAAGAAAGATGTTTCCACTCAAACCACGAATGAAGTTACTACTGAAGATACGAAGGATGTTTCCACTCAAACCACAAATGAAGTTACTACTAAGAAGACTGAAGTTACTACTATGAAACAGCTAGAGAAAGAGGAACCAAAAGATGCCAGCCAGGAAATTAAAGCAACCAACAAAGCCAAGTTACCAAATGAGAGAATGTGTTTTATCAAGAACCTAGCCATGCGATGGGAAGAAGCTCCAACCCACAAGAAGATGAAATGGTTAGCCCATGCAAGAAGAACTACAAAGAGAAATGCATTGAGACATTGAATTGTATACTTGAATAAAAATGAAATGTTATATATATTGTTGTTTGTTTTTTATCTACTACCCCAACAGAAGTACCCGGATGTAAAGTCCAACAAGTATCCCCAATACTGAAATGAGTCTAAGAGTCGTTCGAGGAGTCACTCGATCGAGCATTTGCTCTAAGGCTCATTTGCTCGATGAGCTTCGAGTCGTTCGAGCAATTGCTCATGGAGCAATTACTCTCTTGGCTCTTTGGCTTATTTGGGAAAAAGCCCTACTTACGGAATCCCTTTAGGCCCTAGAATCCCTTTTTTCTGAAATGAGTCGTAGAGTCGTTCGAGGAGTCACTCGAACGAGCAGTTGCTCTAAGGCTCATTTGCTCGATGAGCTTCGAGTCGTTCGAGCAATTGCTCATGGAGCAATTACTCTCTTGGCTCTTTAGCTTATAAGGGATATTTGGTATAGGTATCCTCAAATAATACAATACCGGGTCATGGGTATCCTCAAATACTGAAATGAGTCGAAGAGTCGTTCGAGGAGTCACTCGATCGAGCAATTGCTCGATAGCTCATTTGCTCGATGGGCTTAGAGTCGTTCGAGCAATGACTTATCAGTAACTGCTCGATAGCTTATTGGCTTTGGGACTGCTTTTATTATGCAGAAGGGAGATAACCCAGCATACAGACTATGGGAAATCAAGCAATCTGGTTGGTTGGTTATAATCTAGATAAATGAAACAACAAGAGTACTTGGAATAGGGTCAGAACTAACAAGAATAGACCAGAAATTGCTAAATATAGTAATAATAAGGTAAACTGTTCCAAATAATAGGCTCTTCTACGCTACTGGTGTATACTCTGGAAAAAAGGAACATGGTCGGGTAGAGGAAAACTATTACATATATAGATAGAAATAGAGAATTCTGGAAGAATTCGAAATAGTAAAAGTTCGGGTGGATTTTGGTGATTTGGAAGGATTGTCGGGTTGTTTGTGGTAATTAGATTTACTCTTCTACAAAGGAACATACCCTCCGAACATACCCCGTCTTATTGCAGAACAATTGGGTAACATAGCAATCACGTGCTACCACAGAAACCAAGATGGCGGCCTCCAGTATACAAAATGGACGACGGAAACACGTATCACCCTAACAACACGCGCTGCGCATGCGCACTCACACCACGTATCACTATGGGGATGACGTCACAACATGGCCGCTTACGCGGGTTACCATGACAACATAACATGGCGCCACTACGTCACGTGACATGACGTCACATTCGAGGTCCCCCACCGAGGTCCACCAACTGTTCCCTCAAAAGCCCCTGACATACTACTTAGGTGCATCACCTATGTATAGTGCGCCTTAGTACGCAGCGTCACCGTGCCCCCACGTAGTCAAATGTGCCTTGTCCAAGGAAACAGGGCGGATGGCGCAGGTCAGAATCTAAGCGTCGTTCTTTTGCAGAGGCGGACTGGGCCAAGAAAAGTTATCGAAAAAAGCACCAAGGGGGTCCAGACCAGCAGCAATTTTTTCTTCTGCGAACTGAACGAACGCAGCTTCCTTGCATCTGGGCGATCAATGGCAATCCACATAGTGAACATTTCGATAGGAGTTTATGCCTTCTTCACAGTGGCGTAGGAACCGGATGGGGGGGGGGATAAAGGGGGTATTTACCCCCCCCCCCCCCAAAAAAAAAACAAAAAATTTCCAAAACTTTGTAAATCATATCTAGTATCTACACGAAAATAATCACATACATCTGCATATTCTGCATCATATAGGCGCACATAAAAACTGTATGATCTACAACATTTTCAGTGCATAGAAAAGTTGGTAGCCGATGTCACTGACTGATGCCAAAACCGAACAGCGCTATTCTCAAAAATCGCCAATTAATTTTCATGATTTTTTTCATTTTTTGTCTCAAAAACATAGGTTATGACCCCTCATTGGAACGAGCTCGTTCCAATGAGGGGTCATAACCTATGTTTTGGAGACAAAAAATGAAAACAATTAGCTATTTAATATTTTTTTTTTTTGCAAGTGTCGTCTGCTTTTCATGTTAGGTAAAGGGATAAACATCAAAAATTAACAGCAACAATACCTTGATTTTTTCACTTGAGAAGCGAGGAAATGAGCTCTCTGTAGTTCATATTTCACAAATTTCTGGTATCCTCCTCCCGCACTCTCCCCCAGGTTTGGCTACGCAGAGCGGGCCGCCAAAGGCGACCCTGCTATCCCCTACAAGCTCCCGTTTACAATACCACCCCCACCCCCACCCCCAATATTATAAGCCTTCTACGCCCCTGCTTCTCCATCGATCATTGGACAAAAATGGTTATACCGGGGGTGGTGGGAGGACCCATGGAGGAGATGTAGTAGTTCGGCCGAATCTGAGAAAAGTTTGATTTTTTAAATTTGAGGAACGATTGTTTTCATTCATCTGAGCGATCCATAGCTGACTAGACTGTCAATGGCAGTCTACATAGAGAACGATTCGATACACCGGCAGTCCATGCAATCAGATTCAATCGCCTTTTGGTCATTTTCACGAAATTTCACGTATCAAATTTGGGGGCCAATGGGTAACACAATAGGGGACCATCGGGAATTTTCCCGGTGGACGATACGGCCAGTCCACCTCTGGTCTTTCGGTTGAAGTCCAATGCTGCAACCAGCCCTTAGTGCGAGCCACTACAGGCCCTAGAGTGAGCCACTACAAGCCTTAGTGTGAGCCACGTAAGTATAACTTGTAGACGATTTTATTACCTATCCACTAAATCAACCAATGAGCCACTGCGGTCCCTAGAGTGGGCCAAGCAAGTACAACATGTAGATGATTTGATACCTATGGAGCAAATGACAGATCGGTGGAGATTGTCTAATACTACAGCAACCCACGGGAGAAAAGTGATCATTAAACATTGAAGAGTGCTGAAAAAACTTGTCTATCACATCGATCTCATGAAATTGTTCAGTGCTTTTAGGATATTTTTGAGTTCCACTGGCAACTTGGCAAGTGTGAAAAGCTCTTTTCTGGCTCTCAATTATTTTTTTACATATTACATGAGCTCATTGCCATAGAAAAGAGTTTTTCATATTCAATGAAAATTGTTGTTGCCCTCTCCAATAAATTATCGTAAAATATTATAAAATAAAACGAGGGGTCATTGAGTTCGTGGTTTCCGATGCTTAGGGAAAACATTGCGAAAGACAGTGAAAAGGGGTGTCAAATGTGCAATTTAGGAGTAGTGGAGATCCTGGAATACCTTTTATTCGAGTGTCCATAACAGGAGTCTAACAGAATAAGATTCTCTTGAAAAATGGTGATGCAGGATGGGAGAATGAAAAATAGGCGGCAACTGGGTGACGTTAGGGCGAGGGTTAGTATGCTAACAGAAGAGTCTTCTCTTTCTCCTCAATGTACACCACAACGCCAATTTCAGAGCACTTGTTGCACATTGTTGGAGGTGAGGGAACTTTCTTTTTGGGTTTCTGGGTGTTAAAAACATATTACTCGTTCGACATTACAGTACGGCCGCCGTGGACTGGTAACTTTCCACCGGTGGGCATTATTGTCGCGGACGCAATAATATTAGATTCCAAACACTAATTACAGAAATAATCTTCAAAAAATTAATTAATGAAGCACCGGGTAATGATTTTTATTATCTAGTAAACACATGCGTGTACATCACTTCCCATGCATGGATTATGACCAGTCCACGGCGACAGCACTATAATTCAACGCTGTATCAGTCAACCCTCCGACGACTGGCAGAAGAAAACAGTATTTAACCCTTTACCCAACGCAGACGATATCAAAATTTATTTTTAAATATAATTTTTTTAAATTTTTCAAAAAATTTCAACAAAACCATATCATGTGACCCCTCGTTGGAACGAGCTCGTTCCAACGAGGAGTCACATGATATGGTTTTGTTAAAATTTTTTGAAAAATAATATTTTTTCAATTGTTGAATTTGCACATTACGCGGGCGGATGCGGCCGATTCGTTGGGTAAAGGGTTAACCGATCCTGTTTTTTCAGTACATACCTAAATGCATGCATCGGGGCACGAGAACTGATAAATAATTGTTGATAAAAATCTTCTTAAATGCAGTGGTTTCACATTGGGAAACAGTTGGAATAATTTGGACTGGACATTCAAAGGAGTGTTTCTGTTCCTAGGGGTAAAAATCTATCGAACTGTAAAACAGTTTGATAATGATAGATAGAAGGCGTAGGTTGGAGGTGAGGGAGCACTAGGGCACGTTCATGTAGGCGTGAATTTATTGTAAGTACATACGGGGAAGTGTGTGGAAACTTGAAAGTACCATGACGCTCAGTACTGTAATTTCAAAAACAAGCTCTTTCTCGATCAAAACACGATCTGCTCACGGCTCAGTTATTCCGGGGTTTTATCTTACAATATGAACAAGTTGGCTCCGTAATTTCTCTAGTACAGCGCGTATCAGGGGCCCTTGAGACGAAATCTGTATCTTGCAACTGTATAATACAGGTGTGTGCTTGGTTACAATTTGATAGGTTACTATTTATAGAAATTTATAAGCTTTCGAGACGCGTTTGTGAGGCACCCTGTGCGTTTCTATATACGAAAGGAGGGGAGAAAAAACATCTCTCAAAAGTATAATTATTAAATTATGGAACTACATTTCTTTTTTGTATCTGAATCACTGGAAGCAATCAAACTGGAACAACACGAAGTCAGACTGTTAAAGCGCACAGTCCTTTCGGAATGTTGCACGTGTACGAGCTCTATACGTTTATCAGATGATCGCAAAAGTTCAAGGCAGCCGCACAGAGTTTCAACCGAAACAATAAAAATTTCTCTGAGTCTGAAAATTCAGTCCGAAAAGTGTTAGTTAACTCTCTACTCAAGGCTCACGAAAACACAATTTAGTGTTTTAAATATTTTTGTAACACTTTTTCTCGAAAGGTTTCTACATAACCGTATCATGTGATCCCCTCATTGGACGAGCTGCTGGAGCTCGTCCAGTGAGGGAGGTCATATGATAGGGTTTTGTTGAAACTGTTGGGAAAATAATGCTCAATTAGTACATTACGTGGGAAGATTTGGCAGATTCGTTAGATAAAGACTTAATCAAGTTAGTACAGGTGAGAATTGGAAGTTAAATCTATCCACACCATTATGTGTATGTACAAAATGTTATATTAGAGTCTCGCTTTTATTTCGAAAGCTATATCTCGCCTTTCTGGAAAACAAAAACGCCACTCTTATACAATATGTTCTACACAAGCATAATGATGGTTATATATATTTCTTACCGAAAATAGTATGTGTCTCCGATGCAACGCAGGGACGTTTCATTTTCGAGAGGTGAAGTTCCACAGGGTTGGAAAGTGGATACAGAATTCCAACCAGATCGCTACTCAATCGCGATCCAGTCGAAATATTAGGTCCTCTTTTGGTAAAGGCAACACAGGGTGGGGGGCATAAAAGAAATGGTTGGCAGTGTTGGGTATGAAACAGGAAATATAGAAGGGCAATCTTTCAATTATTCATTATCCTTTCGATTGTTAGGGAAAGATGGAAGTTTGGAGTAAGAAGATGCACATTAATAGGGAGATTATTGGTCTACCTTTCCGGGAATCACTGCCAAATAGAAATGGGTTATGATGTGTTAATAAACGCAGGCCTGGACAAGAAGAGTTAATTTGTTAAACACCAAGATTATGAAAATTTATAGCATAACATTTGTTTGCAGCCACATGTCGTGTGCCTATTCAGGGAGACGATATTTTACTTGAAACGATTGCTCTATATATATGTTTTTAAGAAGATATTGATTGATTGTCCATTAGATTAGATTAAACATATTTTATTTGTTATAATTAACAAAAAGGATTGGATAACAAGTGCCTAGCACTTAGATAATATCCTTTCCTTAATATACAATTGAACATTACAATTGATTGTCCATTACTTTTTTCTCAAGAGAATCAGCTCTAAACAATGAAATATATAAGCTTTCAACTATACATCAGGATGGGGTTGACTCGGTAGAGGTGGGTGATCCACATCTTCGTCCTATTCTGGTGGCTTGTAGGCACGTTATTGGCAAAAGTTGCACGTCGGAATTTCCAACTTCTAGGAGAAAAGCCATCTCACTATCATATCATATATTTTATACCGTGATTACGTATTCTACAATATATGAAAAGCCTGTGACATAAATTTTAGCTTTACACACCAACCGTGATGAACACGCCAGCAATGGAATTTCAATAGTACAAAATTACGCCTACAGTAGAACTACATCCCTGTTGACCTTTGGTGACGTCGACCTGAATGCAAACTTGTTTAAATTTATCGCACGTCGCCTCGCGAAGAGTGAAATGGAAGTGGCAATTATTAATTTTGTTTTTAAATGGATTTACCTAATAAGATGCCAAAAATTAAAAAACATGCATTTTCTCATGTTAATAAAGAATGCATGACTCGAAATAGTATGTTATTATGTTATTGAAATGAAAAAGGCTCAGTTTCTTTTTTTCATTTCGTTTCGGCGATAAAATTGACAGCGGACTACCGCTCACCGATGCTCGTGTACACAAAAACAGATTCGCTCGTATGTACGTCTGGTGCTCAGTAAAATCGAGACAAAATAATAGCGATTCTTAATAATCTAACGATCGTGGTACACCAACCTGCTATGGGTATATTCTATATACACAAAGTTTCGATTGTTTTCGACCGCCTTGTGTTAAGTGTGGTGTCTCTTACCCGCAAACGCGGAATTCTGAGCATATTTACAACGTCAGGGACAACGTGGTCTCAAAGCGTCTGTCCTAGCGAACAAGTAAACCGAAATATCTACCAGGTTCCATCTGGACGAATGAGAAAATGAAATTGGTATCCGATTACACGCGATGAAAAGGTATGGCTGAATACATAACGTCTGTTCAGAGACGAAGCTGACTTTCCAATATTTCTCAGCATTGACCGCTAAGCAAGTGAGTATACTTTCCTTCTGATACCATGGCTACAGGTTTGGGAGTTACTATTTAACCAAATGCTATCCTCGTCAGTTTTGTTCTATGTGACCTGTTGGGGACAACATATAAAGTTTAATTCATCTGAAAGCACCTTTAGGGGCATCGCATCACAAGCATCAGAATGTCCCCACTGTACTTGTCACTTTTGTTGCATTGCAAATAGTAACGACACTGAACACTTTGATAGCAGGAGGACGAAAAACTCGACAAATATAAATCCTTATCAAGATAGGTGTTACAGTTCAGCCGCCGTGAACTGGTCACTCTCCACGGGTGGGCAATATTTTCACGGACGCAATAATTTTAGATTCTGATCATTAATTATATGAATAACCTCAGAAATTTAATTAATGAAGCTCCAGGTACAACCAGGTGCTTCATTAATTAAATTTTTGCAGATGATGATTTTTGTTACCTCATAAACGCATGCGTGGACATCACAGCCACGCGTGGATTACGGATAGTCCACGGCGACTGTATCGTATGATTGTTCTGGTCTGATACCATCTTGATCTACTTATTTTTGTGTTAACCAATCGGCTTCTGGACTATTGCTCTGCCTCCCGTTCTTCTTATCCTTGTTTTGATAAACTTGATAACAGGATGAACCATTCTGTAACAGGAGTGATAATTTATTACAGTATAGGTGGGCTGCCTTTATTACTTTGCTGACAAATTCAGATTCAAAAACTACAAGAAGCGCCCCCATTCGATGGGATACATGGCAATATGCAATATGAATGAATTCAAATCGTTTAGAGGTTTAATGATTACCTAAATACTATTCAATTATATTGCTGGTAACAGGGATGACCTACCTTTTAATTTTGGGGAAATGTGGAACTATTCCAGTATTTTCAGCCTAACTAAAAGAGTATGTATATATAGGAATTGCTTGCCTTTACTACTATTTTATGCATAAGCTATGCACTGTGTCCAGGGGGTGCGTTTTGGTTGAGGGAAAGGCTCAATCAGAACCAGACGAGCCAGCAGTTATCAACTTTTTTGTTTTGTCATGAATACTTTCAGTTAGAGTCTCTAAACTGATGTGATTCTGGGTAATCTTACATTACTGTTCAGAAGGAAGTATGAATTTTCCCAAGCTCTGAAAACCATATCACCAAATCAGAAAAAATTCATGATTTTTCGTGGATACTAGTACAATTCACTAATTCTGTGTCATGATTATACAAATTTCCCTTTGGTGGAATGGAAGAAGTGTATTTGTTCTGCAAGAATCAGTTTAGACATAAAAATCGCACCAAAAAAAATCAGACATGTACACATGAAAAGTGAGGAGTAACAGGAGGGACGCCAAACATGGGTAAACCAGCCTTGGTAGTAATTAGGTAGAATCTGCAGTACGTGGAGAGTGGATTGTAACTAAATCACCCGCGGAGTGAAGTTATCACCCAAACTATAACTGCCAAATTTTGTATATATCGACTAAAAACACAATCAATGTTTAAGCCAATGGACCTCCGTGTTTAACCCGGAGGTCCATTGGCTGAAACTTAACCCGGAGGACCATTGGCTGAAACTTTGCTTGTGCTTGTTATGCTTTGCAACAAATTTGCAATTATTGCTTGGGTGGAATCTCCAGTTTGTGGGTGATTTAATGATAATACACTCTCCACGTAATGTACGAGAGATCAAGGCGTCATTTTAGTTTTTGCTGTTCTATTGTATGATTCAAATAACCGCACAAGAGGCCCTTTTTTAATTGAAAATTATTTTTGAGTACCCAAACATCCACTTGAAAAAAGGGACCTCTATATAACTTTTTTGCTTACTTTTATCCAAAACATCCGTGTCACAACATAGGAGGCGAGTTGACTCGACTCCGGCGTATTGGGTGTTAACTGATGGCGAGAATCAGTAATTCTGTTTAAGTTGTCTTTTCAAAACCTAAAGGTGTCTGTATGATACCGATGTTATGCGGTGCTTGCTTTTCAAAATACACGCTTTGCTTGCGTCAAACTCGTTTCGCACATTAACGTTTTACATGTGCTATTTTGCAATACAACGTGTACGAGGAAGTGTAACAAATAATTCAAAGCGTCAGAAAAACACATTTAGAATATGTTCTACAGTGTTATAGGAAATTTATTGTTGCTTCACGGAGATTTCAAAACTGAAAAGAGATGCTTGTTTGGCGTTAATGCGTTAGGTAACTGTAAAAGAAATATTCCATAAGATTTTATTTGATGTGAAGTCGAAATGAGGGTCCAAATTCTACAGTAGAGTTCACCCATTACCCACGACAAACAGTATTCGCCTCGTCGGGTTGTAGTAGAGTACAGCGAACTATTGTCCCATTTTGATCTATTCGTGCGGCAGGCTTTTCTCCCCCACTGCATGTATAATATACGTGTGTCCCGGGGGAGATAGCAGGGAGAGACAGATGTATCCCACCCCACCCACGTGACGTTATACATTTATAACGTTATTATGGCGTTATGCATATCGTATCAGTTTCTTGCTACCCACTAGTTCATACTGACGTCATTGGAATGCAGTGTGATCAAAGTTCGATGCTCTAAAACTCTTCAACCCTCAAGCTTCCACCGTTCCTAATCGATTTCGTGGTATGTACTTTTGGTACATACATAACTTGTGCATGCTCTTTCCGATGGTGTCATCAGTTTCTCAAAACAACGAATACTAAATGAGTTAATTAAATCAGCACGTGACTCCCAATTACCTCTGGCTAACGTAATCGCTGCATGGTGGGGGGAGAAAAATAATCCTCGATGAGTCTGAAGGTGGGAATGGGGAAATCTCACCCTCGGGGCAAGATATTTGAACCAGACCCTCGGCAAGCCTCGGGTCTGGTTCAGATATCTTGCCTCTCGGGTGAGATTTCCCCATCCCACCTCCAGACTCATCGGGTATCATAATAATCCTGATCGGTACATTTAAATACAAACTTTTTCCCTTTGCAGTTTGCTTTTTGAATTGAAAATCAGTCAGACAGTGATATAGAATTCTTGTTGGCCACGGAGTGCAGTGAGCTAGAGTTCTCCGTATCAATAGACCCGAAGTTAGAACGCAGCAGCTTGGTTTGTTCAAAGAAATCCGCAAACAAAACTTATTGTGATGATAACATGGTATGAGGTTTGCGGTTAATGTTCAGTCGAGCCGCAAACCCTAGACCATGTTACCGTTAGTTCATCAGAATAACAGATATGTTCCAATAAGACCTACCCATAGCCAAAAAGACCATTTTGTGAAAGAACTAATCAACTTTTAACGATAATAAGTTTAGTAAATAAATCTCTTGTTTACCCCACCTGACCTAATCTAAAAAAGTCGATAAGGCCTCAGAAAGTTAAGAATCTGTTTCTCGGGCCCTCCCAAATGGTTATTTTGGCTGTCGCATGCTCTCTTTTATAACCAATGCAAACTTAAAAAGTAAAACTTAAATGGTTGGTTTATGTCTGATATTTTACCCAAAATTAATAAAATTGATTAAATGTATCATTGAGTGCAACAAAAGGCTTTGCAATGCTTTAGCACCCAAGAGAAGTAATACACCACCACCCGTGCTACTCTTTAGATTATGGAGCCTAAAACATAAAACAAACCTAGCACCTGATCTTTTAATGGCAAAACATAATTACACAAATAAAAAGTAAAATAAAAAACCGGCTGCCCGCATGCAATTTTTACAAAAATGGCCTGAGAAACAGAAGATCTGCTCTGAGAGGCCTAAACATTCATTTTCTTTGCAGCAACGCAACGTTTTGTTTCTCAATCGAGATTTGCTTTGAAAGAATCTTTGATGGCTTTACTAGTGTGGAAGAGAACTCACCACTGCTATAGTTTTATGTTACGCCCCGAAGTTCCACTAATTGGGTAAATGTCTTGATGTTTTTGAGGTGAATTAACTCTTTGATACTTTTGTACGTCTTATGACGTACGAAATTAAACAGCGCGTTGATACTTTAGTACGTCCTATGACGTACGCAATCAAACAGGGAGTTGATACTTTGTGGTCATTTGTTTTGTTATTATTTTTCGATTTTTTAAAGTTTTAACCTCAATTCTTATTTTCTCTCGAATAGTGCTCAGTGACAATCGCTGAGCCAAATGTTATCGCAGCTTAAAATACTAATATAATCCTACTGTCAAGACTTCTTAACCGGTTAAGTGCAAGAAGCCACTATCAGGGCTTTCAAAAAATGAGGATACCAGAACAAAAGCTAACACTACCCTTGCTTATATTTCATATTCAGTCAAACACAAATAATGTTTTGTTTATAAATAAATTTGTTTTATTACAAATTATTGGAGAGTGCCTGTGGGCACTCTCCAATAATTTGTAATGAAACAAGTTTTGAATAACAAATTCAGACCACCAAAAATAATCTAGCCCTCAACCAGATAACCACTATTGTGAAAATTTCTTGTTATTTATACTTTCCGACTTTTGACGTCGCATTTTTAAAAGCGTTGAAGAAACTGAATTCTCAGTGACGTTTGAACGTCAGGATAATTAAAGACTCAAAGGGTTAAACATTTGTTGATTGGAATATTTATAACTGGTTCGCTAAAAACAATCTGTATATGCTTTTGTGACTAAAGGAACATCACAAGAAATGAATGATCGTCTGCGCGCTAAGCCCACGAAAGATGGGTAAAAAGATGGGTGAAGCTTACTTTAATCAATTATATCCAGTAAGCTTGTTGTGACATGATCCATCTATTGTTTTGTATATATAGCATTGATCTCAAGTAAGAATTCAGTTATAGTTTGGATTTTCAAACGTTACTCGGTTTCATATCATGAGCTATTGCAGTAATATTGTTCGGATATCCAGCAAGTCCAGTTGTTAACCCTTTACCTAACCTGAAAAGCAGACGGCACTTGCAAAAATAATTCTTGAATAACTAATTTTTTTCATTTTTTGTCTCAAAAACATAGGTTATGACCCCTCATTGGAACGAGCTCGACGAGCTCGTTCCACCGAGGTGTCATAACCTATGTTTTTGAGACAAAAAATTAAAAAATAATGAAAATTAATTGGTGATTTTTGAGAATAGCGCGGGCCGGTTTTGACCGTTACGTTAGGTAAAGGGTTAAATGTTTATTGCTATGCGATATTTGGAATACCAGATTCGCTATTAAATTGTTATCATCTTCAATTTGTCTCCGAGTCACCAGTTGGACACCCGAAGTACACAGTAGATACCCACGATTATATCCCATGGTTATATTAATTTTGTTGAACGAATCCGAGGCCGGGCATCGTTCTAGCTTGTCCAATGATCCAGTTCCATATTCCAATTCCATACTATAAAGATGTTTAACAAACTACCAGATAAAATACAGACAATCCTTGATCA
This sequence comes from Pictodentalium vernedei, assembly GCA_031216915.1. Classification (NCBI taxonomy): domain Eukaryota; kingdom Metazoa; phylum Mollusca; class Scaphopoda; order Dentaliida; family Dentaliidae; genus Pictodentalium; species Pictodentalium vernedei. The sequence goes on from CM062293.1 coordinate 441,340,209, forward strand.
TCTCCATCTGGATGACATGAAGATGCAGTGGACACTTCAGACTGGTGAGAATTCCACCGCGTTAATATTGTCATGGAACAAACAACCATCACAAAAGTCCCCTGCAAATAAACTGCGAGATAAGCGACGTGTGACGGAATACAACAAGAGAAAAAACACTGAACAGCTAAAACAACAGACTCCCCAGCATCAAAACTTTCAGTTTCCGCAGAACTCTCATAAATCGCCAGAAGTTAGTGTATGTGCTTCAAATGCTACATCAGGAACGCAGAAACACATTCGCAAGGACTCTGTGAGTACGGAAACATGCAACGTGGCACTAAGAATGCTGTGACTTTGTCATGGTCAACATCAACGACTACCAGTGCCCAAATATCGATATTTACACGAGACTCCGCCGTACAAAGTGACATTTGGTGAGCAAAGGGATCCAATTTGAGACGAGAGACATGTACAAACATCAAATTCTCGTCCATAAACAATAAACGAAGTTCAGAATAAAAACCATGAGGATATTTTTAATCCACAGTTTATCAAAATGGCGTCGACATAAGAATCTTAAATAATGTTGGGTATTGAGAGAATTTATCAAACGCTTTCTGGTGTCCCATTATTTTACAAACTAGAAACCAACATCGGTGTAATGAACTACCTCTTATAAGAGTTTGATCACATTATCTGTCACTCATCGAAGTATGAACGTGAGAGTAGACTATGTCGTGTCATATTAAAAATGAGCTTAAAACTTCTATTTACCGAATACGTACAGAAAACAACTACAAGCGCAAAGCGAGAGCCGAGCAACTATAGTTCGTCTCAGTTTTTAGTTTCAGCACAATGTTTGCTATGACGATTGGTTTGTTATAGAACAAAGACAGTTATGACCTAATGACATGGTACAACCGCAGGTATGCTATATATAATCAATGAATTTAATTTTTAAGCGGCGCTTCGTTGCGACAAAATTATATTTAATGATTTTATTTTTAACTCTTTGAACACGAGAGGCCATTTTAGAGGCAGGGAGACATGGTACGCCATACTTTCATCAAGAAGGATGCCTGCTAATTTAAGGATTGGGTGGACCAATCCAAGGCTGCACGTTGAAAATATTGATTGGTCTACCCCGGTCAACCCCGAAATAATGAATATGGACTCTTCTAATTGCTGCATTTCAACTACCATGGAAGATACCACCAGTGTTCAAAGGGTTAATTCTGTTCATGAGTATCATTATAGTAAGTATAAATTTTAAACGGGGATGGAAATGTGATTGCGTCACTTTATCGTAGTGCTCGGAACGCTCGCATCTCCTTCAGTGTGCAGCATCATTTAATTTGTCTCCAACGTGAAGGTATTCATTTTACATATTCGTCATTGACAGCGACTTTATAATCACGCCCTCCTCCTTCTTCTCCCAAATCCATTCGTATCTTCATGTCATCAAAACGGGACATGAGGACAATTCCAGTCACAGTATGTTCCAATACGACTAAAATCCTCGCTCTCTATTTGGACGAGGGGGATCGCTTAGTTTTTACTTCGTTTACGGCTACAGTTATTTATTTATGGGTGGAGTAAGCTGGAGTACCCGGAGAAAACCACCGAGCATCGACGAGCAACTGTCAGCTCCCCAACATTCTAACTCTGTTCAAGCTCGGCTCAAGCAGGGTTACAGTGGTTGATGCCTTAGTACACGGCGTCATCGTGCCCCCCCCCCCCCCCCCCCGGCTACAATATGTTACCGCCTGAGGACACAACGAGAAATGGATAAGAGGAGAGAGAGGATAACAATGAGAGAAGATTCAAAGCACAAACTAATTTTAAAATCGTATTTTTCAAGACCAGGGATCATTCTATGAATGTACACTCACAACCAACTAAACAGTTCATGATTTGAACTGAGATGGGGTGAGCTCGACCTTTATGTAAGTTATTGATTTTTTGTTGTCCAATGACGTTGTGGGGTACGCGAGAAGTTTATTTACTACATTTGTTGTCGTCAAAGTTGCTTTATTCATTTAAGTTGTCTTGTTCATTTCAGGATGTGGGTTTTGGGGCTTTGCGCAGGGTACTATTGGAACATATGCGTTATTGCGATGGAAGTTATCGGTTGAACATAAGCCGCAAACCTCAGACCATGTTATCGTCTATTCATCGCAATCGCTTATGTTTGCGGATGACTTTGAACAAACCAAGCTGTTGGTTTACCATAAGGTTGGGTGCCTTGGACAAATAGGCTTCCCGTGTGGCTATCCAGGACAATGTGTTCTAACTTCGGGTCTATTGAGAAGGAGAACTTCGCGTCTCGGTTGAACATAAGAGTATAGCTTGGTATCAGTCATCTGCATCGTCTCACAAACCTCAGACCATGTTACCGTCAATTCATCGCAGTAATGTATAATATGTGTATAGCAGCAACGTGGATCAATCAAGAATTAACTTTATGTAAGCAAAAAGTGAGAAAATATATAGAATATACCCATAGTAGCTTGGTGTACCAAATGTTCACCACGAGTGGTGAAGTGGTGTTAACCGCGAACCTTTAACACCACTTCACCGCGAGTGGTGAACACTTGGTACACCAAGCTACTCTGGGTATATTTTATTTATACCATGGTCATCAGATTATTAAGAGTCGCTTTTATTTTTTCTCGATTTTACTGAGCAGCAGCCGAAAATACGTGCGAATTTGTTTTTGTTTACATGAGCATCGGTGGGCGGTACTTCCGCAGTCAATTTTATCGCCGAAACGAAATGGAAAAAGAAACGGTGCCTTTCTCGTTTTAATAACATAATAACATACTTTTTCGAGCTATGGATGCTTTATTAACATGAGACAATGCATACTTGTTAATTTTTGACATCTTATGAGGTAAATCCATTCAAAAACGTAATAAATAATTGCCACTTTCATTTCACTCTTCGCGAGGCGACGTGTTTGTATTCAGGTCGACGCCACCAAAGGTCAAATTGGGAATAGTTCTACTGTAAGTGTAAAATTTAACTATTGAAATCCCATTGCTGGCGTTGTTCACCACGGTTGGTGTGAAAAGCTAAAATTTATGTCATAGGCTTTTTTATATTTTGTAGAATGGGTTATCATGATATAAAAAATATTTCGAAAAACTCACGTAAATACAAATGTGAAATTTTCGTATCAGTTTTTATGAAAATGCAGCCATGCTTAGCTATAGACTATCTATAACTAGTTTATGTTCAACGGGTACAGGGAGCGTAGATGTTGAACGTAACATCGAATCGCAAACCTCAGACCACGTCAGTGGTGGCGCTAAGGGGGCGTCGGGGGGGGGGGGGGGGGGGCTACAGCTCCCCCCACCCCCCGTCGGAGAGGGCCTGTTACAACCGATAATGTTACACCAACCAATAATGTATCATCAACGCATAATGTTATAACATAATGTAGTAAACAACCGATAATGTTGTAAACGCCGCATAATGTTATAACTTTAGTCAACGCGTTTTGTAGCAAAAATCAACGCATAATGTTATAACTCGAGTCGGCGTTTACAACCGATAATGTTACACCAACCAATAACGTATCATCAACGGTCCACCAGTCTGAAGGTAGGGTTCATTGCTCCGAGGGTTCATAGTTCCGAGGTTGGGGTATCACTGCTCCGAGGGTTCATTACTCCGAGGGTTCATAGCTCCGAGGGTTCATTGCTCCGATGGTTCATTACTCCGAGGGTTCATTGCTCCGAGGGGTCATTACCCCGAGGGTTCATACTCCGAGGCTTCATTGGTGTGATGGTGTGGGTGGGGGGGGGAGGGGGGGGCGGCGGTGACGATTATGGTTGGGCCCGATGTATGTGTGTGTGCGTGTGTGTGGGGGACACATACACACATCGGGCCCAACCATAATCGTCACCGCCATGAGGTTCATCGTTCCGAGGGTCCATTGATCCCAGGGTTCATGGCTCCTAGGATTCATTACTCCGATGGTTCATTGTAGCAAGGGTCCATTACTCCAAGGGTTCACTGTTCCGAGGGGTCATTACCCCGAGGGTTCATACTCCGAGGCTTCATTACTCCGACGGTGTGTGTGGGGGGGGGGGGGCTGGCGGTGACGATTATGGTTGGGCCCGATGTATGTGTGTGCGTGTGTGGGGGGACACACACACATACACACATCGGGCCCAACCATAATCGTCACCGCCGTGGGTGAGGTAGCGCACATCTGGGCCGTATCCGTTCACGATTCCAGAGGGAGGGAGGCGTCAATGGGTCCAATCCGGGCATTATACGGTACAGGTCATTAAAATAGTGTACGTGTGTGAGAGAGAGAGACACACACGCACACAGACACACACGCTCACACATAAACACACGCACACACACACAAACACACGCACAGACAGGGCGCAACGATAATCGTCAGCGTCGTGGGGGTGCGGACCCCATCCGTTCACAAGCCCAGCGGACTTTATGTTCAATAGAAGTGATTGATAGTTGGTGATGTACTGATGTATAGGGATGGCATAGCATGATGATGAGTTGAAGAAGTGTTTCGAAAAAAATAAAGCGAGACCGTTCCCTTGTTGGTAAGGGGACTGTACTCGTGTGTCAAAGTTTCCCGAGGATACGATTCAGTTTCCAGACGGTTAAACCGAATTGTATTCTAGGGCTAGACACTACACTTCCATTGCATGTATGGGGCATGGTGACGAAAATGTGCTAAAGTGTATCGCACACTGGCGGTATGCGTCCTTTAACCAATGCTAAATTTACTGAGATAGTACGTCGGAGTGTCTGAGATTGACTCGCCGCTACTCGGTTGTTCTCCCAGGGCACTCCGTTTTCCTCCACCCGTGACATTGTCTGGCACGGTATGACCTCAGATGTTAAAGTCTTACAACTAAAGCACCAAAGAAACTAATAATTAAATATCTTGTGGTCAGACCAGATGTATTCGCTTTATCTACCCTATGAATGGCAAGTATAGTCACCATGCCTCAAACATCTCACTTAATACCAAATTATTATATAAATTATGGCAATCACAGGTGCAAAAAGATGAGCAGTTTGAAATCTGAACACTGCTGCTTAGATGAAGCAGTGTTCATATTTTAAACTACTTATTCATCTCCACCGTTAATTGCCAGGTCTCAGAAACTACATGTGCGGATTCATGCATGGCTTGAACCATTGAAACCTACAATTAGAAGTTTAGTAAATAATAAAAAGACTTTCATAACTTTTTTTATTTCAGAAATGATTATCATGTTCATTGCAAAATTTTAATATAATAAAAACATAAGACTGTTCTCTCTCTCTCTCTCTCTCTCTCTCTCTCTCTCTCTCTCTCTCTCTCTCTCTCTCTCTCTCTCTCTCTCAAACACGCCCTCACTCCGGTTTCGCAATTAATTTAACAATGTTAGGCATTTCTTTGCCAAAATGTCAGCACAATATTTCCAAGCATTTCAAAATTAGGTGGGTGATATCCTACGTGTCCACACTCCTTAGAAATCATTAGTCATTTGGGTTCCTTCAATAACCTATTGGTATTGTGATTACCCACCCCCACTACCACCCTCCCCAACAAAAAAACACGATTAGTCTCTTGTGCTCGCGTTTGTGTATCAAAGCTAAAGCACACAAAGCGACATGTGTGAGTTGTATATCGTTCTTAACTGGTAGAGTGCTGAATTATATTGGGCTTTCTGAATAGGTTAGCCTAAATTTGCCTTGTTGGGGTATAAGGGAGAGTGCCTATAGGCACTCTCCCTTATATTCCAACAAGGCAAATTTTGGTAGATTGGACAGTTTTAATCTTAACCCTGTCAGAAGCCGATCCTAAAACTACTGATCCAGTATGTAGCAGTGAAAAATATCGAAGTAGAGCCCAATTTTGGGCTTTCAGCACTCTACCAGTTAAAGCTTTCCATATTCGGGAGATCCAGAGGTCATACTTCATCCCGTGACATCATCACCAAATTGTGACGTCATAACCAAGGGTATGACATCCATCATCAGAATAGCTACGTTATCACCGGGATAATCACGTCATCGTAGTGGTATCAAGTGCCCATGTACGTACCTAAGGCGTCACATGCTTCTGCCGGATGCAGGGTGCGGTTGTCGTATAAACGTTGTCAGAAGATGGAGGTGCCCTTGGACCAGCAACGTTTTCGCTGAACGGAGTGATCTCGCCTGCTCTGGGTGCCATCGAATTACCGAAACCGACCCGAAAATGATCGAGCATCTTCGGAAACGGATTCCGGTTGCCGCCGGAACCTTCCGAACGTATCCCAGACGAATCAAAGCGGTGAAGTCAATGAGTGTGGAGTGATATTGCCATTCCTATGGGACGTCGAATCACCGAACGCGTCACGACAATGGCTTTTCTCCCGTCATCGTTGGTGTTATCCCAAGACACATGACATTGTGTCCATGTGCCAAACCACAAGGTGCTGGTACACAAAAGAACATGAACACATACCTGGTACTCTCACTGGGTCGATTGTGTTGATACTATGGAAACATCGGGAGAAAAGCCATTGTCGTGGCGCGTTTGGTGATTCAACGACGTACAGGAAAGGTGAGATCACTCCCAACTCATTCACTTCATCGCTTCGATGCTCCGGGATGCGTTTAAGAGGTTCCGGTGGCCACGGAAATCGTTTCTCAAGATTTCCGATCATTTTCGACTCGAGTTCGGTAATTCGATGTCGCCTAGGGCAGTGGAGATCACTCCATTCAGTGAAAACGTTGTTGGTCCATGGACGCCATCTTGTGACGTCATTTCTCTGACAACCGCCCCTGCGAAAACGTGTGACATCATAGATGCGCTCCTGAAACCATGGTGATGTCGCCCCTATCCTGGAGATGACGTAACTGTTCTGATGATGACATCACTATTTGGTGATAACGTCACATACTTGGTGATGATGTCATCGTGATATTTAGTCCCTAGGATCCCCGCAATATGACAATCTTACAGCATTATATACTTCATGTGTGTAATTAAAACATTTTGGCAGAAATCTGCGTGTATCCAGGCTAGATTGTTGACCGTACATGAAAATTTCAATAGCTTAATGCGAATCTGTCCTAATTTTGCTGAGTGGCCATCTGATCTGTGTTAAAATAGTACATGACGTCATTCAAGATTTTGCGGACTGCGTAGATTCCAATTGTAAAATTCCAAATCACGCCATGTACCATTCTGACACAAATCAGATCGGGAAAAATAAAATTCGTCGGGCATTATAGAAAGCCAAAAATAACAGAGCTGTTTCATGTCGCATCGTATAAACAGAACAATCCAGATAGTAGGCCTAATAGAAAAAATATTGTAAAATTATTTGATTGTATGCCAAGTATATGGAGCCAAGAATGGAATGAATAATTTTTTTCGTATAGCGAAGTCATCAGTAAACATGACAAGTTGTCAGTGTTGTATCTATATGCGGCAGTACTTTTGACCATCTCTCTCTCTCTCTCTCTCTCTCTCTCTCTCTCTCTCTCTAACTGATGACTGTCGGTATGTCTGTCTCTCCATCAGTCTGTGTGTTTCTATATGTCTCTCTCTCACTCACTCTGCTCTCTCTGACTGTCTCTCCCTTCTGTGTGCGTGTCTGTATGCCTGTCTGCCTGTCAGTCTGTCTGCCTTACAGTTTTGCATCTGATACCATTTATTTCATCATTAGATACCTTTCATAAAACGTTCGGCGACGATTACAAATACGGATAGGGGTTTCACTACTTACTGGATGTAACTGAATATTAAAATATATTTATTATTTAACATTTAATCCTAATAAACTTTCTGTAAGATGTTTATTTATTTATTTATTTGGTGTTTTACGACACTTTAACATCAGGTCATATCGTGTCGGACAGTGTCACGGGTGGAGGAAGCCGGAATACCCGAGAGGACTACCGAGCAGCGGCGAGTCACTGCGAGACATTCCAACATACCAACTCAACAGAGTTAGCATTGGCTGAAGGATTGTGTACCACAAGCGTGCAATACGCCTTAGCACTTGTTCGCCATGGATATGAAGTATCATGCCCAAGGAAACAACTCGGTCGCACAGACCTGGAACTGAACCCGCAATTGTCAGAACCTTCGGATCACGAGTCCAATGCCCTACCGACTGGGCCACCAAGCTCCCCTGTAAGATGTTTACCGGAAATATAAATCATCCCTTTACCCAACATGGGAAGCAGACGACATTAATTTGCGAAGCACATTCTACAATAACTAAATACCTTCATTTTTGTCGTCTCAAAAACATTTCTTATGCACCCCCCCCCCCCCCCCCCCATTGGAACAAGCGCATCGCGCTCGTTCCAATGAGGGGCCATAAGATATGTTTCTGAGACAAAATTAATTTTGATTCGATATGTCTGCGAAGTAGGTTACAGATAGTTGCATTCAGTTACACCCAGTAACTAGTGAGACCCCTATCCGTGTTTTGTAATCGTCGTCGTACGTTGTACGAAAGATATTTATTGTCTAAACAGGAGTGCGTTAGAAATTGGTGACCGTAATACATGGCACTACCTAGTACATAAAATAAAAGGCAACGAAACCCAATGTTAAAGGAGTAATTTCGACTGATTTCACTAACCGTGGGGAATTTGACATATTAACTTTCATTTTGTCATTTCCAAAATAGTAACTGGCAATAATATTTTTGTGTATGGATCACCGGGATATACCCAGTGACCTATACACAAATATATTGTTGATACGTCGCCTGGTTGTTCCCTACAATTGCATTTTTTACAGTATACGTGGCTGTTGGATAGTTGAATGGAGGGGGGGGGGGGGGTGGTGGTGGTCACCCGGTCGGTGTTTGCCTAGTTAGTAATTACGGACACCCGCTTAAAGAGACATTCTAACACTGAATATTTTTTGAACAATTTTAAAGACTAATTAGAAATGATCAATGTCCCAAAATAAAGTGTCCGATATATGCGGCATGTCTATATTCGCTGCTATTACTTAAATATAGTGGTTTTGTACCTACATAAATTGTCGCTTCAACATAGAATCTAATTTCATTTTGGATCCAAAATGCATTTAAATTCTATGTTGAAGCGACGATTCGCGTAGTCACATAGGCAGTATATTTACGTCATCACAGCAAATATAGACATACCGTATATATCAGACAGTCAGAAATTTATAAATCGTCTTTAGAAATTGTTCAAAAAATGTTAAATGTTAGAATGTCACTTTAAGGATTGGCCTTGTTTATGAGCTAGCCTGGTTTACCTGTAGCGTATATATAAAATAAAAAAGATCCAGCTGTCACCGCTGCTTTATCACGTGATCCGTGATCAGTGCTATAAATGTGAAAAATTCAAAGTTATCGTCCAGTAAAAATTAAAGTAAATTAGGAATAATTACTGCACCGATGGAAATAAGTTGCCATATTAACGCTAACTAATCTTATAAGCAGTACCGATTCATTGAAAGCAACAGCTCTTGGTAGAATTTCTAGAGAATCTTTCTTTCTAAGAGCTTCCCTAGAAGTTGTGCCAAAGACTTGTGCCTAAAATGAAAGGTACGTATTGTAAAATTATGCGGTAATGTGACAACTTATTTCCAGCGGCATTGTATGCTTTTGCAAACTTTCTGTAGCAACCTATTTCCAGAATATATCGCTAACGATATATCTGGAAAACTGAGAAGCAGTCAACAGCAACCAAGCATTGAACCAGTTTGCAGTACCACCAAATAGTTCCCGAATACGATGGGCTATACCACTCCCTTTCCCAGATGCACAATAGAGGCGCCTGACACTAATAATGCTGTTGCCGCTTTCACGAATACCAATTGATGTGGCTAAATTGTTGGAAATGTGTAGAAATGGGTAAAATCTAGATGTTATTTCTTTGAACTGCTGCGACACCCTGTTAAAAGCGCCTAGCATCGTCATATCTCTAAAGAGTGCTTTTGAAATAATTATTTGCAGAATTTCTACTGGCAAAACAGGTAAAACCCCATGTTCTCTTGCATCTTGTCTGCCGGGTACATTGTCTTCCGAGTCACCACCCATCTGATTCGCCAGATCACGAGTATCACACGAATCAGGTATAGGTGACTGATTCGGGGAGACAAGGTCCCGTTCCAATGTATCATGTCTTCCACTAGCATTGTCATCAGAGTCACTACCTATCTGGTTCGCCCGATCACAAATATCAGACGAATCAGATGCAGGTATTTGATTCTGACGGACATTGCAAGTCGAGGTCTGTATGTTGTTCAATATTTTCGATCGATTCATGCTTGATGGACATATGCTAACATAGTGGTCACCATGGCCTTCGGCCATGTGTCCTAAATATAATGTGGGCAAGTTACCGTTGATTTGTCCATTGGGAGACAGAAGGCGTGTTCCGCCCGCACCAAGCGAAGAGGAGACAGAGATCTGAACGTGGTAAATTTCACTTACTCTCTGTAAAGTGATATGGTCACCATATGTCCCATCACGCCCCATGTTTGTAATGTACCGTCCAAAATCACCGTTTTCCACGTAATCACCCATATAATCACCAAGACTGTTATAAGGATTCCTCTGAAGGTCGGACACAATTTCGGATCGCAAGGTCTCTTGTGATCTATAGATACCAATATGGGCTAGCTGATCTGCAAGAGCGGCAAATTGGCAATTACCATCACCGGGTGGGTCTAATTGGACAGCAAAACCTGTTCCTTCAAGTTTCTCTTTGTGGGTGAGCACAATATAATATTTACTACGGTGTATAGCTTTGTGGGAACGACTTCGCCTCTTCTTCTCAGCCTCGGCTGTCACGCTGGTTATATCATTTACGGAGAACCACCTGACTACTGCAGTATTGTCTTTGGGCGAAAGATACCTCACTCGATAACGATGAAATTTTATATCTCTCTCCAGAATGGTGCCGCGAAGAACATAAAGTCGACGGGGTTCGTGGTGCTTAGCGTTTCTTATGCGAACAAGAACATTTTGTTTCACATTATAGAGTGATGACGGATTTTTGCCAAGCTCACGTCTTATCATTCTCCTCATGCAGCGTGAAGTAGCTGCAGCTGCTGCGGCACGGACTTTACCTCTATTTGTATCAAAATTGAGCAAATCTTTGGGTAATGGCTGTAGCTCATTCTGTCTTTTAGCTGATACATTTTCGATTGTAACACTGTCGTCTGAAAATTTAGCAAATGTTAGTCGATGGTTTTGCCGACCGAAATAAATCTCAAACGGTGTTTTCCAGTTCAGTTCTTCACGTACGTCGTCGTTCAAGATTGAAGCGTACTGGGGAAGGCGATTCACCCAGTTCACACCACGTTTTTTAAGGCTTACCAGATCATACATAATTTTTTTTCTAAGGACTCTGTGGGACCTCTCAATTTTCCCCTGACTCTGTGGGTGATAGGGGGAGCTCGATATTATTCGTACGTCCATTTTTTGCATAAGTCGTTTCACCGCACCTAGGAACTCACCTCCTCTATCGTGCTGTAAAACTCTGGGTGGACCGTGTTCTATGTATATATCTTCTAAGAAGCGTGCGACTTCTTTGCTGCTTTTAGTCGACATTGGCCGTAGCCACACATATCGACTAAAGATATCCATCAGGGACAGAACATATCTGTATGTCTTCCGATTATATGTCACCTTACAATTCAGCATGTCCATTATATCAACTTGATGTCGTTGTTGCACAGATGATGCTCGTATTGGCTTGAGCGCACAGCGATTAGAAAACTTAGCTTTCAGTAGGTGGTAAGATGTGGATTTATCCAAATATCGGTACACAGAGCGTTCACTGATGCCGCAAAACTGGCTACCAAGCCTGTGCTTGAGTTTTCTAGCGCCTGACCCTTTGCTTTTCTTCAGTGCCGCCTTTACTTGGTTTGCAATGTCTCCTGTTCGTAACACCTTTTTGCCGTTGTAAAGCAAATGGCCACCTTCGGCAATACTGTATGCATTTCTGTTTCTGTAGAAACGGACAAGTGCTGCCTTCTGCACTCTTGTGCGCCGTTTGACAGGCACAACAAAATTGCCCGTCATGCATCTCACAATAATGTCATATACGTCGTCATCCATAGGGCGAGTGCCATAACTTATTGAGTATCTTATGAGTGAAACCCATACCAATATACACAAAACCAGTAAGACGTAGAGCTTCATGGCTGTTTGACTGACCACTGAAAACTAAATTTTGTGGCATGCCTATGCCGATACGATACCCAGCATGCTAATATCAAAGGAAAACAAAACAAAAAGCCCTTTGCGAAATGAAAGCCATTGGTAGAGGATTCCGTGTCCTCAGAGACCTTTGAAATCAACATCCTAATACGCAGCAATACGGATGTCATTTATTTGAAATACAGAGCTATGTAAATTTCTTATACGAACTGCCGGTACCTGAAAACAATTTCCGAAGTCTGTGCTTGAAACACAATCACAATGACGGACAAAGTTAATAACAAATTAACCCTTAGCAAATTTAAAACATAGGCAATGAGAGTGTATGTGTGTGTGAGAGAGAGAGAGGTGGGGGGTGGCAGGGAGGGGAGAGAGGAGTGGGGACGGAGAGAGAGGAGAGAGGGTGGGGGAAGAAATTGGAAGCGGGGAGAAAAAGGGGATACATGTAGAGAAAGAAAAGTAGAGAGAGGGGAGGGAGAGAGGGGAGGAATCGAGTGGAAGATGGGGGTGGTGGAGAGGGGGTAGAGATAGAGGATTAGTGGGGGTAGAGAGAGAGAGAAGGGTGGGAGAGCGAAGGAGAGGAGAGAGATAAGGAGAGGGTGTGTGTGAGACAGACAGACGGACGGACGGACGGACGGCTAGACGGCTGGACGGACGGACGGACGGACGGACGGACAGACAGACGGACAGACAGACAGACAGAGATGGGAGGGAGTGAAAGGGGGAAAGTGAGCGAGAGATACAGAACGAGAAAGAGAGAGGAGAGGGGAAGAGAGGGAAGGTGCATGGAGATATAGAGCGAGAGAGGGAGATTGAGAGCATTAGGATATTAATTTAAAATTCTATTAGTAGCGTAGCTTGTACCTTAGACCCCTCTTTCAGGGGAACCCGCTGGGGAACCTTGGAAGAAGGTTATCATTTGATGGTTCTCATCACGTGACTATATCATTGGGTAGCCATGGTAACCCGCCATCTTGTGGCGTCATCACCATGTTGCCACGTCCCCTCTCCTGCGCATGCACTCAAGACATAGGGTCTTATATTTAGATTGGGGAATTTCCCATTGATGTTACGATGAATATATTGAGTGGGGATGGTGGCCATTGGTGGGTGGCCATCTTGTTTTCCAAAGCTCGTCCAACAAGACGAGGTATGTTTACTTGTTTTTGCGGGAAAATCGCTATTTCCTATTTTCGTGATATCGAATGGCCGAAATCGACTCGACAATGGTCAGAAATCATCGGAATCATCGGGTAATGACCGGAACCTCCCGATGGGTATTGCGGACCCTCGGAGCGATGGATACATGGGGTGTGTAGAGGGGAGGTAACATTCCCCAATCTAAATATAACACCATATTTGCACATGCGCGCACGCACAGGAGACGTGGCGTGGCAACATGGTGATGACGTCACAGTATGACGAGTTACCATGGCTACCCAATGATATAGTCACGTGATGAGAGTCTTGCAAATGAGAACCTTCTTCCTGGGTCCTGGAAAGAGGGGCGAAAGGTACATGCTATACTACTTCTAATATAAATGTTACAGTGTTGTAAACAAGAGCCTCGCGCATGCGCAATAGGCGAGGTCCCCCACCGAGGTCCCCCGAATGTGGGACAAGTCATACATGTTATACTATCCCGTTGGAGTAATGAAGCCTCGGAGTATGAACCCTCGGGGTAATGACCCCTCGGAACAGTGAACCCTTGGAGTAATGGACCCTTGCTACAATGAACCATCGGAGTAATGAATCCTAGGAGCCATGAACCCTGGGAGCAATGGACCCTCGGAACAATGAACCTCACGGCGGTGACGATTATGGTTGGGCCCAAAGTGTGTATGTGTGTGTGTGTCCGCCCACACACGCACACACATACATCCGGCCCAACAATAATCGTCACCGCCCCCCCACCCCCCCCCCCCCCCCACACACACACACACATACCCTGTCGGAGTAATGAAGCCTCGGAGTATGAACCCTCGAGGTAATGACCCCTCGGAGCAATGAACCCTCGGAGTAATGAACCCTCGGAGCAATGGACCCTCGGAGCTATGAACCCTCGGAGTAATGAACCCTCGGAGCAGTGAACCCTACCCTCGGAGCTATGAACCCTCGGGGCAATGAACCCTACCTTCAGACTGGTGGACCGTTGATGATACGTTATTGGTTGGTGTAACATTATCGGTTGTAAACGCCGACTCGAGTTATAACATTATGCGTTGATTTTTGCTACAAAACGCGTTGACTAAAGTTATAACATTATGCGGCGTTTGCAACATTATCGGTTGTTTACTACATTATGTTATAACATTATGCGTTGATGATACATTATTGGTTGGTGTAACATTATCGGTTGTAACAGGGCCAGCCCCCCCGTCGGAGATTTTTAGTCAGTCCGTCGGAGAGTCTCTTAAACCCGACTTCACGAGCAATTTCCGACAATCGAATGTAGATATCTCGTCTTGTTAGTCTCCAACCCGTGCAGCACTGGAACTTTGATAGAGAATAGTGATTCTCCCGAAATTCCTTAATGTCGTTCGTCAAACTGGCTTCATAGATGAAATATTTCCCGACCTTATTATAATATGTTTACTTTAACCCTTTACCTAAGGTAACGGCCAAAACCGACCAGCGCTATTCTCAGAAATCGCCAATTAATTTTCATTATTTTTTTCATTTTTTGTCTCAACAACATAGCTTATGACCCCTCGTTGGAACGAGCTCCTCGAGCTCGTTCCAACGAAGGGTCATAACCTATGTTTTTGAGACAAAAAATGAAAAAAATTAGTTATTCAAGAATTATTTTTGCAAGTGTCGTCTGCTTTTTAGGTTAGGTAAAGGATTAAATAATCAACAAACATACTCAATTTGCTTCTATTTTGGCTCTCCAATTTTCACTCATCTTCCTTCGTTTGGGAGGTCAAATGTTATAGCCCCCCTATCGGAGAGGTCAGCCCCCTGTCGAGAAATCCCTGGCGCCACCTCTGGACCACGTAACTGTCAATTCATTATAATAATGTATATGTTCCAATAAGACCCTACACATAGCCCCAAATCGTGAAATGAACAAGGCAACGTTTAACGAAAACAAGTTTAGTAAATAAACCTCTTGTGTACCCCACGACGTCACTGGACAAACAATCAATTAATCAGATAAAGGTCGAGGTCAGTCCATATCAGTTTTCAAATCGTAAACTGATTTGTAGTTTGAACAACACTTCATTCGGAACATCGTCTGCGGAACTTGTAAAAAATCTAGAAAAATGAAGTGGTTTCCATGTCAATCCGTTGATGAAATAATTGCGACCCGGGCAACCGCAATTCAAATATTTCGTGTGGTGACGTCAAACAGTAACATATCCTACACTGCAAAAAAATATGGGTTCTCTTTAGAACCAAAACTGGTTCTAATCTTGTCCCAGAGATGGAACCAGCTCTGTTTAAACAGTATTTATCTCAAATCAAATAAATTTACCAAGATTAGCATTCAATTTTAACAGAATATTACACGAACTGAAGTAGATTCAGCAGTAAACTTGGAGCTTATTCAACGCAGTCGCGAAACATTTTGAAACAAAGGAGATATGAACAGTTTGCATATCGAACCAGTTTTGGTTCTGTATAGAACCAAAACTGGTTCGATATGCCAACTGTTCATATCTCCTTTGTTTAATAATGATTTGAGACAACCTCGTATAAGCTTTAAACTTACTGTTGAAACCCCCTCAATTTATATTTAATTCTGTTAATATTTAATGTTAATCTTTATAAATTTATTTGATTTGAAATAAATACTGTTTAAACAGAACTGGTTGGACAAGATTAGAACCAGTTTTGGTTCTAAAGAGAACCTATATTTTTTGCAGTGTACTGGTGTCTTAGAAACAGAAAAAAACTACGAGAGCTCTTGTGCAATCAGATAGCGGGGATTTATTTCTTATTGGAACATTACTGTACGGCCGCCGTGGACTGGTCACTTTCCACGGGTTGGCAAAATTTCCACGGACGCACAAATATTAGATTTCAACACTAATTACATGAATAATCATCAAAAATTTAATTAAGGAAGCACTGGATACAACCCGGTGCTTCATTAATTAAAATTTTGCCGATGGTGATTTTTATTACCTGGTAAACGCATGCATGGACATCACTGTCCACACGTAGATTTCGACCAGTGCACGGCGACAGTAGTGTAGGTAGCCGCGGCTTAGCATACATAAAATTCCGACATGGCAGATGGATACAGCCAAAGGCCTGAATTGCGAATTTGTCATACTGGAAATCTATCATAATATGTTGCGGGTGTAGTGATTTTCTAATCCAAGTCGTCCTCCTTCCTGGTGGTGAAGTGAAAATAGTCAAGTATACTCCGTCGAGTCGCTTTTTGGAATAACTTTCAAAGATGATGTCTGCTTTCCTGTCAGTCAAATATTTACATAACATTTCAGCTGTCGAGTTATAATTATTTTTGTGTTAGTTAGTATTAATTTCAGGCTGTATGGTTCCCAAATCGTTTAGTTGACTCTGTACTTTTCAGACCTTGCGTAACTTTATTTGTGTACGTAACCATCTTCTCGGTTCAATTTTCTAGCGGGATTCGAATGTTTGATATTTGACTACGTGGACGTCGCGTGTGTTTATGCACCCTGGCAAACATCAAAACAAAGCTCTACACCGACGAGGTGACCAATCACAGCTTGCAATTTTTTCCCGCAGTACGACAAAACTATTTAATTCATTTCATCAGGATAAATGCCATTAATGTTGGTACCATCGGGCCGATTGTGTTCTTCAGCTAGAACATAAATGTACATAATTGCAGTGGAGTTGTGATGAGAGTAATTATACTCGTTTTAGTTTAACACACCGGAAGTAGTTATATCTAAACTTCATTTTATGACGTCTTACGCGAGTCCATTCTCTGATATAATTAGATAGACTAGAAAAAAATATTCATTTGGAACAGATTGGGCAGTGCTTTCAGCGAAAAGATAATAGTCATTCTTATAGAATTAACTATACTTTCGATCATGGTCAGCCTAAGTACCAGCTAATTTATCTTCGATTTTTAAAAAAAAACAATTCAATTAACCTAGGAAAATATATTATGGTATTGTTCAGAATGAAAGAGAAGAAGGTTTGCTGCGGTATAGCTGTGTATGTACATTCTTTACGCCTTTAACTATGTTTTTCGCGTGTGTACACATGCCCCGATATTTTTATAGGTTGATATTTACTGTACATTAATATTACTTTACAGATAAAATGGTGGATGTTCTCAGTATAACGTACAAGACATGCACGTTTATAGAATGTTTTGAAGACAGCAAATCATTCCTTGTAATGTACGAGCATACTCTCTTTACAGTCATGTTTGCTTGTTTGAGGCGCTCCACTTTTAGCGTTTATGGTTTTATTGCACCCTTACTGATAGAAAGTTACTGATACGTCTAACTGGCTTCGAAATACGTTTTAATAAATGACAAATAGCTCCTCAATATGTTCAAAGTTTGCCCACCAAAATGGCGCGCCAAAAAACTATAGCCTTAGCTTTTTCAAATCCATATATACACTCATGCCGTAGCGGAAGGATTGAACTCGACTCTGCACCTCTCGTTCTATTTTTCCGTTCTGGCACTCGTATCGTATTGACGAAGGCATTTACACATCGTGGCGTTCGGTGATTATTACACGCCGCAATGTGGCACAGAATCCATTAATTTAAAAATTCACACATCACACAAAGACACTTTCTAACTTTAAAACTCTTTATTTGTTGACTTCTAGAAGAGTTCGATTTATCGGTTGTCATCGCAGCTTCCGAATTGATCAGGGTCAGAATGCGACATCTCGATTGGCCTATTATGAAAATGGGAGGAGTTTAGTTCTTTTGATGGATCCATCATGTCATGTGGAAAAATAGTCCGGCAACGGAAATCCGCATGGAACACGTGTTACGTACGGATTTGTGTGGAACTGGAGAAAAAGCAACAGGCGCGTAACAAAATGCCCACCTCAAAGGGGTCTAACGAGATGTCAGTAGTCAAAGTTAGCACTCTAGACAGAAACTTATAAACACAAACAAAGAGATGCAAATTTATAGACACAAACTTACAGACACAAACTTTAATTGTTGGGGGCTTGGTTACGTTTGGTGATCTGAAAATTGTTTTGTTACATATTATTGGAGAGTGCCCACAGGCACTCTCCAATAATTTGTAATGAAACAAATTTGTAAACAAAATATAATTTTCGTTTGACAGCATATGAAACATGAGGAAGGAAAATGTTGTTTTTTTTTTGCTCTGGTACCCCCATTTCTTTCAAAACCCTGATAGTGGCTTCTAGCACCAGGTAAGTTTTTCTGTCTATAATTTTATAAAGTTGTATCTATAACGTTATACGCTGGAGATGTAAATGACGTGAGCATATTTTCGAGGTCACAGTTTTCTCCCCCCACTGCATGTGTTACATATGTTTGTCCAGGGTGAGATAGCAGGGAGAGACAGATGTATCCCATCCCACCCACGAGACGTCATACATTTATAACGTTATTATTACGTTATGCATATCGTATCAGTTTCTTGTTACCAACTAATTCATATTGACGTCATCAGAATGCCGTGTGATCAAAGTTTGATGTTCTAAAACTCTGTAAACCCCCAGATGCCACCGTTCCCAACTGATTTCGTGGTATGTACCTTTGGTATATACATAACTTTTGCATGCTTATTCTGATGGTGTCATTAGTTTTTCAAAACAACGAATACCAAATGAGTTGATTATATCAGCACGAGACCGCCGATTTCTTCTGGCTAACGTAACCGCTGTATGGTGGGGGAGAAAAATAATCCCTGATGGGTACGGGTGTGGGATGGGAAAATCTCACCCTCGGGACTAGATATTTGGTCCAGACACTCGGAAAGCCTCGTGTCAGGCCCAAATATCTTGCCCTCGGTGAGATTTTCCCATCCCACACCCGTACCCATCAGGGATTATAATATTCCAAACGCAAACACGCTAAACAAATAGTCCAGGTATGTTTGGAAATGACTTGCGCAGCTATTTCAAGATGCTAATCGATCAAAAACGTAAGGAAATCTAGGTCTTTGAAAGTGATTCCCGTTAAAGTTGATTTTAGGTCACCAAGCATTCTAAGATATTACCACGAGATGAAAATTGAGTTATAATTATTATCGGGTTGATAAGAAGTTACATTTTTTGTAATTTTCCGTGATGTCACGCAACGTTTCTGTTCCAGTTTTTGTTCTCAAAGATCGGAGTCGGGGGACATGAATGTAAAAAATTTGTAATACAAAAGCCCAGTTTTTTCTCATGAAATAACTATTATATACTTCCACAAACCATAGGATACCCTCCGTATATTGAAAATGTACCTCAATTTTAATTATAACCCAAGATACAATACGCTTATTTCCTTTCTGTTGGTGTTTGAACTGCATTTTCACTGTTCATAATAGTTGTATGTATTAACTCCGCAACTGTCGTGTATCCGACCCCCTGATACAGATGTTTGTATCATGGGGTCGGATACAAGCACGTTACTTTCGCGCGAGTTCCATTTTTTTTCTTTTTGTTCATCCGTACGAATAAATAGTTCGTTATAGATTCGTCTACATTCTTGACTTATCCCCAATATATTGTAAGATAAAATGATTATTACCCTTATGTGGATGTACAAAATATGTATCCGAGTCTCGCTCCGGGTTCTAAGGGTAGATCAGGACTCGTTTTCTACTCATCGTGATCTGCCCTTAGAACCCGGAGCTCGACTTGGATACATAGTTTGTACATCCACATAATGGTACTAATCTCTATATAATAACTTGAACTGACAGGTTTATCAGAAAGTGATAACTGAAACTGCGAGTTTTGAACCACCCTGACACCTACAAGGCAGTATTTAATAAATAAGAAATGTCTCAGACATTATCCCAACGAACTCCCCATCGTGTCATAGAGACAGGCCATTAAAAAAAATTCTCCATAGAAATCTCCTATTTCACAATCATGAAGGCATCAAATCCGTTCTTGTTGTTTCTCTTTCTACTTCAAGAAAGTAAGAAACATTCTGTAGTTGCACATTCTTGCTCACAAATACGAGCCTCAGAATGTTTTATAATACTTCTCATTGTTTGTTGGGTTGTAAGTCTGAAACGGTTGAATACTGACAGTTATCTTTGGATGTTAAGCTTGAATATTTTACTGGTACCACGAATCACAAAACAAGCATTTAATTTTGAAAAACCTCTGTTGTTTCCCTCTAAATCAAAGAACAGTAGTAATCTGAGTAGAACAGATAAAAAAAACAAGAAGCTGTTTTGCATTCTGAACTGAGGCATGCAAAAATCGTGAAGAAAACTGAAAATGTAAAAGATGAAAATTTTCGTATTTTTCTTTAGCCCTTTACCTAACATGAAAAGCAGACGACATTTGCTAATAAAATTCTTGAATAACTAATTTTTTTCATTTTTGTCTCAAAAACTTAGGTTATGACCCCTCGTTGGAACGAGATCGCCGAGCTCGTTCCAACGAGGAGTCATAACCTATGTTTTTGAGACAAAAATAATGAAAATTAATTGGGCGATTTTGGAGAATAGCGCTGGTCGATTTTGGCCGTTTCGTTGGTTAACGTTACTTTTCAACTTATAATTTGTTCATTATTTATTCCCAAAATGAATTTATTACATAATCTCATCCCGGAATGCCGTGTTCTATTTGTGAACAAATAAAAGGTGTACTGTCATGCACAGTGCGATAGTTCCTCAATGGAAGGGATTTGTTATTTTATAGCTCATTTATGTGATAAACAACTCCCAAATCAATCGCAGTTCTATAAGAAATTTATGAAACTCGTCTTTCAAATCGAATTTGGTGGTCGAGTTTCATAAATTTCGAATGAAATCGCTACTCATTATATCATCTTGTGAACGAGAAAACGAACTTGATCCTGACAAATTGTTGTACAGACGCGTCCAAGTTCGCATAATTATACAATAACATGGCTACCGCCATCTGTGATTAGCAGTCCAGCAGTCAATAGTGGCCAGAGGCTATCCTCGGGTAGCTAATGGGCGTCGGGATTTATTTAATATTATTTGTTTTACAAGGATTGGCGAACAAGTTATGCAACTTATATTAACGCCTCTCCTTGGCCCAATGACGTAGGTGTGTGGGATGACCTTCATAGCGGCAACTTCGTGGCCTAGCTCTTCTCGAATACTACTAAGGCATCTTTAGCCTGCACGGCGTGTGTTTCTCTCCGCACAGAGGGCAGCCATTTCACGTCCACACCCGATAGGACGATACGCTGAGACAGCATCAACCCCACAATTGATGCTGACAGAGAGTGTTCGGACACCTCGAGAACTTTCCCCGACCGGAGATCGATCCCGGGACCTCTGGCATGAGAGACCAGCGCACTTATCCACTCGGCCACCACTCGCGTCGGGATGCTAATCAAAGATGGAGGTCCAGTAATGGAGTCAAACGACGCAAGAGAAAATCATGCTATTATTATTATCAATACTTAGAAATTATAAGAAAGTTTGTGCACTCTTTGGATGTATATTATTTCGTGAAAAGAATCATTGTGAAACACCATTTATTAAGCAATTTATGACAAAACACTTTACGTTTAGGGAAATGTGAACAAATTTCCAGGAAGACGAAATGACGTCATGCATGCACAGAACGTCAGCGCGTGTTAGCCGATCCGCGGGCGCTAATAACTAAAAATAGCCATTAGCGACCGGCTACATTTTACAATGTTTGTTTCAAATTTGTTGTGCCCCCCCCCCCCCCCCCCCCACCCCTTGCAGGCTCTGTAAATTAGTATTAACACGAAGGTTGCGCACAATGAATTGATAATAATAAACAGATCGGGCGATAAAATGTAAAAGGATCTCATAAAATACATGTTGCTTGTCAATTAGTGATTATCAAAGCACAACTTCCTGACCTACTTATTGGCAGCTGCGGTGGTTATGTAGAGCAACTTCAAAATCAACATTTTCTTGGAAACTATTAAGATGTATGTCTTACATTTTATAAAACGTTCGGTCAAATACACTTTCGAAAAAGTGTGTATAAGTTATTTTGTGTATTTTGTTCTAGACATCAGTCCAACCAAGTCACTACAGTTAAGACTAGAAGTCTTGTTATGAAAAGCTCACAAATAGCAGGTTGATTTGCGCGTTAACCTACGCGTTATGACCATAGTAAGGCTATCAAATTCTGTACATATAGCCTGTGCACAAGCAATGTTTCAGCCAATGGACCTCCGGGTAACCCATTTTCAGAAACATTGCCTGTGTATGTTATGATTAACAAAGAGAACCTGCCGTGCCTTGAATGCCATTCGAAATGGCATTTGCGCGCAGCTCCTACGCGCAATTAAGCCTAGATAAGTGCACAGTTCGTGGCAGGACTTCTAGTTTTAACTGTATCAAACAATATTATTTGATTTGATTTTCTTTCCCATTATTGTCCATTATTACACACGGCAGATATGACTTCAAGCTCGGCTGATAAGACACCGATTTCGGTCGATATGAACAAAGCAAGAGTTGCCCCGCTTGAGGTGTGACTAGACACAAAAAATGTTGTCCACATCGAAATCTTTCAAAGTTTTCGTCGTGTGGAGTCAGGTAAATTAGCGTTACCAGCCATAATGTAGTTACTTGAAGTGCAGTTTTTATGTGGCGGGAAAGTAAAGATGGAAATATATAACGATTAGAAGAAGAAAGGTGGATAAAAAGAAGAAAGAAGAGAGTTCTAAAGAAAATTCAAGGGAAGCCGAGACGTTCGGGTGGCTGAACTTGCAGAAGAGGAAACCTTGGACTTGGTGGTAACAAAGAGAAACAATAACACTGTTAGAAAACCGTAATGGATCGGAAAAAAATTGTAATTATTTGTTTGAGTTAGTTAATAAAGTGGTTATGATTTGGTTAGTTTAGTATCTGTCGAAATATCAGCCAACGGTATCTTGACATCTGCCTTCCACCTTCGTTTTCCAGCTGAAATGAAGTTACCTCTGGCTGATATCTCGGCCTATATGGAACTATTCGAGTAATAAACTTTAAATATTGCCTGGAGCAGGCCTGGCATTCTTTAGGAGTGCTGTACGCCTACTGCATGCCTAGAAAAAATTGAGGAGGGCAAGTTTTTGCACCCCTTGATTTTCTGGAATGCCAGACCTGTTTTGGACTGCCTTTAAAATCTATTATCATTTCGTCCCCTGAGTTCCAATGTGTTCTCTGTGTCTACTGGCCTTTAAATGTACGATAAAATGA
The DNA here is from genome assembly GCA_031216915.1 of Pictodentalium vernedei. NCBI lineage: Eukaryota > Metazoa > Mollusca > Scaphopoda > Dentaliida > Dentaliidae > Pictodentalium > Pictodentalium vernedei. Next base: position 441,363,697 of record CM062293.1, read on the forward strand.
TTAAAAATCGATAAGATGTACACAAACTATGATTTGAGCGACCTCAAAAAATTTTCAAATTTTGTTGAAAAATTGTTGGTTTTCAGGGATGTTTATTACACTACTGGTTAAGTTTATTACACTGCTGGTTATTACACTACTGGTTGATTTGTATTACACTACTGGGTGATTATTACACTACTGGTTAGTTTTTATTACACTACTGGTTAATATTACACTACTGGTTGATTATTACTCTACTGGTTGTTACAAGGGCAATTGTTTTGCACTCCTTCATTTTCTAGACTGCCAGGCCTGCTGAAGTAGATTCTGGAATAATTGTATGAAACGTCTTCGTTCATCTACTCTTAATTCTTGATAAGAAGCAGAGACCTTATTTTGGGAGGTTTCGTTTTTTTGGGAGGAATTCTGAGAATTAATTTCAGGCCTTTCGAAAACGGTAGAGTTTGAAGACAAAAATTCGTAGTGGTTGTCTCATTACGTATTTCAAATACTGCTGTGATTATTGAAGGTTCAACCTATTTTGATTTTTTAATTAAACAAGAGATTATCAATATCCTGTTAGTGTAATTTGCTTGTTTTTGTTTTTTGAGCGCCAATGAATGATTTATTTGATAATTGGTTGAAGCCAGTTTACAAATTTTACTATCAGTCCTATGTTTGTCTGGTAGAGTGCTGGAAGCCCATATTTGGGCTTTACTCTGAACTTGAGTGTCAGTACCAACACTTAAAGGCTTCATTTTTTTGTGGATGTTGTTCATACCACCTTTGAAGTGAAATTATTTAGTCTGTTAGAATTTGCCTTGTTACAATTGATGGGAGAGTGCCTATTGGCACTCTCCCATAAATTGTAACTAGGCAAACGTACGTGAACAAATTTTGATGACCAAAAATAATTCAGCACTGTACCAGTTAAATCAGGACATATTACACCGATTTGAATATGCTCTTTGAAGTAAAGGTACTTATCTGATAATATTCTGTGTAACAATTATCGGTATTAATCTAAATTATTTATATTATCATATATGCAATTACAGTCGTGTAATTTCGCTGTCAGAGTTGTGATGTTGTTTTCCAGTTTTTAAACATTTTCAAGTATAAAGTACTTGCTATATATGGTTGCTGACCTTTCTCAAACGGGTTGGCCGAACCCACACAGTGCTAACCACTAAAACACCAAATATATATTTTTTTCTTCTCTCATTTTTTCGGAACGAAGCTTATTAACTCTCGTCTGAAAGCGCACGTCGCGCACGTGCACACACTAAAAACTAAAGTATTAAATCTGACACGTTCAAGGTGTTAAACCCATTCTAACTCTTAGGGTTTGATTTTAACACTCAAAGTGCAATGCTTTAAGCACTTAGACATTACAATCGTCAGACATCTGAAACTTGAATGGTTGGCACTTCCCATGTGTCTAGCATTGGTGGTTCTTCCAGAATCGTCCATAATTTGATTTGCGCTTGGTGGGTACATAATTAAAAGGACACAACACTGATGACGCGGATCAGGCTCGAAAGTTCGAGCCTGATCCGCGTCATCTGCGTTGTTTCCTTTTAAGTGTCGCGACATTACACTTGTCAAGTGGTATTATTGTAACACCTGTCAAGTTCTGGAATATCTACACTTGAACAAAGTGCTAGTTCAGCACTTAGTAAGTGTTAAATACAGAACTTCAAGTGTAGTTTTTAACACTTTAGTTTTTAGCGTGCCTATATGGTTGTTGACCTTTCCCAAACAGGTTGGCCGAACCTACACAGTGCTAACCACTAAAACACCAAATATATTTTCTTTCTTCTCTCATTCTTTCAGGACGAAGCTTATTAACTCTCGTCTGAAAGTGCTCTTCGCGCGCGTGCATCTAAAAGATATAAACTATCCAGAATAGCCGTGAGAATTGCGATCTCCTATCCTCGTCCCTGTGCAAAAATACAATTGCCACTAAATGTCTTTGGAAACGAGTGTCCCAACAATATAACTCCTAGGGAGGACTCGCACTCGCGAAAATGGAGTATTTTTTCCATTTGTACGTCTCAGTGGAGCAATGGTCTGTTCTTGAGTTCGTTTAAGACCAAAATTCTATATGTTTCTAAGGCCTAAAAAAATTAAGCATCTGTTTCTCAGGCCTTCCCGCGTGGTCCTTTTTGGCTGCCGCATGCTCTCTTTTTATAACCAATGTAAACTTAAAAAAATATAATAATATAAATGGTTTATGTCTGATATTTTACCAAAGTTAAAAAAAATGATAAATTTGCCCCTTGAGTGCAAGATGGCTTTGCAATGCTTTAGCACTGCAAAGCCTTCTTGCTCTCAAGGGACGAAATACACCACCACCCATGCTATTCTGTAGATTATGAGGCCTAAAACATAAACCGAGAACAAGAACTTTTGATTGCAAAGAAATAACTACAGAAATAAAAAATAAAATAAAAAACCGCTCGCCCGCATGCAATTTTACAAATAATGACCTGAGAAACAGAAGATCTATTTTGTGGGGCCTAAACGTTATTTTATAACAATACTGCGTGCATACCGCAAGCGCGATGTGATTTAAAAAAATCGTGATTAGTAGTAAATAGTGCCATTATATAGTTATTAAAAAGATCATGATCCACCCTTTTTAATTTAATTCAATACTTATTGACGATATTGATGGCTTGATATATCTATAGCTGATTAAAATATAGTTAAGCATATTTTTTGTTCATAGAAGTCAATTTTCAAATATCTCATGTTCATGAAACAGCCGTTCAAACTTTCACAATAACTGGTAACATCCAACGACTTAATCTGAAGCAACAAAGTCTCTTATGGAATCAAACACTTCTGTCAAAGTTTGAAGCGCCTTGGGATTTCTCCAGTAAATCGTTCACACAGTGCGTAAAACCTTTCTTGACGTTAAATATTTTTCTCTTCACTCTTATTATAACATTCAATGGAGAGTGAATAAATTGTTGAATCTGTGTTTGTCTTATTTTCATTTGTAACAGAGTCTAGTGGGCCAAGCGCACGAAACGTTAACTTCAGACCGCCCACGAAACAAAATAGTTTCCAGATTCGTACATAAACCCTCAAATATACTTTTGCTGCTTACAACGGGATATTTGTGTCTCGGTGGCTTTATGGCTTGCTTCACATTCTCATTGGATTGAGGAACAGCCAGAATCGCATCTCTACCCGCTTTTCTTAATATAGCACAGTAAATGTTATCTTGCCGACAAAACCTGATTCCTTACACTGAAGATACTAATTTTGTCTATTGTCATGATTACACGATATTTTATTCATCACATGTTGATTCACTGGTGGAAATGTATTACAACCCGATCGTGAGAGCGCGGTGGCTCAGTGATTACGGCAATGGACCTCAATCCGAAACGTTTACGGTTCGATTCCCGCTAGGGACAACCGCGTTGTGTCCTTTGGGCAAGGCACATAATCCCGACTGCCATTGTGGGCATGGTAGCGCTGTGTACTAATGCGCACCGCACGTCGATGGTGTTGTTGCCGTCAAGCAATGCTAATGCGGATTTGGTACGTTGAGGAGTCTGACATTACTCGCAGCTGATCAGTGGTTCTCTGCGGGTACTCCGGCTTCCTCCATCCATAAAACTGTCCGACACAAGGTGACCCTGATCCACTGATCCCAATACAGCTAAATTGCTGGAACGTCAGCGAAAAATATCGCATCACAGCGTAAGAGCTTTCACATCACCGAACCGTCGCCTGAGTGCATAAGGGACATAGGGCATTCTAGCATTCAGGCGACGGAATATCAGACGAAAGTCTATCCTGAAATCTAGTAACTCCTACTATTGCTGATGTTTGATGACATGGAAGTTGTTACGCTGTGACTGTAGTTACGGTGTACGAGCTTTCACATCATCGAATATCAGACGAAAGTTTATCATGAAATCTAGTAACGCGGTGTCAGTTTTTCAGCCTCTCTCTCCCTCGTTTGTGTCGTTATAACTAACATATGTTGTACATATTCATTTTGTATTGCAACGAAAAAATGTGCACATCAAAGTATATTCCATAAAATGGCATCGGCGAAGCGAAGCATCAGAAAATTGAAAACCTTCGAGAATTTTGTTGTTTTTCAGCAGTGTTTATTTATAGCAACAACTGTCCCACACCCCTTATGATGTCGCAAGTTGAGACACTTTTCTATCCGACACCAATAGGGGTTCCAGCAATTCGATGTATAGTGCCCAGTGAGGCAATCGCCTTCTGTAACTTATTCAAGGAGTGTGTTATTTATCTTCCATTTATTTCAGAGACGGACTGGAAAATTCCCCGTGGGCCACATATTGGGTTTCCCCTGGGTGCCCCAAAAGTGATGCAGTCCAACACCTGTTGGTGTGTGAAATTTCGTGAAAATGACCAAACAGCGAAATGGATCAGATTGCAAAGATTGCCGGTACATCGAAATGTCCTCTATGTGGACTGCCTTTGGCAATCCACATAGAGGACATTTCGATATACTAGCAGTCTAGCCTGCAGTTGATCGGTCAGATGAAAGGAAACAACGTGCGTTCAATTTCAGAAATCAAAATGTTTTCCCATTGAGCCGAACTATGGTCTTCCCAATGCCCCCCCCCCCCCCGCATCCACCCCCTCCCCCACCCGAACTATTTTCGTGGAATGATCGATGAAGATGATACAAAAATGCCATCGAAATGTCCTCTATGTGAACTGCCATTAATCGCTCAGATGCAAGGAAGCCGCGTTCGTTCAGTTCAAAAAATCAAATCTTTCGCCGGGTCTGGAACTCCTTGGTGCAATTCCCTGTAACTTTTCTCGGTTCAGTCCGCCTATTTATTTATTTATGTATTGGTGTTTAAGGTCACATATTTCTGCACATCGGCTAATCATGACCACGACAGTTTTACGGGTGGAGGAAGCCGGAGTACCCGGAGAGAACCACCGAGCAACGGCGAGCAACTGTCAGCTTCCCAACATACTAACTCCACACAAGCAGGGTTAGCATTGGCTGAAGACATGTGCACCATCGACGTGCAGTACGCCTTAGTACACAGCGTCACCGTGCCCACACGTGGGCAATGGGGGTGAAGTGTCTTGCCAAAGGACACAATGCGGTTGCCGCAGGTGGGATTGGAACCTGCAGCCTGCACCTCTACCAACTGAGCCACCGCGCCCCAGTCCGCCCATTGCGTTATTTTGATACTACAAACCTGCACAAGTGGCCCCTTGTCTATTGATTTGGAAGTTAAACTGACTTCGGAGCTTTGAAATAACAAACTGCAACATTTCACCCTTGATTTACACCCTATCTACATATTTAATATCATCAGTTATGTTGATAAAAAAATGGAATTATTGTTCGTATACGAGTAGTTTATCGCTGTTAGTATTGATTCCTTAAATATTTAATTATTGTTTCAATTATATCATCTTGATATTTGATAATGAACGAGGACAGCGAAGAGTATATGTACAGTGTTATTCAATTGTGGGTCATAAAATTGCAGGAAATTGTTATAAACATCCAGCAAGGCTATATCTAGATCCATGTACGCAACACATGCCCGGAGATCATAAAGCTATGATGACCGACAAGGGTAGATTTTATCATTCTGAAGATAAGCCATCATTTCCTGGGCCATCCTATTCGACTTCACTCTCAAACAGTTAACCCTTTACCCAGCGCAGACGATATCAAAATTTATTATTTGAAATATTATTTTTTTTAATTTTTCAAAAAATTTCAACAAAACCATATCATGTGACCCCTCGTTGGAACGAGCTCGACGAGCTCGTTCCAACGAGGGGTCACATAATATGGTTTTGATGAAATTTTTGGAAAAATAATATTTTTTCTCAACTACTGAATTTGCATATTACGCGGTCGGATGCGGGCGATTCGTTAGGTAAAGGGTTAAGTACAGGGTGAAATAATTTCAAACGTTGAACTTTGAACTGAACCCTAATGTGCTACTCCATCGCCTTTCTTCCCTACAACTATAATAGGGCGACTACAGTTCACATCAAAAGTCCAAAACAACGTGGTACCGCGAAATAGGACAAAAACGTGTTCTGGGGTCCAAGATTTATTATAAAAAATCCTACTCAGCTCCGTCACACGGGTTTTACTTTTCTTACCACATTCCTTCCTCTAATATTGATCCTCAAGGTGAAAGGCAATGTCTCACGTTACACTGATGGTGATATGCTGTCAAAACATTCATGGAGTAAACTTTTTACCCACACAAAAACTCTTGTCGTCTGTATTTGTATCTTACCATAAGACTGGTCGTGCTCCATGCGCAGGTAGTGATGTCCACGCATGATGCGTTTACCAGGAAATAAAAAAATCATCAGCGGCAACATTGTAATTAGTGAAGCATGCGAAAAGAAAAAAAAAACACTTCTCGAAAGTATAATTATTATATTAAGGAAGGACATTGCCTTTATGCCTTTGTATCTTAATCACTGCAAGCATTCAAGATGGAACAACACGCAGTTATACTCATTTCCAGGGCTTGAACAAGTATTCGCTCAATAGGTTTATCAGATCGGATACGTTCAAGGCAGCCGCATATATTTTCAGCTGAAGTGACAAGCATTTTTATGAGCCTAACAATGAATTCAGAAATTAATATGCTAGTTAATTCTTAACCCTTTGAACACTCGTTTCTTGGAATGGTATCTCCATTGTGAACACATACAGTGAGATGGTCAGTCCAATATCAATATATAGGGAGGATAAAATAATAACTGCAGTCTGCAGCCGTATAGCTGCAGACTGCAGTTATTATTCAATCATCAATGTCCCGTATATAGACCTCCTACAGTGAAACCAAACTGAGACGAAATTGTGCCTTGGACCGAAACATAGGTCTTACGACTTCAAAGGGTTAACTCGGAGCACACGATATCACGGTATAGTTTTTAATTATTCTTTGTAAACAATGTCCCAAAACTTTCGAAAAAAACATACCGTGTGATCCCTTATTGGAATGATCTCGTTCCAATTAGTGGCCACGTGATATGGTTTTATTGAAATCTTTTGGAAAAAATAATGTTTTTTTTTCAACTGCTCGATTTGCAATTACGTGGGAGTTTGAGGATGTGACCGATTCGTTATGTAAAGTGTAAATGATGCTCAGAATTGTAAGATAAATCTATCATAACCATTCAGTGGTGGACTGTTGGACTTCTATGCTGGAGATCCCGAGTTCGATCCCCATCCGGGACGACCCGAGTTGTGTACTTGGGCAAGGCACTTTATCCCGGCTGCCTACATAGGGGGCACGATGACGCCGTGTACTAAGGCGTACTGCACGTCGATGGTGCACATGTCTTCAACCGCTGTAGCCCTGCTTGAGCGGAGCTTGAACATAGTTAGAATGTTGAGGAGCTGGCAGCTGCTCGTCGATGCTCGGTGGCTCTCTCCGGGTACTCCGGCTTCCTCCACCTGTAAAACTGTCACGGCCACGATTAGCCATTGTGCATAAGTATGTGACCTTAAACACCAATAAATAAATAAATAAATAAATAAATAAATAAATAAATAAATAATATGAGTAAGGGGAATTTGTTCACTCTGTAGTCATAGTTCCACCTCTGATATTTCATAAATTCAAATTAAATATACACAAATTATACATCAAAATAAAGGTTGGAATTGTATAGAGCACGAACAATATATGAAAGGTGTCTTCCCACTAGACCAGTTCCCTTTAGACCTATTCCCTTTAGGCCAATTCCCAAAAGACCAATTCCCAAAAGACCAACTCCATACTGTTATTGATTAAGGGTTGGTTGATTAAGGATAATTAAGAAAACATTTATTTACTGATAAGCACTTTATTTGATAAAAAAAAATATTTATATGCATAACATACAAATAATATTGGTTTATAACATTTCAGCATAGCTCAGTACATATAACATCTTACAAAAAAATTTGGCTCCCAGGGGGTGGATTTGGTGATGCTACCCTGCAGTGCAGGGTAGCATCACTGAATTCACCCTCTGTGAACCTCAAACTGAATCAAGGTCTCACATTTAAACAGAAAGAGGTACCCAGAGAATAAACTAGCCCACTGTATGGGATAGCATCAGCAAATTCATCCTCTGGGGACCTCATTCTACAAATGACAGACTGCTTATTTTCAGGCTTGAATATCAATAACATTAAATACATTTATAAATATTTATAAATATATCAAATTATTGATATAGAATTAAACACCAATAAATAAATAAATAAATAAATAAATCATAACCATTGTGTTTATCTACAAAATGTTGTATCAGAGTCTCGCTCTTATTTTTAAGGCTATATCTTGCCTCGTCTCCGACGTGTCGAGATATGGCCTTAGATATTGTTATGAAAAGTGTATATATTTTTTATTTAATTATATCTTTAATGATTTAAGTACAGAAATTGAGATTTTGTTTGTGTTTGACATTATTTTTTAGCTTTTGAATACGATAACCATGGAAAATGGATATTATTGGTAAAAGAGGAAATTTTTCAAATTTGCCAAAAAGTTGAACTGGTATGGGTTCAATATCGAGTATGAGACCCATTATTGTTAATTACAGCTTGAGAACGCCTTCTCATGCTCCCAATCGGGTTTCAGATGGTCCTTTGTGGGATGTTGTTATATTCGTGGACCAGCATGGCACCAAGCTCCTGGACACTTCTTGGTTGGACTGGACGGGCTGAAATTGCAAGCTGCAACTCATTCCAGACATGTTCGATTGGGTTGAAGTCAAGGGAGCTTGCTGGCCAGTCCATATGCTCAATCCCCTCCCTCTGTCGGTATTTCCGGTCAGCATGGGCAACATGAGGACGGACATTATCGTCATCAGAATGAATCTATGACCCACTGAACCTGCATACAATCTGACGCGGGCATCCAGGATCTCATCAATATACCGCTGTGCAGTCAATGAACCACGGTCAAGGACACAGAGCTCTGTACGTCTATGCCAGCTGATGCTGCCCCAGACCATTATTGACCCTCCACCTTAGCGGTCATGCTCAGCAATGTTGGCTGAATGGAATCGCTCTCCTGATCTTCTCCATACTCTAGAACGCCTATCTGTGTTGTCTGGGCAGTACCTTGACTCATCTGTGAAAACGACAGGTCGCCAATCTTCTCTGGTCCATCCAACGTCCATTCATATTGTGCTTGGCGGTGGTTCTGTGACAGCTGAATGCGAATACATGGTCTTCTCGATTGGAGACCACCTTCGTGCAACCTTGCCCGGATAGTTTGCGTCGAAACATTCACCTCGGATACATTCTGAATGTCACTCCGAAACTGGGTTGCTGTGGCAAAGCGGTTCCTACGGGCCTGAATGATCAAAAACCGGTCTTCAACTGCAGATGTTGCTCTGTCTCTGCCAACACCATGCCGTCTGACTGGTGTGCCATACTGCTGAAATCTTGTCCAGGCTCTGGTGATCACCGTATGGTGCACACCAAGGGCTTCACCAACCTGACGATGGGTTGCCCCTTGTTCAACCATCCCTACAGCCCATCACATTACTGCGTCAGACAAATGTCTTCTTGCATTTGCATTCGCCATATTCAATCATTAAATCACAAGGGTTCGTGTTGAAATGAAGACTGAATACCCTGCACATCTCATGTACATGTAGACAGTTTTCGAAAACATCATGAAAATCAAGGGGTACATGCTTTCCATGACTGTCATGAAAAGTCTGTCTGTCAAGAGAGCTAATGTAAACACTGGGGACATTTCAATACCTTCCTCAATCATATCCACCAAATATATCGCAAATGTGTCACAAGAAAATTTCACAATGATGTGTCAAATATGTGGTGCTTAGCAAACTTTGAGTAGTATACTATAGATTATTGTGATGAGTGCGCGGCAACATGGTCTGAGGTTTGCAGCTCTGACCTTATGTTCAAACGAGACGCGAAGCGTCGAGGTTGAACATGCGCTCTGAGCCGAAAACCGCAGACCATGTTACCGTCAACTCATCACAATAACGCATATGTTCCAATAAGACACTACCCATAGACCAAAACCTACATAGTGAAACACAAGAGGCTTATTTACTAAACTTGTGATCGTTAAATGTTACTTTCGGCAAGACAACTTTCAACGATTACAGGTTTAGTAAATAAACCTCACGTGTAGCCACGACGGCACTGGATAAATAATCAATAAACCAGATAAACTCATTCCATCTTAGTTCAAATCGTAAATCAGTTTGTAATTTAAACAACATTTTATCCTGAACACCGCCTTTTGCACGTGTGGAAAATCCAGAAAACTGAAGCGTCTTGCTGGTCACGCTGTTGATGAAGCAATTACTAAATGGGCGACGTCATTTCAAATATTTCGCGTGGTGACGTCAGATGCTAACATTTGCTACCGGAGCCGTAAAGTTCCGTGTTACAGTTTCGCACTATTGCACAGGGGTGAAATTCTAAACACAGGGCATGTGTTGAATCTAATGCCATGTAAACTGGAGATATCTTTTTAGTATGATTACATTAGGCTATTTGTTGGACAAAAGAATTTGAAATTTTGGTCCCAAAGATGGAGTGCGATGCATAGGGGTAAATTACCAGATGTATTATGGGAAACAGTGGCTTCGAAAAATTGGCTTTTTTAAAATGTCATTTTTACACGGGTTTGCTACCAGACATGTAACTAACAAATGAAATGAAAACATAGAATTTGTGTTGTTGCATTTTAGAAACAGGAGATGCTATGCTCCTGGGATAGGTGGTAAGTGGGGGTGGTGGGGAAAATTCTGCTTTTGAGGCTGCTGGGTGGCTGGAAATGACTGGTTTCGGCATTTTTTCATGCAATTTTGCAGGTCGAAGTCTTGCCTTTGACAATAAATTATTTTACCCACATTCAGATTGTTTTTTTCTACTTTGTCAGATAGTGTTATATGTTTTTGTGGTTTTGGGAAATGCAATGCATGTTATGTGTTAGATAACTAAGTAACAGAACATTTGCATTTGAAGAGAGCGTATGGCATGTCATTTTTGTAAATGCCTGGAAAACTGTGGAGCGGAACCTAAACATAAAAGAAACTACGCCAGCTCTCATCCAATCAGAGGGCGAGGATTTTACTATTATTGGAACATAATTCAATATTGAATGTGTACTCCAAAATGTTACAGCAGTTTAAATATATACTGTTGGAGGATGGCATAGCCAAATTGGTCTTCTACCCATGCCATTTCGCTGACAAAGTTACGAGCACGGGTTTGTGGTCGTGATCTCAGTGTTCAACCGGGGATCTCTTTGCTAAAGCTTTGAATGTCGCTTTATCTTTGTAACTTCCTGGAAACTTCAAACCGAGAGGTTCACGCTTCGATCCCCGCCAGGGGTAACTGTGTTGTGTCCTTTGGCAAGTCACTTAATCCCGATTGCACACGTAAGGGCACTGTGGCGATTTGTACTAGGGCGTAGTGCACGTCGATGGAGCACCTGTCTTCAACTAGTGCTAACCCTGCTTGTGTGGAGTTGGTACGTTGGGGAGTCTGACAGCTGCTGGACGTTGCTCGGTGGTTCTCTCCGAATACTCCGGTTTCCCCTCCCCGTAAAACTGTCCGACACGAGGTGCCCTGTCTGTCGAAAGTGCCGTTAAACTCCAATAAAGAAATAATAACCCCCTGCGCAATGATGTTGGAAAACTAACATTTCAAGCAGCAAATGTTTATATTTTGCAACCAGCAGTTCAGCCAATTTAATGAGCTCTGTCAAACACGATTTAAGGTTTAAAATACTTAGTTGCATTGAAAGAAAACATTTCAGCCTAAAATGTTGATAATTCGACATCAGTTTTCAGAGTAACAGAAAATGAGCTATCACCGGAGTTAAATGTCGCCACCATTGTTGATTACTTCATCAGTCACTTTCTCGGAACTGTGAATTTAAATATCTGCAGTGCGTCATGCTCATCCGGGTACTACAATATGAGGTGAGGTTATAGTTCAAAAAGAGATCTTATGTTTGTTTGTTATAGAATTTTAATGACACTTTCAACAGTCAAGGTCATATCATGTCGGGTAGTTTTACGGGAACAGAATGAATGAATGAAAGAATGAATAGTTTATTTCACGGCATAATATTATAACAGTGTACATTTTCTTTTAAAAAACTGAATAACGTATATTATACTGTGGGGAGACAGCATAGTCACAGGGACTGTCTTCCCGCTGTCCCCGTTTTGGGAGTAGAAGTACTCTTCATAGCAGATATAATTTCTATTAAGTATACTCAGACATACTTATTTTGGTCAACATCTCATGAGAATCAGTGGGGAAGTTTATAAAAGCCGCAATTAAGCTTTCTGCAGAAAACATTGACGGCCCACCATGGAACTGCCCGTAGTGCCATTAGATTTATTGGTGTTGAACCCCTTGCATAACGTGGGTACCAAACAGCATTAGCAAAATCATTTCTTGAGTAACTAGAATTTTCATTCCTCTTCTCAAATACGCAGCGCATGACACCTCGTCAGAGCGAGCTCAACGAGCTCATTCCAACGAAGGGTCACGAGCCGCGCTTCCGATACAAAAAATCAGTACGTAATAAAATTTGTATGGTGATTTTTGTGAAGAGTGCTGGTCAGTTTTCGACAAAGGGCCAAGGTGAGAGTATCATATTTATATGCACAGTGGCTAAGAGTACCATGGGAAACCGAACTTTACCGTTCAATTTGTCGTCCTAGGGCCAATCAGACGAATGCTGGGCGAGACAACAGAACATCTAAATACTAGTTACAGATTATTAGGTCTGCAATCCGGACATAGAGGGTTACTACACGTAACATTGAGAGAATATGAACTAAGCATTTTATCTGTCAGAATACGTTTAAATTCAGTTCTGGTAGAATTTTGAATAGCTGGTTCGATTTCGTTCCACATTCTCGGAAAAGAATGTATCGGAAGATTAGCTGTAAACTTAGTTCGAGGTTTGAGGGTGTATATCTTGCCTGTTTGTCTTGTCTCCTTTCCAGAGGGGTTTGTGTAAAGTTTGAATGTATCTTCGAAGCTCGTGGGCAGCCTATTATGGAACCAATCATACATAAAAAGAAGGACATGAAGTTTGTATAGGTCATTGAATTTCAACAGTTTATATTTCATGAACAGGGGATCGGTATGAGAGTTGTATTTTTTGTTATCTATAATACGTAGGGCTTGTTCTGCAAATTGAATAATCTGTGTGCTGAAGGTGAGTGGCCCCAAACTTGAATGCCATATAGAATATGGCAGTGTACTAAAGAGAAATATAACGTTTTAAGTGCCTCCCTTGGAAGTATATGTTTTGCTTTATTAATGCAATGGATAGCCCGTGACATTTTTTAACAAACACTAGAAATATGATGTTTGAAGTTCAAATTTTCGTCCACACTAACACCTAAGAATCTAACAAACGTTTCATCTCTAGAATTACCGGCGCATGTGTCATTTGTGTCGCTTATGGTGATAAGTCGGTCCTCTATATGGTATGAATCGTTTGGGTGATGAACAAGAAGGCATTTTGTTTTCTTAGCGTTGAGCACTAGCTTGTTAGCAGAGAACCAGCCGCTAATGTTACAAAGCTCGTTGTTTGTTCTTTCAATCAGATTGTCGATGTTATTATCCTAAGTACGAGTTGTAGTGTCATCTGCAAATGACAATATGCCGAGTGGAGTTGACTGGTTTATATCATTTATATATAATATAAAGAGAATGGGGCCCAAAATTGATCCTTGTGGTACGCCAGTTACTATCTCTGACAGGTTACATGCCGTGTTTTCGATCAACACATACTGATTTCGCCCACTTAGGTAACTTGCAAACCAGGAGTTTGCATGACCTCTAATTCCATAATGTTCTAATTTTTTAGTAGGATTTGGTGGTCTATAGTGTCAAAAGCTTTGGAGAAGTCCAGGAACATTGCGAGAGTGCAGTCTTTTTGGTTTGTCGTTCATTATTACAACGCTATTTAAAAGGTGCAATATAGGATGTACTGTGGAGTGACCTTTTCTATATCCGAATTGATACTGATATATACTGTTATGATCATTTAAAAATTTCAACATTCTGGTATGCATAATTTTTTCTAAGATTTTGGAGAAAGCTGGTAACAGGCTTATGGGTCGATAATTGGTGAATATTTGGGGTCGCCAGATTTGAAGATGGGAATAACTTTAGCAGTTTCATTTTTGAGGAACGATCCCAGTTAAAATCGACAAGTTAATTACACGGGTTACGGGGTCGACGATTTCATTAATTATTTATTTTATGAGTTTGGTGGAAACATCGTCACAGTCTCTACTTGATTTAGTGTTTAGGTTTTTCACACACAGGGATACTTCTTGTGGAGTCGTTGGTGATATAAACATAGAATCGGTGATATTATCATTTAAATAGTCTCTGAAGTGATTTGGAGAGTCGGGGACCTGTTCACTTAAGTTCCGTCCAATATTGGCAAAAAAAGTATCAAAACCATCTGCAATTTGTTTGGGATCAGTCAGTTCATGGTTGCCTTCTGTAAATCTAGGTGGGAGGGACACTTTTGAGTTCGATTTATTTATTACTTGTTTCAGACTTTCCCACGATTTTTTAATATTATACTTGTTTTCACTTAGAATGCGGGAGAAATACTCCTTTTTGCAAGCACGTTTGACTCTATTAAATATGGTGCAAAAGACTTTATAACGCTCTGTATTATGAGTAGAGGGAAGTTTTTTCATTTTTTTACATATAGTTTGGCTTTGTTGAGTGAGGACTGCAGCAGGCCGTTCGTCATCCAAGGTTTGCAAGTTATAAATTTTGTAGAGACTGGGGTTACCTTGGGAGGGAAAGCCTGGTCAAAGGCATTTTTGAAACAAACTAAACAGCCATTGTAGGCATCATCCGGGTCAGTCGCATTGTAGATACTTGAGAGATCACAATTGGATAACACATTCTTGAAGGTAGTAATATTACGAGCGTTAAATGATCTCTTCAGGGTGTTTGTAGATTTCGGGGTTTTGTAGAAACGTCAACACAGAACGTAGCAAGATGGTCGATAACATCTGCAACAACAATTCCAGCCAGGTGGGGGTTAATGTCATTACAGAAGATGCGGTCAATCAATGTTGCTGAGTGGTCGGTGATTCTAGTCGGTTTTGTGATGATAGGTGAGAACCCAGCACTGAACATTAAATCGATGTGTGTGTTAGTTTTTTGGTGATTTCCAAAGTTAAGCATGTCAGTGTTAAAATCAAGTAAGCTTTTTTATTTTCGTTGTTTATTTTTTCTAGTATCTGGAAGAGGGTTGATAAGAAAAGGTCAATATCTGCTTTAGGTGCTGTATTGGGCCTGTATATAATACCAATAATGCATTTTTCTTTGGATGTTTTTTTCTATAAATAGGGACTCAAATACATGGGGTATAAACACCGTTAGGTCGTAGTATTTTGAGAAGAACGACTTGGGAGAGCTTTATAACTCACAGAACCGGAAAAAAAGCGTCGAACGATATTTTGGGTTAGCGGTGAGGGTTTTGGTCGAGGTTGTATGGGGTTGTGGGCTCTGTTGTGTGCTCTGGACTAATTCAGTCGAAAAGCCCGAGGAGGGTTGCCAGACTAAACCATTTCGGATTCTTCCATAATAACAAAAAATTATCTAACAATCATATAGATTTTGGCCTGAAAACCACGCGAAACGGTACGTATCACATAATGTGTTCCGATTCCGTATCATATAGACGACTCATTCTGATTCCGTATCATATAGGTCTAGACGACTCGTTTCCGGTAACGCAATGGGCTATCATAACAATGACCACCCCCACCCATAATAAACACTGATTAAACGAAATAAAAACAAACCTCTGGTTAAATGGTTGGAATGGGCAAACTATTTAAAAATGAAGTGACACTGAGAGTGAATAACTTGACAACACAACTTTGATAATTGCGGTGACTGCGTTACTCATTGTTTGTTAGAGTGCACAACAATATAGTCCCATAAAATATGGGTGTTTTTAACCTTTTCTCGCCCAACATTATGTCCAAAAACTGTATTAATAATTTAAGACTTTTTATGTGACAGAATTGTTAGATAAATGAATTATCATGATAATGTGCATGTCCTGTGATTTGTATCAGATTCTCTGTGGTGTTCAAAACTGGGATCACAACTCGCCGGCAAAGCCGGCTCGTTGAGATCCCATTCTGGACACCACCGAGAATCTGATACAAATCACAGGAGGACATGCACATTATTATGATAACCTGTATGTATCATTGAATGATTGTAAGCAAAGACAATTTAGGGTTGGGGTGGGAGGGTGGGTGGGTTGGTGGGTGGAGGGACACCCCAAGCTGAGTGGACTCAATACAGCATATTGGTAGAGTATTTACACCGTTACTTGCCTATTGATGTGCAACGTAACTTCAAACGCTAAGGCTATATCATGATACAACAGTAGTTTACGGTATAGTTGTGTCAATCGTTTATGCCTATCATACCCACCTACTGCGGACTGCACCAAAATATATTCAGTTAAAAGCTCTTATTCTTATTTTGAATGATTGAAGGCAAGGACGCTTTGAGTGGGATGGGGTTGGGAGGGCGAGATTTATAACTCATGGAATTTGTAGGAAAACGGTAGAACGATATTTTGGGTTTGCTGTGGGGGGGGGGGGGTGGCTGTGAAGATGTAGGGTTGTGGGTTCTGCAATAATTCGGTCTAAGAGTCCCAGTACGGTTGCCAGACGATTGTAGACAAGGACGCTTTGAGTGGTTGTGGGGTTGGGAGGGGGCACAATTTAAGTGGATTCCGTACAGCATATTGATAGACCATTTGCACCGTTATTTATCTATTGATGTAAAACGTAACTTTCAACACATGGGTTATATCGTGATACAACAGTTGCTAGGGACTGCACCCAAGTCTGTTTGGTTACCAGTTATTTTTCTTGTTTTGCCAATAAAACAGATTTTGTCAACCTCAGCAAAGAAGGACTGCTCCACTTACCGGGTTTCTCATCGGTTAATTTTTTCGAATGAACAAGCACTGCACTACTTCACGAATTCACACGGGTGAGTGTGTGGCGGTGGAGAAGGGTGGGGGGGGGGGCGGTACCCGAATAAAATCACGGAGCAGCAACGAGAAACTGTCAGACTCTCCAGCTTTTTACAGTACAGTCGCCGTGGGTTGTCGTAATCCAGTGATGTCCACACATGCGTTTACGAGGTAATACAAATTATCATCATCAACATTTTAATTAATGAAAGCACCGGGTTGTACCCGATACTTCATTAATTAATTTTTTGATGATTATTCCTTTAACTGCTATTTGGAATCTAATATTATTGTGTCCGTGGAAATGTTGCCCACCCGTGGAAAGTGACCAGTCCACGGCGATTATACTGTACCTCCGCACAAGCAGAAATGCTGAACAGTAGTGCACCATTGACGTGCATTACGCCTCAGCCCTTTACCCAACGCAGACGATATCCAAATTTATTATTATAAATATCTTTTTTTTTTAATTTTTCAAAAAATTTCAACAAAACCATACCATGTGACCCCTCGTTGGAACGACCTCGACGAGCTCGTTCCAACGAGGGGTCACATGATGTGGTTTTGTTGAAATTTTCTGAAAAATAATATTTTTTCAACTGCTGAATTTGCATATTACGCTGGGGATGCGGCGATTTGTTAGATAAAGGGTTAATACGCAGCGCCACAGGGCCATCAGGATAATGTGTCCTATTCAATGACACAACGCACATGACGCGAGTTAGCATCGACTTTCGACCTTTCGGTATCAACTCCGGTACTCTAACAACATTTGTTGTGGAAGTTTACGGCTGATTACTGTTATAGTCTAGTTCTAATAACTACAATAAATTATACGAAAAAAATCATTGATAAAGGCTTCATTAAAATATATACAGGCATAAGGTCATAAAAAAGCAATGCATAGATTGTCATCGGAATTTATTTTAAATTGGAACGGAAGGGAGGATTTTATTTCTTCTGATTTATTTGTTTTTGTCTTGTTTCAATGTATGGGAGAGTGCCTCTGTGCACTCTCCCACAAATTGTAACAAGTCAAATCCATACAGACGAAATACATTGATAATATGAAGCACGTGGTTAGAATGTGAATCCTTTAAGTTGTGTTACCTGCACTTCGGAAAAGAGCGCAAACTAACTTCAGGTGTTAATGAAGTAATGGTATTAATATACCAATAACATGATTTTGGAGGGCGTTACGGTTTATTAACGGCCCGACAGGAATGAGTAAAAGCCAGAGGGTCCGTTAACAGCCCGAGTCGAAGTCGAGGGCTGTTTACGGCCCGAGGGCTGTTAATCATTCCTGGAGGGCCGTTAATAAACAGTGACGCCCAACAAAATCTTTTTATTACTATTATTACCACTTCTAAAATGGTTAAATCCAAAGATTCTTCATCAAGTGCACTTGATTGTGACATTTAGAGTTTTCACAACATTTAACCAAAATACATGTGTCGTCTGTTTCTAGATAAACAAAACGTCACGTGGTCAATCAGATGATAGCTTAATTTAAATATTTTTGTATGCCACCTGAACTCTTCCAAATCTATTACTTCATGACCAAAGGATGAAAGTTCACAAATGTGTGATATTCATTACATTTATACGCGCGTTTGAAACTTCAATCGGAGCCGAGGCATTTTCGAAATATTTATCTGGAGGTGGGCCGTTAACCAGGTTAACACACAACTTCCGGTTTGAGGCTGCGCATTATACACTTTTACCGTAAAGGTAAATCGTTTTAATCTGCTTGAGAACGCCCTGAGAAGTGGTAATAATAAATAGGAATTATTGGTAGCAGAACACTGTTCACTTATTTAAAACAAAGTATAGTTACACTTTCTGAGTTGCGGACAGAGCGATAAAATATTTAATTAACTAGCGGGCAAATCGAGAATTTTTAAAAGTCGGGCAACCGGCAAATCGAGACATAACCCAGGGGGGTGGGGGGGGGGGGGGGGGCACTAAAAATTTGCAAGACGTGACGTCCTATTTTTTATTGGGCTCCTATTTACACCCACCCACCCACTACGTGCAAATTTTCTACTACCGTTCCCAGACACCCACCCCACTTTGCCATTAAAATCCAAAATAAGCTTATAAACTTAGTAGGCACAGCTGTCTTTAGGGGGTTTTCATAATGTTCTTAACCCTTTACCCAACGTAACGGCCAAAACGGCCTGCGCTATTCTCAAAAATCGCCAATTAATTTTTATTATTTTTTCATTTTTTGTCTTAAAAAGATAGGTTATGACCCCTCATTGGAACGAGCTCGTCGAGCTCGTTCCAATGAGGGGTCATAACCTATGTTTTTAAGACATAAAATGAAAAAAATAGTTATTCAATCATTTTTTGGCAAGTGTCGTCTGCTTTTCATGTTAGGTAAAGGGTTAAACTGGTGCCACTAATTTAAACCTCTGTGGGCTGCTGTGGGCTACAAATGACAAGCTGTTCATTATTAGGCATGGCCAAAGCAGGTCTACATATACGGGAACAAATTTTCATTTGAATTGTTCCCAAAATATTGTCTGCACATTTTCTACATTTCGAACAAGACACCCATCCCCTACTAACGTGTGACATTTTCCCAGTTTAAGCCCAATATTCTCACATATAAAGCCTCCTGATGTTGTATTTATGTTAAGAGTGTGATGTACAACATCATCTTTAAGGTTTCAAACACAAATGATGGTATATATTAGCTGATATATTGATATATTTTTAAAAAAATTCAAAAAATTGCACAAGTTGGAAATGCACATTTTTGGCGCACTCAAGAGACCCACCCACCCCCCACGTCACGTCTTGCAAATTTTTGGTGGCCTCCCCCTGCATAACCAGAAAATTGACCGTACTTTGGAGAGCCTATCTTCCGTTGTTGACATTCCATGTGTATTGATAATCACGATCATAACCATTGCGGCATTACACAAAAATCCCAGCATTCACCATTCTATGGGATTTATGCCATTTGACCTCAATGCGTGCAGAATGTGGAAACAAATATTCTATAATTCATATTCATGACTTCGTCATCCACGATGTGTAGATAATCTTTGACATTTATTTTATATGGAGATTTCCAATTTAAAAAAAAAAACACGTGCAATAACTAAAGTTTATTGACGGCAGAATCGAATCTTTTCTGTAATTTCCTGGTTGATATAATTCGTTAGTGATTTAGCATTTGAGCGCAGAACCTTTTTTTCATAGCAATATGTTTGTACCAGTGGGATTTTGGAGACGAGTCGGGGTGGGCTGGGTCCCGGCTAGGTACAAATGTTGAATTTTCAGGGTGATGGATCAATGATAATCACATCAAATCACAAATCTGCCTGAAATTAAAACTAGAAGTCCTGTCATGAAATGCGCACAAATAGCACGTCGATCTGCGCGTTAATCTACCATAGTAAGGCTGTCAAATTCTGTACATATGGCCTGTGCACAAGCAATTGTTCAGCCAATGGACCTCCGGGTAACCCGGGGGTCCATTGGCAGAAACACTGCCTGTGTTTGCTATGAGTAACTAGGAGAACCTGTCGTGCTTTGGATGCCATTCGATGTACACGCTAAAAACTAAAGTGTTAAAAACTACACTTGAAGTGCTGTATTTAAAACTTACTAAGTGCTGAACTAGCATTTTGTTCAAGTGTAGATATCCCAGCACTTGACAGGTGTTACAACAATACCACTTAACAAGTGTAATGTCGCGACACTTAAAAGGAAACAACGCAGATGACACGGATCAGGCTCGAACTCTCGAGCCTGATCCGCGTCATCTGAGTTGTGTCCTTTTAATTATGTACCCACCAAACGCAAATCACATTATGACCGATTCTAGAAGAACCACCAATGCTAGACACATGAGAAGTGCCATCCATTCAAGTTTCAGATGTCTCACGATTGTAATATCTAAGTGCTTAAAGCATTGCACTTTGAGTGTTAAAATCAAACCCTAAGAGTTAGAATGGGTTTAACACCTTGAAAGTGTCAGTTTTAACACTTTAGTTTTTAGTGTGCAGCAATTCCTACGCGCAATTGAGCCTAGATAAGCGCATAGTTCGTGACAGGACCTCTAGTTTTAACTGTACTTTCGTTGATCAATATGACTCTTCGAAAGGAGTATCCTCTTGTCGTGCGATTCAGTTTTTCATACTCACCCCATCCGAAAAGGATTAAACATAATTGTTAATGCCTCTCTAAATTGTAGTTCATCAGTACCATTTCTTGTACCTGTTCTAACTCTTTCTTTACTCTATCTAACTAGAAAACTAATGTAGTAAGATTTGTTTCCAAAATAATGAGCTGTCTCTTGATATTATATCGAATAGAAGACACTTGACATAACAGAAGCTATGTATGGTAAGTGTTGGGGTTATAGTAGTCATGTAACTACCACCTCGTGTCTTTACAGTTGCAAGTGTAACTTCGATGGAAACGACCCTTATAAGCCTTCAGTTTAGTTTAGTTTAAACAGTATTTATTTCCAACAGCAAGTAATGAAAACATAGATACAATTGTTCAAGATGAGTTTGGGTGATGGAAACGGATTCAGCAACAAGCTGTGTAGCTTATACTAGGCTGTTTCAGTGGCACAGGTTTTATCACAAAAGAAATTATATAGCGTGACAAACACATTGTACTTGTAGCATTTGTCTTAACCAGTTGAGTGAATACATATAAAAATTTACTCTACATGGACACGCATTCACTCACACGCGCAGGCGAGCGCCCAGACACACACACACACGCACACGCACACACACACACAACCCCCCCCCCCCCCACACACACACACACACACAGTGACCAGGGTTAACAGGCTCGATTACTACCGAGCTCACGAATATTTCATTGTTGTATATCTTCTCTCTGATAATTGGAAATAAATATTGTTTAAACTATGTGGATTAAATTGAAAAATATGGGCGCGACAAGAACTTTTTTTTCAATTTTATTCTATTTTAGGAGATTAGGGTGTTATATAGTGGGTGACTATAGAGTTTGATGAGATATCAGAATTATCTCACATCTGACTTCCAGGAAATATAACTTCTTATAAACGAATGAAAGCCGCGAGGAAACCTTAGATTTCCTTGCAGTCACGAATGGGATTACGATGGTATCCCCCACAAATTGCAAGCATTCTTTCTGTTATATACGTTACGGTGTTTTAATTGCAATTAATTTTATTTAAAGCACCCAAATAGCGATAACGCGCAGTGTTGTCGATCAAAACGAACTGGCAAAGCACATCACCCCCGGAGAGATATTTGGAGGTTATTCCTTGGTTTCTTTCATATCGGTCGAGATATCAGACTGAGGTACATGTAACTTCACATCAGCCTGAGACCGAAGGTCAAAGGTTGATGTGAAGTTACTGAGGACACAGTTTTCAGTCACTTTTATTGTTTGTTATTTTTTTCACAAAGTCTAACGCTCCCTCTCATCTCCTACTCCGAGTTCAGTTATCTGAACGTCTCGACTTCCCCACTGGGGAAGCCAGTACATTCGGATAGCAAAACTACCTCTTCTCCCATTTCGACGAATCACCGCTTACGGTTCTGGACTTTAGTATGCGATTAATTTTCTTTCTCTCTTCATCCACCTTATCCATACGCATTGCCATCATTAATTCCTCTCGTTACTTTTTCCTGGTTAAGCCAATTTTACTAAATGGTTGCTTTCAACGACAGGCGGTGAACGATTTCGTATAACGCTTCATGGTGGGCAACTCTAGCTTGGTTCATATTGTCCGAGCTCAGCGTTATATAAGCCGAGTTTGAAGTGAAATAAGCCGAGCTTGACAATCGGCAATTTTAGGAAGGAAACTCATATCTATTAAATAATATCGGATATTTATCGTGTCAATAGATATCGACGAATATTTGTTAGACATTTCTCGCTAGTATTTCTCGTTAGAAGATAGCATATAATAACATTTGGTATCGAGACTTATCGAGGGTCCGATCTTCCTCCGGTAAAAGCCTAATGAGAAACACAACCTGCAACACTCTTGCAGAATGTACATCTTGGGAAAGTGACTACCAGAGTATTATTAATGGAGACAATTGTTTGCAATTTAATATCTAGTCCAAAACCAAACCTCACTCTCGCCAAATAGGGGAGGGGGTAAAAGGCCGTCATTTCGCACCCGGAGAGTCAGGGGTAGACTGGCCGTATGGTTCACGGAGTAAATTCCCGGTGGGCTCCCTAATGGGTGGCTTCTGGGACCTCCAAAATTGATGCGCCCAGCACCTGTTGGTGCCTGAAATTTCGTGGAAACGCCCAACAATTGAAATGGATCTGATTGCATAGAACGCCGGCATATTGAAATGTTCTCTATGTGGACTGTCAGTGGCAGTCCACATTGAGAACATTTCGATATACCAGCAGTCTAGTCTGCCACTGATCGCTCAGATGCAAGGAAACGGCGTTCTTTTAATTTGAAAAATGAAAATTCTCTCCTACTGGGCCAAACTATGGCCGGCTCGACAGGACCGCACACGCCCCTGTTGACACCATTCCTGCCGAATGGTGATGAAGATGATACATAAATGCCATCGAAATGTCCTCTGTGAGAACTGTCATTGACTGCTGAGATTCAAGGAAGCAGTTCTTCAGTTCGAAATATCAGCATTTTCTCCGGGTCCAAGTCCGGATCCGGGTCCCGTCATGATGCATTTCCTGTTACTTTTCTTCTCCCATCCCAACCCTGCGGAGAATGAATTGCAACTAAACCCAGTGAGTCAAGTTTGCAACAGCACAATATTCTTGAAAAGCATGCGATGTAATTTTAAAAGCGGGTGATCCGATTGAAATCATCCGTCCGCTTTCCTGCCCACGTGATCATACAATCTCACCTGTAGGAAAATAAATGCAAATTCAACACCACAGATCGTGTTACTTGCTTTATTTTTCTTCTAAATTTAATTTTGATTTCGCAATAATTTATAACATTCTTGACATTTCTATCCACTGGTGTAAATACAGTACGGCCGTCGTGAACTGGTCACTCTCCATGGGTGGGTAATATTTCCATGGAAGCAATCATATTAGATTCTTAACACTAATTATAGGAATAATCATCAAAAAATTAATTAATGAAGCACCGGGTACCACCCGGTGCTTCATTAATTAAAATTTTGTTGATGAGGATTTTTATAACCTGGTAAACACATGCGTGGACATCACTGCCCACACGTGGATTACGACCAGTCCACGGCGGCTGTCGAGCTCACAATCCGATCAATAAAAAGACCGCTCTCGCGACCACAATACTGTAAATTTGTGGTGTCCACGGACCAAGACTTTACGTATACATTTTGTGTGGTTTCTGATATAAGATTCGAGCAGGGAATTGGCCAGGTAAAATGAAGTGCGTAGGGGTGGGACGACAATATTATAATCCCTGATGGGTACGGGTGTGGGATGGGAAAATCTCACCCTCGGGACAAGATATTTGGTCCAGACACTCGGCCTGATGGGTACGGGTGTGGGATGGGAAAATCTCACCCGAGGGCAAAATATTTGGGCCAGACACGAGGCTTGCCGAGTGTCTGGACCAAATATCTTGTCCCGAGGGTGAGATTTTCCCATCCCACACCCGTACCCATCAGGGAATATTTTTCTCCCCCACCATACAGCGGTTACGTTAGCCAGAGGTAATCGGTGGTCACGTGCTGATATAATCAACTCATTTTGGTATTCGTTGTTTTGAAAAACTAATGACACCATCGGAAAGAGCATGCAAAAGTTATGTATATACCAGGGGTATATACCACGAAATCAATTAGAAACGGTGGCATCTTGGGGTTCAAAGAGTTTTAGAGCATCAAACTTTGATCACACGGCATTCTGATGACGTCAAAATGAATTAGTTGGTAGCAAGAAACTGATACGATATGCATAACGTCATAATAACGTTATGTGTATAACGTCACGTGGGTGGGGTGGGGTACATCTACCTCTCCCAGCTATCTCACCGGGACACACATATGTTACACATGCAGTGGGGGGGGGGGGGGAGAAAATTGTCTTCCCGGGAAAAAAACTTTTCCTGAGGCTATAATTATTTGAGTTAAATTTGAATTTTTGTTTCTCCTGTTGTTTTTTTTAATTTTAGCGAATTCTGGATTACAATTTTCAGACGACGAATGTTTTAAAAATGTTGTGGCCAATTTATTTGATATTTCTTGTTTTGAAGTAACTGTGTTTTGTTATTTTCCAGGTGTTGTGAATCTGTTTTGTTTCTTTAACTTTATCTTTTAATCATTTTCCCAATTTTCCTGATTGGTGTGTGGCTGGTTAAGTTTTGAAACAACTTTACCAAGTACTTTTCTTTTTTGTTTGCTTGATAAGTCGTCTTGTTTTTGTGTTGTATGGTGTGCCATGGTATATTGAAGTAGGATTTGGTGTCCGCGCCTTACCCCCCTACTCTGAGCCTAACCTTGGGGGTTTGTCGCGGATGACCAGCGAACAGCACCAGAAGTACATATCGGACTGCATGCTCAAATCAGCGTTGATGCATACACACACCGCTGACCGATTGACCTGAACAGTATAGGTGGTGCCATGACGTCAGAATGGCCATTCAACCAATTATTTGCTGACACGCCACAATGCCAAATGCCACTCATAACCATCCCATGAAGACAGTGAAAAAGAAAGAACGTGTTTAAAAATTCTGAGATTTGTTAAAAGTCAGTTTACATTGCCAGTGACAAAAGTGTGTTAAAAGTAATAACTGGCTGAATGTCCTCCCAATGCCTCCGACGTGACATCCTTTTGAGGGCTCCCGATTGGCCAGACCGAGCCCATCCTACCATCCGTTTACGTCCGAAGTTAGGGCCAAAGCAGTGTATTGGACAGGTATGTCCAAAGTGGAGACTGCCTTAGCCGAGGCAGTGTTTGTCCTCAACTGCCAGGATTCCTTTCTCCGGGGCCTTCGGAACGCACCTCAGAGGAGAACATGGTACCCGGTTGGGACCGGCATTGGTGAAGTGTTCACTCCTTTTAGTTCCGTTCCCATTGGGAAACTATGTAACCGAGGAACCACGTCAAGGTAAGAGTGCGTTATCCTGGGTGGAGGCTTTAGTACTCACGCCGTGAACGAATAACAATAGTACAATGACCCAAGAAATACCAGGGAGAGAGTGCATTAACCAGTTAAGGGGGTTTTACGAATGGTAGATAAGATTGACATTTTCCAGGAAAAGTGTGGGGGGCGAGTTTTCCGCTCCCCCATGGCAACGCCGCTGGAATCAATGTCGGATGGAACCTGTACTCCGGGTATGTCTCGGTTGTATAGTTTATGGTGAGTTGATCATCACTCAGTTACTTGCGGAGTTAGATTTCCACTTAGACAATGAGTAATACTCGCTGAACGGACTTAAACGCACAAGCAACCTTCCGGCCAATGGACCTTCGTGTACAAATTGGAATGTCCATTAGCTGATATATTGCTTGGGCTTTTTGTCAATATGTGGGTTATGACTCGTCCCTCACTCACCCAGCACTTTCTCGAAAAATGGCAACATTATGAATATTCATGTCCGAACTCCACAAAACCAGTTCATGCTCTCTCAACCTGATACGTCATTTATCTGTGGTTAATCCCTTATTTTCTGGGTACTTACACTCTAAAATCAATTGTGTTAAAACTTAACCCAAATCAACTGCGTTGAGCGAATATGAACCTAATTGGATTCGTATTCGATTCGCTCAACTCAGTTGATTTGGGTTGATTTGAACCGAACAGATTTTAGAGTGTGAGTCTTCAAAAAGTACCCATGTTGCACCACTGGGCATTAAAAAGTAAATGCTTACTCCGAGGAAGACCTTTGACTTTCACCCATGGAAATTCACAATCTTAATGCAGCACACTGTGATATGAAGTGAAGGGGATTACATATTTTGTCCACGAAAGGTGAAACTCGAAATCCTGACATACTTAGTGCAGGAATACTCGTTGGTGAATGCGCTCCTCACTGCGGAAGAATGAAGTGGTCTGAAATACAGAAGAATGTTTGCGATGCGCAATGCAAAATATAATGTGCTATTAGCGAGTTCGGTAGTGAAATTACAAACTGAACCGATCAAACAGAAATAAAATATTCATTGAGACTACAGCACGTGGGGCGGATTTCTAGTAAGTCACGGTGGAATAGATTTTTCACTTAGTTATTATTTACAATATCTCAGGACAAAACACAAGAAGCACTTGAAAACTTCATCACATGGACGTAAACTTTCATAACATGGATCACCTGGTGGCACTCGGTGGTCCATATGATGAAAGCTTTCAAGTGTTTCGTGTGCTGTTATGAGCAATTATAAATACTTTAATGGTACGATTAAGTAATAATCCCCTCTCTTCGTTCTGAACATGGAGTCGAAGTTTAATATCTATTTGCATCCATCATTACATATACATGTATCCCAGTAGAGGTTAGGAATAATGTTAATGATCTCCAGTTACTAGTATAGAATTGTTGGGCACGCATTTTTCTACAGGAATTGAGTCACGCTAATGGGGCAGTTTGAGTTTGATCAGGACAAAAGGTGCACTTACTCAGCGCGGTATTACTTCAAAAAAGTGCACAATACAGTGACAGGACTTCTTGTTTCAACTGTACCATATTCAGCAGAAACATATTTTGTCAACCCCCACTTCATTTGGCCTGTGCATGCCTCTGATCTTACCCCCTAGAAACACACGCGAACATAGACACACTCAATGATGTCTATTTAACCCTTTACCCAACGCAGACGATATCAAAATTTATAATTATAAATATCATTTTTTTTAATTTTTCAAAATATTTCATCAAAACCATATCATGTGACCCCTCGTTGGAACGAGCTCGACGAGCTCGTTCCAACGAGGGGTCGCATGATATGGTTTTGTTGAATTTTTTTGAAATATAATAATTTTTCAACTGCTGAATTTGCATACTGCGCGGGCGGATGCGGCCGATTCGTTAGGTAAAGGGTTAATGATATCCAACCACTTGTGTGGTACTGTCGGTGAAGATGTTGGCGGAAAAGTACAGAATGCCGATGCACCTGTCATCTTCAAACCAATAAAGCAATTTCACCCTTCGCTCATTCCCAATTGCATTGTGGTTATGATGAACAGGCATACATTACTTTGACAGACTGTTAGCTCGAAATACATTCCAAAAGCACATATCTAGACTTTGACGTGATTTTAAAATCATTTGTAGCCATGAGGTGTGAAATGTCTCTGTAACCATTCAGCCCCCAACATTGTATATTTTAGTGATCAAGGAAATAAATGAATTTACGAGAAATATCAGTTTATTGTAACATAAATATATTTTACTTTACTCTTCAACCACAAGTTTCACATATCTTCAACCAATGCTAACCCTGCCTGTGCGGAGTTAGTACGTTAGAGAGTCGGATAGTTGGATAGTCGGATAGTTGCTCATGGGCTGCTTCATGGTTCTCTCCGTGAAATCCGGCTTCCTCCACTTGTAAAATTGTTCGACACGAGGTGACCCTGGCTGTCGAACGTGTCATTAAACCCCAATAAACTAACTATAGGAAATGAGTAAATATATTTTGTATATTTTGTATATGAAGGCAGGTTCAACAATTATTTAGTCCTTCAACTCCATAGAAAAACAGATAGAGGGTACCTACAGTAGGTGGATAGTGGATTGTAACTAAATCACCCGCGGAGTGGAGTTATCACCCAAACTATAACTTTCAAATTTTGTATATATCGACTAAAAACACAAGCAATGTTTCAGCCAATGGACCTCCGGGTTTAACCCGGAGGTCCATTGGCAGAAACTTTCCTTGTGCTTGTTATGCTGTGCAACAAATTTGCAATTATTACATGGGTGGAATCTCCACTCTGTGGGTGATTTAGTGATAATACACTCTCCACGTACTGTATGGTTTTCCCAGCCTGTATTGCTGCCTGGAATAATTATTCGCCGCGGTTAGAAATAACCCATCCGTCTATTCATTCAGACGCCTAATTTTGCATTGACCAGTCAAACCATCATATTTTAATACCGGAAAAAGAAATGTCAAAGTCGCGCACTGCAAGCTGGGAAATGTGTGCAGTGACCCTATCTCTGACAAATATGAGAACTGTATCCTTGATTCTCCTCGTTGCTCGCGTGGAGATGTTACAGAAGATGATAACGAGTTTTCTTCTGTCCATACTATGACAACATAATCAGGGACGTGGCTAGAGGTTTCCACTTGGGTATGAAGGGTTGTGAAATTCACCACCGAGAAAACTTTTGAAAATGAAGCCATGGAAGGGGCCATAAAATTGATTCTAGTAACTGAAATGCCAACAGATTTATAATAGAATTATCAGATTATTATTGTTTGTTATTATTCTGGGAATTGAATATGCGCTAAACAAATTCTCAAGCTGAGAACATTGATCAATTCACACTGTCCTAATATTAGATCAGATCTTTTGCAGGAATGATCAATTTTCGATGTTTCATCATTTTGTAACTGTGAATGATGGAATTAACTCAGGATAACGATTTTACATGATGCGATTTCTTGAAGGGCATTTCGAAGATTTTTTTATTACGATAAATAACCGTACTAAAGAAATCTCGTACCGGTTGACATCATGTATAATTATGAAGCTCGATATTGCGTACACTGTAGTTGTAAATAGTAACAGTTGGAATTTTTACCGATTTGAAATCGAGATGGAATTTTGTGAAGTGAAGGAGACATCAGCATCACCAAAGAAGATCTAAAATCCAGATAAATGGAATCTTAACTACTCATGACTTGCCCTCCGAATTTCAGACTATAGGAACTTTTGGCCAGGATTGGGAGGGGAGGGGGAGGTGTCACAACGTCCACGAACATAACAGTCATGTTTCAGACCTTGGAAATATTCATTATCAAGTGTGCAGCAGATTTTGCTTGGCGACAAAAAAGACAATGGAATTACTTTCTCTGCGATACGGCGCTACATTTCAGATTCAGGGGAGTTTACCAGGCATGCTAGCTGAGTTCCATGTACGAACACTAGTTTATAGCCTTACAGTACGTAGGGAGTGCATTGTAACTAAATCACCGGCGGAGTGGAGTTATCGCCCAAACTATAACTTCCAAATTTTGTACATATGGACAAAAAACACAAGCAATGTTTCAGCCAATGGACCTCCGGGTTTAACCCGGAGGTCCATTGGTTGAAACTTTGCCTGAGCTTGTTATGCTTTGCAAAAAAATTGCAATTATTGCTTGGGTGGAATCTCCACTCTGCGGGTGATTTAATGATAATACACTCTCCACGTACTGTATGTGTTATTCGCTATGGAGTGAATGAGGCTTCGTCCTGGAACCAATACTATAAAACTTATTTTCCCGACTTGTTTTTCCTACAAGTGACTATAAATGACGGAATAAATCATTAGCATTTTTAGAAATACGGCAATTTGCCAACTGGCAAATTGCCACACCTTTGAAAATGCTAATGATTTATTTTAATTAGTTATTTCCATAAACAGAAAATGAAATTCTGAAAAATAAAACTGCAAAGTTTTATAATATTGGCTCCTGGTCTCAACTTCACTCATTTCAAAGTTTGAACAAGAGCAGCGGAAGGTCATTCCATTTCTGGCACTTTTAAATTTCAGAAAAGATCTTGCCAGATATTTTGAATATGGTTCTCGCGTCGTTCAGGGTTATTGGCCTGTGGTGTCCAGACACATACTTTTCTTTTTTGTGTTCTCGTTGTCAGAATATTTGGAGTTTTTATCTGGTTTTCTTCCCAGTTTTTT
The DNA here is from genome assembly GCA_031216915.1 of Pictodentalium vernedei. Taxonomy (NCBI): domain Eukaryota; kingdom Metazoa; phylum Mollusca; class Scaphopoda; order Dentaliida; family Dentaliidae; genus Pictodentalium; species Pictodentalium vernedei. Next base: position 441,394,541 of record CM062293.1, read on the forward strand.
TTAATTTTTTCCTTTGTAACTAATTGAATTGTAGTTGTGTTCCTGTCACACACATAGTGATTATGTATGGGAGAGGGGTGTTTCTAAGTGGTAAGCACTTATATTCCAGTCCCTTTTGCGATTTTGTCAGCAAATGAAATATGTTTAAACTAAACCAGTTACTCTCATCAGACAACTGGAGTCCGCTGTCTCATACACCTCATCACTCAACCCTGCTGCTGAATATGACGTCACTATCGATGCTCCCAGATAAAGAGTACATAAAGCACGTGCTCCTCTCCCTCATCGCCAAAGTAACACGACATTAGAAAACTGCGCCGCTTTGTTAAATACAGAAGTGATAAATGAAAGTCGCAAACCAGGTTTTGCTATTTTTGATTATTCGAAACAAAATAAGTGGTGCCTCCTCCATGCTCTCTGAAATCAGTTGGGTTAAAATGAACCCAAATCAACTGTGCTGAGTAGATATGAACCCAATTGAGCTCATATTCACTCAACCCAGTTGATTTGGGTTGATTTTTAACCCAACTGATTTAGAGTGTGTGCATCCCCGAAACTGCCCCGGCTGTCACGTTTTGGCCAAATATGGTCCCTCCCACATCTAACTACCAGACAAAAAGTATTCTCCTCTGAAAATCGTGTATACATCACTAACAACGAGCCACTGCAAATAGATGAATGTGTTTTGGGATTTATAAATAGGGCACTGCCAATGGATGCAGCCGGGTACATCGGAAGTTTGAAAGGACAGGAGGGTACAAGCCAACTTTGATGGGCGTCAAGACAAAGGGTCACAATGTTCCAACAATACATATACTACCGAGACCCATAGATCATGTTCGCAATGCTTTTTTCAACGAATCGATAACTAACTCTCTCTTCATCGATTATATACCAAGGATTCAATGTATTGCGTTAAAAGATGATACTCTGTGGTCGGATTAAAAGCTTAAAAGCAAGAATTCTTTTCGAGGTTGCAAAAACCTGTAATTACTAGCGATTGTATCTTAATCGCACAACATCCTATTACCTCGTCAGAGCACAAGGATGCCCTCTCACACCCCTCTGCTAACAGCAAAGTGAGCGAATGTTTCCACTATCCACCGCGCTGGCGTTTCTGAATATAGTACAATGAGCAAACAAGCGGACAGAGAATGTCGACCGGATCGCGATTGGTTCGCGATCCGGTCGGAATTCTATGTCCGCGTTCCTTTCCTCAACACTGTAGAATTTATTTATTTATTTATTTATTTATTTATTTGAGTTCAACGACACTTTCGACAGTCAGGTTCACCTCGTGTCGGACAGTTTTGCGGGTGGAGAAAACCGGAGAGAACTACCAAGTAACTGTCAGACTCCCCAACGTACCAACTCCACACAAGCAGGGTTAGCATTGGTTCAAGACAGGTGCACAAACGACGTGTATTAGGCCTTAGTACACAGCGCCACCGCGTCCACGCGTGGGCAATCGGCGTTAAGTGCCTTGCCCAAGGACACAACGCAGTGACCCCTGGCCGGGATTGAACCGGTGACCTCTCGCTTTGAAGTTCAATGCCGTAACAACTGAGCCACCGCGCTCCCTGATGTAGAATCTCACACGTTTGAAAAGAAATGCGCGAACATTGAATCTGAGAAGCTGTTTTAAGTTTTCTTCATGCAATCTTGATTATTTTATTTTCGAAATATCGACCCACTGGTGTAAGTGTGGCGCTCTAGTCGCGATCTGATCCCGAGACAGACCGATATTTGTGACCCCCCCCCCCCCCCCCCCCCCAGTAGTGAATACAGAAATTGATGATCCAAAATCGTTATAAATGACATGTGACTTACCAGAACCACTAGAAATTCAGACCTAAAGGGCTCTGGGATTAAACTATTACTGATTATACTTGTTTATTACTTTCCAAAGTGTGATCGCGATCTGATCCCGAAACAGATTGATATTTGTGACTCCACAGTACCGAATACAGAAACTGATGGTCCAAAATCGTTATAAATGACATGTGACTTACCAGGGCCACTAGAAATTCAGACCTAAAGGGCTCTGGGATTAAATTATTGCTGATTATACTTGTTTATTACTTTCCAAAGTGTGATTTACTGGGATTTCCGGGTTTGACTATAAACGATAACTTCACAAGTGAATTATGCAATCAATAATTGTCATGCATCCGTGCACGCAAACGAAGACGCTTTACCTTGGGTGCAATGGGGCTTCATTGTTTTGTTTTTCTTTTTGCCTTTTTTAACCCTTTACCTAACATTAAAAGCAGACGATACTTGCAAAAAAAATTCTTGAATAACTATTATTTTCATTTTTGATTCTAAAACATAGGTTATGACTCCTCATTGGAACGAGCTCGTCGAGCTCGTTCCAATGAGGGATCATAACCTATGTTTTAGAGACAAAAAATGAAAAAATAATGAAAATTAATTGGTGAGTTTTGAGAATAGCGCTGGCCGTTTTTGGCCGTTACGTTAGGTAAAGGGTTAAATAATATAATTATCGTTAATAATGAAAAGTAATAAAACAGAGTAATCGCTTGACTGGACTGGTTACGTGAAATAATTCATTCGAGGCTAGGGACAAAATTGTAAAACACTCGTGCGCATTCGCGCACTCTTGTTTGTACAACGTCCCTCACCTCTCATGAATTATTTCACGTAACCAGTCCAGTCAAGCGATTACTCTCTATTTATACTTGTTTATTGTTTAAATGTGTTTAACGACACTTTCAGTTTACTTAATGATTTTGGTGCGGGGGTCAGTCTGATGGATCCGTTATATCCCAGTCAATTGTGCAGGACCCATATTACACTGATAGCCTGCAGTTATGGGCACACAACACACGAATACTTTTCCCTTATTTTAAGGATCACAGCGTTGAGAGGTTGTTTGTTTGTTTGTTTGTTTGTTTGTTTGTTTGTTTGTTTGTTTGTTTGTATATGGGGGTTAACGACTCTTTTAACAACCAGGGCCACATGATGTTGGGTGGTTTTAAGAGTGAAAGAATTCTGGGTATCGGGGGAGAATGGAGGCGCGGTGGCTCAGTTGGTAGAGGTGCAAGCTGCAGGCCGAGAGGTCCTCGGTTCGAATCCCACCTGCGGCAACCGCGTTGTGTTCTTGGGCAAGACACTCCACCCCCAATGCCCACGTGGGGGCACGGTGACGGTGTGTACTAAGGCGTACTGTACGTCGATGGTGCATCTGTCTTCAACCAATGCTAACCCTGCTTGTGTGGAGTTAGTATGTTGGGGAGCTGACAGTTGGTCGCCGTTGCTCGGTGGTCCGGGTACTCTGGCTTCCTCCACCCGTAAAACTGTCGTGGTCATGACTAGCCATTGTGCAGAAATATGTGACCTTAAACACCAGTAAATAAATAATAAATCGGGGGAGAATCACCGAACTGTGGTGAGCAGCTGTCAGTCTCCGACTTACTAACCCCGACACAAGTAGAGTTATCAGCGGTTGAAGGCAAGTGTACCATCGACGTGCAGTACATCTTAGTTCATAGGGCATCGTGCCTCCACTGGGCCAATCGGAGTTGAGTGTCTTACTCGAGGACACAACACAGTCACCGCTAATCAGGGTCGAAGCGTCGATGTTATACTTGAACCTTTTGATACGTTTGTACAGTACGTGGAGAGTGGATTGTAATTAAATCACCCGCGGAGTGGAGTTATCACCCAAGCTATAACTTTCAAATTTGTATATATCGACAAAAAACACAAGCAATGTTTCAGCCAATGGACCTCCGGGTTTAACCCGGAGGTCCATTGGCTGAAACTTTGCTGGTGCTGGTTATGCTTTGCAACAAATTTGCAATTATTGCACTGGTGGAATATCCACTCTCCCGGTGATTTAGTGATAATACACTCTCCGCGTACTGTACGTCCTATGACGAACGCAATCAAACAGCGAGTTGATACTTTGTGGTCATTTGTTTTGTTATTATTTTTCGATTTTTTTTTAAAGTTTTAACCTCAATTCCTATTTTCGCCCGAATAGCGCTCAGTGACAACCGTTGAGCCAAATGTTATCACAGCTTAAAATACTAATAAAATCCTGCTGTCAAGACTTCTTAACTGGTTGAGTGATAGAAGCCGCCATCAGGGATTTCAAAAAATGAGGATACCAGAGCAAAAGCCAACACATTCCTTACTTATATTTCATATTCAGTCACACACAAATAATATTTTGTTTATATAAATTTGTTTTATTACAAATTATTGGAGAATGCCTGTGGGCACTCTTCAATAATTTATAATAAAACAAGTTTTGAATAACAAATTCCGACCACAAAAAATAATCTAGCTCTCAACCAGATGATCACTAATGTGAAAAATATCTTATTCGTACTTTCCGACGTTTGACGTCGCATTTTGAAAAACGCTGAAGAAACTGAATTCTCACTGACGTTTGAACGTCAGGATAATTAAAGTCACAAAAGGTTAAGGCCCAGTTCCATAACCACTGAGTCACAGCGCTACCTCACGACACTGAGAGGGTGAATGGTTTGTTGCTCCCCTTGTTGTCTGCTCGAGAGCTGTGAAATTTACTGTTACGTACGTATATGCAAAACGGGATGACTCGTGATCAACCAACTCATTTTTTGAACTGAGCAGATATTTTGACAAGATTTAACAAAAACTGGGAATGTCTAATATCTGGATGTTTACTCCAAACGAGTTCTGTTCGGGTGGTGTGCACTTATGTCACATGGGTCCGTGTTTCTCTGTGAATAATTTGACAGCAGTGTTAAACACGTAACGTCGTCGCGCAAGATGTGCTGAGCGACGATTGTTATTAGATTAGTCGGTAAGAGGCAGACATTACGCTTACCCCCTGAGTAAGATTAAAGATCGATTGATAAATGCTTTTCGCATTAAATTGTTTTCAAAAGATAAAAAAAAAACCCTACTACAGATGAATTGCATACGGATTAGAATTTATTTACCCTTTCCGCCTGAATTGTAGACAAACACAGAACGACACGCGCGTGTGAATGGGTTAATCGATATGGCACGAGTGCCAGCGTGGAATGATAAGACGCGCGTGTCGTTCTGTGTTTATTACACACCGTCACGTCTCTAAAAGCAATTATTAGAAGTGCGCTCAGCAATTCATTTGACAACTATCAACAGAAAGAACACATTTTATCGCCAACCAAATTTGCGAGGGCAACCCGTGTTGCTATTTCGTCTCCTGAGCTCCAATGTGTTCTATGTGCCTGCTATCGCTAGCGATTCAAATTGTAATTGCGGTTCACGAGTTGTAGAAAATTCCAGTGACATTTCGCTTCTATTTAAAAACAGCCCGTCAACGATTTCCGTTCCGCGCATTTGTGCGGAACGGATTTTCATTTTCCGCATGGTTTTGTGTTGCTGTATATGGGGATTTCATAGAACAGGCGTGCATTAAAATTGTTTACTAACGTAATAGTCAATTTCACAGATCGATGATCTATCTCTTTCCAATGAGAACCACGTGATTTGGTTTTGCTGAAATTTTTTAACTGATCATTATGTAAATTACGGGGACAGATGCGGCCGATTAGGTAAAGGTTTTAACCCTTTAACCAACGTAACGGCAAAACCCACAAACGGTATTCACAACAAACATCATTAAATTTTAATTATTTTTCCATGTTTTGGTCTCAAAACATAGCTTATGACCCCTCATTAGAACGAGCTCGTTGATCTCGTTCTGATGAGGGGTCATAAGTTATGTTTTTGATGCAAAAATGAAACAAAATACTTATTCAGAAATTTTATTTGCAAGTGTCGTCTGTCTTTCGTGTCAAGTAAAGGGTTAACTTACACTGACCCTCTTTGCGGTAACGCACCTACAGATATGTTTAGTAATGCGATAAAAAGCGGTCGGATTCCAATGGAACTGATCAAAATTCTATGTCCGGTTTACCTGTCCACAATACGGCAGAATCCCGCCTGCCAAAATAAAAACAAATCGGATAATTCAGATGAAATTTCGTTTTTTTCTTGATTCATTTCCGTTTTCGTAATATTTAATTTTCACATAATCACCACCAAATAGTTCATTATGGAAATGTCGTTCAATAAACTCTTGACGTCAGAAGTAAACGTCGATGGCATGATATTATAACAATGACATGAGTTCGGAAGGAGTTACGGTTTATTAACGGTCCGAGAGTAATGAATAACAGCCCGAGGGTTTATTTTACCGGCCTGCGACGAAGTCGAGGGCCGTGAATAAGCCAGAGGGCTGTTATTCAGTCCTCGAGGGCCGTTAATAGACCTGGACGCCCGACAAAATTATGTTATTACTATTATGACCACGATCGAAACGGCTGTTAATGAATTTTGTTTTCATTAACGACCGCCGCTCGATTCCGGTTGCATGACGCTGTGAATTACTGAGTTTTACCGCCCCGCTAAACTCCGTTAATATACCCGAGAACTAGAGCTGAAACGGTTAAGGTGTTTTCTTGATCGATTAATCACGTGGATTAACCTTGGTTAACCGATTAATCACTTGTCCAAATAGATATCTGAATAATTGCCATACCGTTGATGATTTGTAGCATGAACCCTTTACCCAACGTAACAAACAAAACCGACTAGGCCTATATACAAAAAATCTCCATTCAAATTTATTATGTTTTCATTTTTTTGTCTCAAAAACAAACATAGTTGATGACCCCTCATTGGAACGAGCTCGTTCCAATGAGGGGTCATAAGCTATGTTTTTGAGAAAAAAATTGAAAATTTTTAGTAATTCATGAATTTATTTTGCAAGTATTGTCTGCGATCCGCAATGTGTGAAGGGTTGAGAATGATCATTTCCAGGCACTGATACAGTATGATGATCATGCAAGTAAACAAATATGTCAGCAAGTAACTTGCATGCTCTACTCTGTCTCATATAATTGATGTGAATCAGTGTGACAATGTTTGCCTGTTTTGGAGCAAGTTTGTACTTTTGTTAACCTATATAATACAGTAGTTCAAAAGTAACGTTAATCGATCAATTACTTTTTGGATCGACCAAGATGTTGATCTTTGATTAATCGATTAATCGGTTAACCGTTTCAGCTATACTGAGAACGCCCGCAAAAGTGGTAATAATATGAGTTGGTTTCGAAAGTAAAATACAATTTATCTGCTCTTATATTCCATATATTGTTCATTTTTTTGTCTAGGAAACATAGCTTATACCCCCTTGATTGAGACGAGCTCGACATTACACATTATCAGGGCTCAAAATAAGTGGTTTCGCATCGCTATTTGCTATGCAAAACATGCTAAAAGCTACACAATTTTCAATCATGTATAGCATTTTGCGATACAATATATTCAGCTGCAGCCTAATAGGCTGCAGTTGAATATCTTGTATTGCAAAATGTAAAAAATGAAAATTTGTAACAAAACTTTGCAAGCTAGTTCACTGATACTTTACTCCTGATATGAGATTAAGTCTCCGTCTCGCAATAGCAACTTCATATGTAACGTGAATTTTATTGGTTTAAATTCATCCTGCATTGTTTCTGCATTTTGCATAAAATACCCAGTCAAAATAATTTTAAGCCAATCAAATTAAGAGATGTTACGCATTTGGAAATATCTAAGTCCATGCAGTTGTTAAAGGCAGTTCAGTTGAAAAACATAGCTAGTGCTTCATGTGTTGCAGCTCATTTGAAAAAGCACAGAAATGGATGGACATTATTCTATCTGCTCAGAAGAGTTCAATACAAAACAGTATGGCATAACTCCGGTATACAAGAACTGCTATGCAATTTAAACAAAATGCTATTCATTTTTCGGAAATGTGTAGCATTTTGCTACGCATAGAAAAAAATGTATTTTGAGCCCTGTACATTATGTGGTGAACACAATCTCAAATTCGTCATGATTTGACATGAAATTGAAGTTCATGAACCTCATTCACTAAACTCGATCTGAGCCTCGGTAAACATCGGTAAACCTCGGCTCTGATCGATTTTAGTGAACTTGATTAAAAAATTTCATATCAAATCGTATGTCATTAGAGCTGCACTATTTATTACACCCCTAACGTCTAATGATAATAGGAATCGGTAAAAAATAAATTGCGTTCTCCCCTCACTAGTGAGATCAAACACCTCGGTGATTAACATTTCGTGTGAACTTGAAATTTACAAATGAATTTTCACAAGCGCAAAACAAAAGTTGTTCTCGCTCCACTAGTGAGTATAACAAGACGGTGTTTTCGGTGTTTTTCTGTTTCAGAATTAAATTGTTGAGTTATTTCAATTCAGTGTGGAAGAATTATTTTTGAAGAGAAAATGAAGTAGAAATTTCATTTTACTGAATTTGTTTGTGGCTAAAAATCACGTCATTTCGCCAACAATCCCGAAAACTATTTTGTGTGGATGTACACAACATCCAATGTGATATGTGTCAGCGGAAACAGTGACCAGCTGATTGTGTAAACAGATTTCTTGTGTGGTATGGGCGTCGGTTTGGATCGTTTCAGTTGAAGCTTCAAATGAAAGGGGTATAATAAAAAGAAAATCTAACGTCTTCTTGTGAATATCGGATTTTTCTCATGAGTGAGTGAGAGAATTCGTATTTTCACGAGCAGCAAGCAAGCTGCTCGTGAAAATACGAATTCTCTCACTCACTCATGAGATAAATCCCGGTATTCACAAGAAAACATTAGATATCCTCTATTTATATAATCACCTAGGGCTGCACGGTATCTCGATAAACCGATATATACCGGTATTCAAACCAATATCGATTGAATACCGGTGTAATTACAAAAATATCGGTTTATCGTCATTATTTATTTACCTACAGTTTCGATTTTCAAGATGTCTTGAGTTTTTTAATTGTAGCCCCGAATGAATAATATTATCCCTTTATCCAAGGAATCGTCTTCTTGTGCCCTCGTAATATACAAATTCAGCAGTTGAAAAAATAATTTTCAAAAATTTCATCAAAACTATATCATGTGACCCCTCATTGGAACGAGCTCGTCGGGCTCGTTCCAATGAGGGGTCACATGATATAGTTTTGTTGAAATCTGAGGAAAGTCTGAAAAACTAATTTTGAAAATAATAAATTTTGATATCGCCTACGTTCGGTAGAGATTTTTCGAACCGCATCATCAAGGCATGATAATTGGTTCCGACTGTGATGCCTCGAGTCCCGATTGTGGTACTTGTGTTCATATATCTTATCGGTTTTCGATATACAGGTATACCGCGGTATTTTTTTTGAATACCGATACCGGTATTCAGTTTTGAATATCGTGCAGCCCTATAATCACCATCTTTTAGTGTAAATGTGCGTCAGAAGCAGACAGTTTTGCGATGACACTTCATGTGAAAATAACAATAATTTGTTCTTCCCTCCTCATCACATGCCGATTGTTTGCATATATTGGCTGACTCTTACTTAGACTTAGTTTATAGTCTTCGGTAGCTGACAGTGCCAAAGCACACAGATCTCCATGTCACCCCAGTTGGAATATTTTCCCAGATGATCAGTATAGCACTAAGATTGTTCTATTTCCCGCAAAAACTAGCAAACGTAACGGCTATGGTGTTGTAAAACGAATATGATATTTGGGTTCACAACCCTCTAAAATTAGTTAGGTTAAAAATTAAAACAAATCAACTGGGCTTGGGATTTGGGTAAATTTAACCCCAAATCAACTGGGCTGAGTGAATATGAACCCAATTGGATTCATGTTCACTTAACCCAGTTGATTTGGATTAATTTATAACACAGTGATTTTAGAGTTCACAAGCAGGGGATGGTCTTAATGTCAGGCGACTGGTGTCATCAGGACATTTTACACAGACAACCCTGATTTTTTTCTATCCATACCCACACATTACTTCTGTTAGCTATTCTATGATGCTATCGCTGTAAACTTTGTTATTTAGTTGGACATGACACCTCATAAGCTTTCAGCTTCCTCTCGGATCCATCCATAATTTTATTGTTGTTTTTAATAACTTTGAAAGTTGGAAATTGATGTTATTTTTAACTAAATTTGGCTTTCAGACTGTAGACTGTATAAAGAATCTGCGTTGAGGAAGTAATCAGCAGGCGGGGGTGGGGGTCGAATATGAATCTGATTTATACCCTGGCTCTTTTATCTTTTCGGGGTTAGTATGTAATAGTTACTAACTGGGGTGGAGGTATTCCTGAATTTGAACAACCTGCGAACGTGCGGTATGTGATGCCGAGCCGCGAAGCGGCGAGGTGTTACTACACGTTGGCAGGTTGTTCAAATTCATAAATACCAACAACGAAGTTAGTAACTTACTTACACGCCATTTCACAGAATGCACGCACTCAAGTATGGTAAGTGAGTACAGGTGTTCAAGTGACGTCACTTGACGTCACTTGAACACCTAGTCTATTGTTCTATCAGGTATTTCACGTCTCTTACCAACCCGGAGAAGACAAAGGAATTGGCGTGTAACAAACATGAAATACCTGATAGAACAATTAACCGAGTGTTTAAGGGACGTCACTTGAATGTCTATCATGTACTGAGTATACCCGAGTCCGGGCGTTTTACTGATTGGACAAAAGACAGGGTGTAAGTGACTTACCAACCTTGCTGTGGTCATGAATTTAAACAACCTGCCAGCGTGCTGTCAGCTTGTTCAAATCCATGAATACCTCCAGATAGGTTGGTAACAATTACTTGTTCAAGTCCCGACTGATAACATATCGTCCTCTTAGTTCCAATGTGTTCTATGTACCTACTGGCCTACTGGCACATAGAGCACATTGAAACTCGGGGGACGATACTCCAACTACATATTAAGACATGCCTTGATGAGGAAGTTGAGACATCACTCAGTCGGACTATGGTACTTGGAAATTTGTCTGTTGATAAATATATGTATTGTCGTGGCAGTTTTCCAGTTTTCTTTCCCATTTAATTGGCATGTACCGTACTCTAGTCACTCTGGATCCCCCTACAGCTCGAATCAGGTACCACAAGCCTCCTTTTGGCCGACTGAGCATGTGAGTCCAAATATTAAACACAATGTCGCAAGAAAGTACTACAGTAAGTGTAAATTGATATCCAAGACTCAAAATATCCCGACTGAAAAAAATATATTGGAAGGTGTCACCCCTTATACCCCACCTCCTCAGTTGCGCCTCTGTCAGCAGACTTGATACTAAGTTGGCCCTTACACAAGCAAAATCTGCACTCTCCCTCTCTTTTACGTCTTCCTTGACATGAACCAGGATCATTTTTTTTAGGCAAACACTTTCTCAAAAGGACGAACCCAGTTTGTAGGCAGAATTCATAACAATTTGGAAGGTAGAATTATATTCTTACTAGACCCGTTTCTCATGCATGCACTTCGTTTTAACCCTTCGCCTCGCGATTCTGTCGCATCCGCAGGTGTAATTTACAAATTAAGCCGTTGAAAAGTTTTTTTTAAAGTTCCCAGCAAAACAATATCGTGTGACCTCTCATTGGAACGTGTTTGTTGAGCTCGTTCCAACGTGAGGGGCGGGGGGGGGGGGGGGGGGCATATGATATGGTTTTGTTGAAATATTTTGAAAAATTTGAAAAACACAATAATTAAAATACTAACTTTTGATATCCTGTGCATTGGGTATAGGGTTAGGGTTAACACAGATAATATGAATGGTGACATAATTTATCAAGCGACCCAGTAAAAGCAAACGTTGCGCTGATGGTGAGAACTTTTTCAACAGAGGCGGTACAATTTCTCGTGGGCCCCCTACTGGGTATCCCCTAGAGGGAGGCCCAAAATTGATACAGCCCAGCACTTCGTCCCCTGAGTTCAATTGTGTTCTATGTGCCAGTAGGCACACAGAACACATTGGAACTCAGGGGTCGACTTGTTGGAGCGTGAAAGTTCGTATAAATGACCAAAAGGCGAAATGGATCTGATTGCACAGATTGTCGGTATATGTCCACATAGAGTACATTTCGATATACCAGCAGTCTAGCTGGCAATTGATCGATCACATGAAAGTTAACAGCGTTCCTTCATTTTCAGAAATCAATTGTTTTCCCATTGTGCCGAACTATGGTTTTCCCGATGGGTCCTCCCCCACCCCGGTAGAACCATTTTTGCCGAATGATTGATGACGATGATACAAAAAATGTCCTCGTTAATTTTCAAATCGCCCCAAAGTTCTCAAAATGAGAGTCGGACTGGCCGTATGGTCCATCTGGAAAACTCCTGGCGGGCCCCCCTATTGGGTTTCATCTGGGGCCCTCCAAATTTATGTAGCCCAACACCTGTTCATACGAGAAATTTCGTGAAAATGACCAAAAGGCGAAATGGATCTGATAGCATGGACTGTCTGTTTATCGAATAGTTCTCTATGTGGACTGCCACTGGCAGTCCACATAGAGAACATTTCTATATACCATCAGTCTAGTATACCATTGATCGCTCAGATGAAAGGAAACAGCGTTCCTTCAATTTGACAGTCCACATACAGGATATTTCCAGTGGCGTAGATAAAGGGGGGGGGGGGACGGAGGCCCCCACCAGAAGTTTTGTCGGAAATTTTTTGGGACCATTTTTAGGCGAATTTATGCCTAATAACTTTAAAATGCTGGCTTTGGGGATAAAAACATGCCATTTTGGGTAAATTTTGGGTAAAAAAGACAAATATTCAGTACATTTGCAGTAAACAACAGATTCTTTCTGTTTGTTTGGGTTTTTGTTGTTGTTACACTGTCGGAAATTTTCGATTTGTCGGAAAATTTTGGGCTTGCCCCTCCGCCAGCGAAAAGCTATCTACGCCACTGGATATTTCTATATACCAACAGTCTAGTATTCCAAAGATCGCTCAGATGAAAGGAAACAGGGTTCCTTCAATTTGGCACTCCACAGAGAGAATATTTCTATATACCAGCAGTCTGGTCCACCAATGAAAGGAAACAGCGGTCCTTCTTTTTCAAACATCAAAATTTCCGAAGGGTCCTCCCCCACCTCCAGTAGAACCATCGATGAAGATGATACAAAAATGCCATTGAAATGTTCTCTGTGTGAACTGTTATTGATCGCTCAGATGCAAGGAAGCGGCGTTCGTTCAGTTCCAAAAATAAATCAAAATTTTCTCCGGTCCTGGGGTCGTCTTGGTGCATTTCCCGGTAACTTTTCTTGGCCCAGTCCGCTCCTGTTTCTCAAGTCAATCCTCTTACCGTGTGCGTTATGACACTTTGACCAGCGTTTCCGTTGTGTCGTAGAGAGGGGTCTCGAATCTGGAGAGCCCCTTTTTGGAAGATGTGGATACAACGTTTCCATTTTGGAAACAAGCGGTGTAAATCATCAGGGCCCGGTGGAGGAAATTCGGCCCCAGGGTTAAATCTGTGAAAGTGTCGGGATACTGATGCAGATGCCAAAGGCACGAACGATGATAAGGGACCTGGGTTGAGCCCCCCCCCCCCCCCCCCCAAAAAAAAAAAAATGAAACCAGTTATAAAAGAGACTTCTGGCGGCTTTTGCGATGACAAATCACGTACATTTTGGCCGTCAAAATGACGTTTTTGTAGCATGTTTCAAATTTGTAAGTTCCTCAGTGAATATCCAGTGACCTGGAGTTTTAGCTTTTGACAGCGCAATTCATGAAGTAATAACTTGATTACGTCAAGTTGATTTAATAAGTTATCGCTTCAAGAATCATGAAGTCCGAAATTTGACCCGTTGGAAAGGTGCAGACCTCCATTCGCGATACAGCACCCGTCTAAACATTTAGTTCCACGCAACTATAGAACTAGTGGTTCTTAGTTGAAATGCGTTAACCCTTTACCTAACGTAACGGCCAAAACCGGCCAGCGCTATTCTCAAAAATCGCCAATTAATTTCCATTATTTTTTTCATTTTTTGTCTCAAAAACATAGGTTATGACCCCTCGTTGGAACGAGCTCGTCGAGCTCGTTCCAACGAGGGGTCATAACCTATGTTTTTGAGACAAAAAATGAAAAAAATTAGTTATTCAAGAATTTTTTTTGCAAGTGTCGTCTGCTTTTCATGTAAGGTAAAGGGTTAATAGTAAGACCCACTAGTTCTGTTGTGTGGAACAAAAATGTTGGTACGGTTACAATGGTACTAACTTTGGAAATGGCACTCAGCGGAAAATTGGCATCGTTCCAAGCAATCGATATTCGGACCACAATTCCTAGAGGTGACGAGAATGAGAAGGGTAATCAGGGTATAATTCGTGGAAACTGTTCAAATTTGGACTCCAAATATCGAATTGTCCTCGACTCTCTGCTTGAGGCATGGCCCAAGAATTCTGGACTCTTCCTCCAACATTCTGGGCCCCAGGGTTACTACCCGGCCCCCTCCCTCGCTCCGGCCTTGCAAATCATTGCCGCGCGCATATAATGTCATGCTTCGATGTTTTGCATTGGAAGACGGAGAATAACAACCAGAGAAGGTTATTTACGTTTATATAAATATGAATGAAAGCAGGAATATTGGCATTTGTAGAATAGTAAGTAACCTTAGACCGTTTTGGTTATTTATAATTCATCTGTGATTTTTTTTTTCTCTCTTCTATTCGGTAGCGAAAGTAATAAATGTTGAGAAATAATTCACAGCAAGGCAGGAGTTTTTAGTGAATGTTTTTTTCTTCTTTTAACCATTTTCTTAATCCCCCGACACCTCCACCTAATCGTCATTCAGGTTTCTTTCCACACTCTTTTAAATTATGGCTTAACTCACCTAAATGGAACCATTTGGTCGAGAACTCGTATCAATGGACATATCATCCTTGAGTGCAAAAGGCGTCATTGCATTGTAAATGGCGCCTTATTGCACTGCACTAAAGGATCGATATTTATATATATTTATTACTTTCCAAAGTGTGATTTACTGGGATTTCCGGGTTTTATTATAAACGATAACTTCGCAAGTGAATTGTGCAATCAACAATTGTGTCATGTATCCGTGCGCGCAAACGAAGACGCTTTGCCGTGGGTGTAATGGGGACTTCATTGTTTTTTTTGTTTTTTTAACCCTTTACCTCACATGAAAAGCAGACGACATTTGCAACAAAAATTCTTGAAGAACTATTATTTTTTTTCATTTTTTGTCTCAAAAACATAGGTTATGACCCCTCATTGGAACGAGAGGTGGGAGGTGAGGGATTATATTGCAAAACACTCGTGCGTATTCACACACTCGTGTTTGTACAACGTCCCTCACCTCTCATGAATTATTTCACGTAGCCAGTCCAGTCAAGCGATTACTCTCTATATATTTATTTATATCACCCAGTACAGATAATATATTATTAAGTCATTCGCACGGGGAGCACAGTCGCTCAGTGGTAGACTGTCAGACCTCTGTACTAGAGGTCCCGAGTTCGATTCCCGTCCGGGACGACCCGCATTGTGTCCTTGGGCAAGGCACTTTATCCCACGATGACGCCGTGTACTAACGCGTACTGCACGACGACGGTGCACATGTCTTTAACCGCTGTAACCCTGCTTGAACGAAGCTTGAACAGAGTTGGAATGTTGAGGAGCTGACAGTAGCTCGTCGATGCTCGGTGGTTCTCTTCGGGTACTCCGGTTTCATCCACACGTAAAACTGTCACGGTCACGATTAGTCATTGTGCATAAGTGTGTGACCTTAAACACCAATAAATAAATAAATATAAGTCATTCGCACAGTGCATAGAGGCGAATAATTTCCACTTAGAAAATGACATATTCAATAAAATAAACAGCACATACAAAAGTTTCAGCCACCTTATCAACGGGCTCAACAAAGACCGGTGGCTAAAATATGCTTCTACTTCAATTTTTTTGAAAAATGCAATGGAATTGTATCAATTGAATTTCCCCATCACCAATGAAAAACATTCGTTTAACACGTGTAACCAATTAACAGGAATTTTGTCATTTCTCTGTATTTTATGGATGTAATATTAAATTTATTCCAATATGTCTTTTTTGACAAAGCTCATGGATCTAATAGATTAACAGCAAATATTGGATGCTATAAGGTCGAATAGGCGTATCAACACCGGGACTTCAATAGTCCTCATAATACAGACGTGTAGCCAGTAATTCTGTTGGGGGGGGGGGGGGGGGGCGCTAAGTGGCGTTCAACGATCGTCGAAAAATGAACATCAAATGGGGCTTTTTAGTAGCATCCGGTCAAATGTTTTGTGAAATTTAGGGTAAAACATATAAGCAATTTTGCGCTATCGTACATAAAAAGAGTCCATACAAAATAGACCAATAATGTTGATATGCAGAGAGTTCGATGTGTCGGAGCTAGTCAGGTCGCCCCATTTTATTAAAATTTTCAAATCACAATTAGGAGATAATTCTTCGAGTGAAACTCCAATTCTGTGGGAAGATTGATCGGATCCGCCGCACCTACTCTGACTACGCGTCTGTAGTAAATCTTTGCTTGATCTCAAGAATTTTATTTAGTCCTTTGAACCCGAAAAACCGATTTCGGATCTAGGTTCTTGATACAGCCTGACTTCATTGAGTAGATTGTTGTTCGGTGAATTTGTGTGGTAGACCAATCAAGATTTTCAACGTGCAGCCCCAAGGCTGCACGTTGAAAACATTGATTGGTCTTCCCCAAGTAACAAATATCGACTCTTCCAACTGATGACACTGAACTGGTTTGGAAAGTACCACCAGTGTTTAAAGGGTTAATTAACGGGAGTTTTCTGTTTAACATACATGCAGTTACCACAGCAAATTCAAAGTTCAAACTGAAGGCACGGTAAATAGTTTAGCGTTTGACGGTTATATGCAGTTAGCAGGATTATTCCGCTAAGAAATATCCAATTCAGTGGGCTGCACAGAACATTAAGAACGCTTGGCTTGGGTGGAAACTCCACTCCTATGGTGTTTTAGTGTTAATCAAGGATCAGGTGTACTAGAGCCAATACTATAAAACTTTTGCAATTGTATTTTCTAGAATTGTATTTTCTGGTTATGTCTTTAAATGGGTTAAAATGAACCATTGGCATTTTTAAAGATCTGGCAATTTGCCAGTTGACAAATTGCCGTATCTTTTAAAGTGCTAATGATTCATTTTAGTCAGTTATATTAATAGGTAGAAAATAGAATTCCAGAAAATACAATTGTAAAAGTTTTATAGTATTGGCTTCTAGATGTGAATGTATTATTAGTTACACAGTTTGTTGGTGGCCTAATATGGTATATATGGTGTCAGTTAATTCCATATTGGACGAGAGCGAAGTCCAATATGGAATTAACTGACACCATTTTTAGCTCGTCCAATATGGAATTCACTGACACCATATATACCATATTTGGCCACCAACAAACTGTCTAACGAATATATCTTACGCAACAGTCCCATTGAGGCTGTTGGATTAAATTAATAATGATCCTCTTTAACTCTTTACCCAACGAATCGCCCGCATCCGCCCGCGTAATATGCAAATTCAGCAGTTGATAAAATATTATTTTTCGAATACTTTCAACAAAACCATATCATGTGACCCCTCTTTGGAACGAGCTCGTCACGCTCGTTCCAAAGAGGGGTCACATGATATGGTTTTGTTGAAATTTCTTGAAACAATTTAAAAAATTATATTTAAAATAATAAATTTTGAAATCGTCTGCGGTGGGTAAAGGGTTAACCAGTGGCTATCCATGATTTGTTTCCTGATTTACCAAAGAGTTTTTAAGCAACAAATATATGTGTACCAGGTTGGAACGGGTGACGGACCATTCGCATATGAGCCGATCATTGGGGTTATTACACACCGCCCCATCCGCACCTCCTCTCTATCCGTCACTGGAGCTAACTGATATTTTGTAGTACATGTTAGAGGCGAACAGTGTCACCGATTCCGCAAATTATTTAAAGCTTTGGTTTTAGGAAGCGCGGTGGCTCAATGGTTAGAGCAGTGGAGTTTGATCGAAAGGTCGATGGTTAGATATTCACCTGTGTCATATGCATTGTGATCCTGGGCAAGACACCGCATCCCGATTGCCTGTGTGGCAGCATGGTTGAGCCGTGTTTTAAAGCGTGGATTGCGATGGCCGTACATTTGCGTTCACCCGCTAATAACTCATCTCAGCGTAATTAATAATTTGGAGAGCGCGAAAATTACTCGCCGTTGCTCGGTGGGGTGTCGTTAAACTCCCAAAAACAAAACTTTTGAAAGAGATTTTTGAAGCCATATTTTGATGAAAATTTGGAGTGAAGGGTGATAGAACCAGAAAAAAACATTTTCTGTGCAATAAATAAATGGGAAGGTTTTATATGCTCCCGCCAAATGGAAGGTACACACCCGCGCGCAAGTTTTATGTTAGATTACAGTTGCCGTGGACTGGTCATATTCCACGCGTGGACAATGATGTCCACGCGTGTCTTTACTAGATAATAAAAAAACATCATCAGAAAAATTGTAATTAATTAAGCACCGGGTGGTACCCGGTACTTCATTAATTAATTTTTTGATAATCATTCCTTATATTTATTATTTATTATATTATTAATTAGTGTTTGGAATCTAATATTATTGCGTCCGTGGAAATATTGCCCACCCGTGGAGAGTGACCAGTCCATGGGGGTCGTACTGTAAAGGCAGATAACACCTTGTTCCAATACCCGCCACAATGATCTTGTTAATAACCCTTTACCTAACCTGAAAATCAGACGACACTTGCAAAAATAATTCTTAAATAACTATTTTTTTTCATTTTTTGTCTCAAAAACATAGGTTATGACCCCTCGTTGGAACGAGCTCGACGAGCTCGTTCCAACGAGGGGTCATAACCTATGTTTTTGAGACAAAAAATGAAAAAAATAATGAAAATTAATTGGCGATTTTTGAGAATAGCGCTGGCCGGTTTTGGCCGTTACGTTAGGTAAAGGGTTAAAAAATATCCTATGTGTAGCTTACCTTTGGTTGACGGAACACAGTAATTAATCTATTTTGGCTTCGCTCGTTTCAGTGTTATTGACGCACTAAACTGTCAGCTCCGAATCGAAATCTGAAATGACAATCGAATACACACACTCTTTGACTATAACCAGAGATCATTATAATTTTATAAGGTGCCACAAAAGACCACGCGACACGCTCGCACACTCCCATAAATGACCGAAGTAAAGCTCATTATTAATTAATCAACTTCATGTGCACAGGAGAAACGGCGCTGGCTTTGATTGAGTTTTACTCTCGTAATTCCGAAGTATTGGTGAGGAATGTCACCAATTTTCAGAGCTGTTTCCACAACAAATATTAAGAGGTTTTCATTAATTATGCACTTGTTTTTGAAAGCTTTAAAATTTGCGCAGTAATTTGTGAAGCATTCGTTCAATATTTAATAAAATTCTTTCTGATATATCTTATCTATATTGAGATTGCCGCGTCCTCAAACAGTTTTCATTTTACCCTTGATTTCCTGTTGTTTTAACTTTTTAGACACAAAACTGGACATTATGTTGTGGATTTGTGGCGCGATGACCAGTAAGTGGTATTCACCTAGACCCGGTGGTCTTTAGACTAAAATAGTGAATGAACAACTTATTCATTTAACCACATATATTTCAATTTAGCCATTTTTTTTCTTTCAAAAAACATAAAAATTATTCGACTTTTCTTTCTTTAACCCTTTACCCAATGCAGACGATATCAAAATTTATTATTTTAAATATCATTTTTTCATTTTTTTCAAAGAATTTCAACAAAACCATATCATGTGACCCCCTCGTTGGAACGAGCTCGAAGAGCTCGTTCCAACGAGGGGTCACATGATATGGTTTGGTTGAAATTTTTTAAAAAATAATATTTTTTCAACTGCTGAATTTGCATATTACGCGGGTGGATGCGGCGATTCGTTGGGTAAAGGGTTAATTCTCTCGACAAACATATGACTCATCAATGGAACGACCTCGACGAGCTCGCTCCAATGAATGAAGCAAGTTATATCTGAGAACAAGCCAAGACCAATACCGGGTCTGGACCTGCGTCGCTGCATGCAATTGAATCGGCAAACAGGAAGTGGCTGCATGGCAGATCTGAAAATTGCATACACGATACAACTGATCATTATCAGGCTCCAGATGAAATATAAAATCAATCCCTTGCATAGAAGCCGAGAAAAGATTGACGAAAAATTTCAATGTTCAGTGGGTACAGTAAAATTTCAAAGTATCGGCAAACAGGAAGTGGCTGCACGGCAGATCTGAAAATTGCTTACACGATACAACTCATCATTATGAAGCAGCCGACCAAATATAAAATCAATCCCTTGCATAGAAGCCGAGAAAACCTTGACGGAAAATTTCAATGTTCAGTGGGTACAGCAAAATTTCAAAGTATCGACAAACAGGAAGTGGCTGCACGGCAGATCTGAAAATTGCTTTCATGATACAACTCATCATTATGAAGCAGCAGACCAAATATAAAATCATTCTCTTTCATAGAAGCCAAGAAAACTTTGACGGAAAAAGTGTTTCGGACGGACGGACGGACTGACGGACGGACGGACTGACGGACGGACGGACTGACGGACGGAGTAGAGCGGTTACTACACCTGCTCTGCCGCTGGCGACGCAGGTAACAACAAAGATTCAAGCATGGACAGTTAATGCTACATGCTGCTCCTTTCACAGTTAATTTAGTTTTGTTGATTGGTTAATAGATTAACCCTTTTACTGCCACGTCCACTTTATCCATATATGGGGGACCTCTATGTACGCCTGTATGCGAGGAAGTTTAATAAGATTTATGACATACTTGAAACTCAGTCATCTGATTAATTGTTGAAAAGGGCTCGTTGAGCCCTTTCCAGCAATTAATTAGATGGTAGGTTAGATCTGCATGTGAATACCACAACTTACCGATAATCATCATACAATAGGTGACAATAGTCGTTTTCGGCAGACAGGTGTTAATATTGACGTGTTAGGTAGCAAAGATAATATGTGCTGATATTGATGTCTTAATAAAAAGATAAATGTCACTTGGTACACGAAGAATAGGTAACAAAGATAACACTGTGGGGAAGATTTTCCTCCAGAGAATATTCAGAATTTCCAATTCAAAGCTCAGTTAAGCAGTTACGTATATATATATTAGGCCTCAGAGAATATGGATTTTTTTCGACTCGAGCTTATCAAAAAATGTTCGAGTCGATGAACATCGAATTCGAACCAAGTTAGCCGAAGCCATCTGTCCAAGTGCGGTTTCGAACGCGATATTTCCAGTATAAAATAGCCACATTAGGACTGTTTTGGCATTATATTGATGATTTATCCACATATTCGCTAACATTCAACAGTTCGGACCTAAACAATGCAGCACACTTGAAATCATGGTTGAATAGGAGACAAAGAATCTGTTTGTACCTGTGATTGCTTCGCTCCCTTCTTGACTTTAAGCTTGGCATCGTCCAATCTTGCCTTATGATGATAAAGCGATGGATGCTTCTTACTGAAGTGTACCCGAGGTGAGGTGTAGTCCCCATCATTTGGGTTTTGTACGAAGTCTTACATGTGTTACGCGTGTGTGTAGCCGTGTCTTTATCCACTGTAAAATGTGAATGTATCACCTATGTCATTTGGAATCACGCGACACCCGTAATACAATGTACGTTCCATGTTGACGGCGTGTGCTTGCGGTTCGCTCTCAATTCCTCGCATTGATTTGACAGTTTAGCCAGTATTAAATGTACGAGTGTACGACTGTACGTTTACCGATACACTTATTAATAAGTTTTTTTTCATATTCGATTTTTTTTATTAATTTTGTGATTTTATTTTTCGACTAGAATTCGACAAGAATTTGTTGATCGTCTCGACTGCGACTCGAACAATCGAATATTAGCAGGGGTCTAATATATTTGCTTTCGGTCTACCGAAGATCTTCATCAGGGAACACATAGACTAAAGAAAGAAACAGAAAAACGCCCACACGGAAAACTACAATTGGTAAGATTATGGAGGTACACGTCTAGAAAAATTCGTTCCGACTTCAGCAAAGTCGAGTCAGAGAAAAATGAAAATCGTTGTAAAATGTAAAGTTATAGAAGGAAAAGCTGCCGGAGAACTGATTATAAAACCCCATTTTTGCAAGAGTTTGCAGATCCCACGAAAATTCTCAGCAATCAAGAATTACTGGAAGGTCTGTTGAGACCGAGGGGTCTGTATGTACAATGTTGTTCAATCCAAAATGTTTCTCTAGAAAAACGCTCATTTTTAGTCCAGTCGGATTTAGGGTCAATAATAAATGCCTGAAATGAAGTGAATGAGTGGTTCGTAGACATGAAATATTGTGTGATGGAACAGCCACGTTCCATCTTCTTGAATGACCTTTGGTTGTGAACACGTTTATGAAATGGAGTAAAGGTTTGCCAACATACTGAATTTCACAAACACCACATTGGAAATATCACTCACACGTGTAAAGTGGCCAGTCCACGGTTATCTTTTGTTCGTTACAAAGCAACGACAGATGGCTTGGGGGAAATAATAGCCAAAGCTGGATCATTCTCAGTGAGGACACAATGTTTCCGAAGGATGCTGGGTTTTGGCTTGAATGGTCTGGATGAAAAGTGGTAACAAATGGTCTGCATACATTTTTAACTTTGGGGCGATAATGCATCAGATTGTCACGTGGAAAGCTATCAGCTGTGGAGATAGCACCGACCAATGGCTCCCGGTTGTAATTTCAGTTCACAAGACAGTGGCGACCTCTGATTTTGAAGGTAGTTTCTTTATCAGCTGAGCCAGAGCACTTTCTTTTGGTTCTGATTGCAAGACTGTATGGAATGTTCCTTACAATGTTTTTAGGATAGCAGTTGGATGAAAGCAAGTACTGGTGTGAGTCTGTATGTTTGCAATACAAATTATTAGCAATGCATTTGTTGCCCATGCGTGATGTGGTGTGAAGAAATGTAATGCTCTCTGATGAAATTTCAGCAGTGAATTTTATCCTATGGTGAAGGGTATTGCAAAAGGAGATGCATTCCGTGAGATCAGTCTCTGTTCCAGCCCACTTCAAGTCAATATCATTAATAAACTGTAGCCATGTGATGGGCATTGCAAATGGTGAAGAAAATAGGATTAGTTTCTCGAGTCGCCTCATGAAAATGTTGGCATAAGATGGAGCCATGCTTGTACCCAAGGCCGTTCCACTGACCCAAGGGTAGTTCGCGCCGTTGAATTGACAATTATTCATTTTTAGAACAAGTGTGATGAGATCTACAATGTTTTCCGTTGGCAGGTCTAGACAAGACCGTGTAACCAGCTCCTCCCTACAACGTACAAAACCTACATCCATAGTGCAGAGTAATGTGTCATCTGGGTGTTCAACCAGTTCGTCCATTTTTCTGAGGTAGTGAGTGATACCTCTTAAGTAGGGTGGTAATTTTTCAACGAACGTTCGGGGCTGAAAATCAACAAACTTGGATTGTTTTCTGTGGGCTGATTTTTCTCGAGATAATTGGGCGGCCAAGATAACCTGTTTGTGAAGTTTGGACAGAACGTAGACTATACCGCACCAGGTTTGTCTGGAAACAGATAGTCACGAGTTTTTTTTTCGGATATTCCCATCTTGATAGATTTTTTGTAATGGCTTCAGTTACTTTCTCAGAGTACTTCTGTGTGGGGTCGTCATGCAGTTGTTAAAAGAAGCGTGGGTCTGAAAGCTGTCTGTCATCTTCAGCTATGTAGGCTGACTTTCCATAATTACAACTGTCGAATCTTTATCAGAAGGTTTGATAACAATATTATTATATGGCAGAAAACAAAATATCTGGTAATTTAATTGACGAAAACACTCATCAGAAGTGTTGATACACTCCGGTATTGCTGATCTATTCTATTTTTATCGAAATCGAGTTGATATTTCACCACTCTATCATTGTTGTATATAAATAGCGCAAAAGGCTGATTTATTACTTTCCAAACTATGATTTCCTGGGATTTCCGGGTTTGATTATAAACGATAACTTCACAAGTGAATTATGCAATCAGCAATTGTGTCATGTATCCGTGCGTGCAAATGAAGACGCTTTGTCGTGGATGTAATGGGGACTTCATTGTTTTTTTTAACCCTTTACCTAATATGAAAAGCAGACGACACTTGCACAAAGATTCTTGAATAGCTAATTATTTCATTTTTTGTCTCAAAAACATAAGTTATGACCTCTCATTGGAACGAGCTCGACGAGCTCGTTCCAATGAGGGGTCATAACCTATGTTTTAGAGACAAAAAATGAAAAAATAATGAAAATTAATTGGCGATTTTTGAGAATAGCGCTGGGCGTTACATTAGGTAAAGGGTTAAACAATATAATTATTGTTAATAATGAAAAGTAAAAAACAGAGTAATTGTTTGTCTGGACTGGTTACGTGAAATAATTCATTCGAGGCGAGGGACTATATTGTAAAACACTCGTGAAATAATTAATTCGAGCCTAGGGACTATATTGTAAAACACTCGTGTCTGTACAACGTCCCTCAACTCTCTTGAATTATTTCACGTAACCAGTCTAGTCAAGTGATTATTCTCTATATGATGATTCCAAATACCTGTTTGCGATAAAATTAGAAATGGTATTTCCAACTTGCTTCATCCTTAATTTCTCTGTTCCAATGTTTAGGAACTTTTCAAATATAACAATTAACTACAACATGAACAAATAGAATAATGCATATTGCTTCTGATATGAATATATAAATATGTTGAAATTAAATTTATGTTGTTGCATATGCATATGTCTTTTTTCTGAGAAACATATGTAATAAAGCAAGGAATTTGCAAACGATTTTTTTTGTCGTAATAATAAAACAATAATTGACTTTCCTACGACCTCGAGGAACATTATGTTCCTCAAGGAAAGGCAATAATTGTATATTATAATGTTGACTTGGACTGTGTACTGCTGAACGTTCTTGCTTTGATAGGTTGGTGTTGTGAGTCGTGACAGGAAATAGAGGATATCGAATGAGTGTTTTTCTCATATAATATTTATGAAACAAGTC